>JAVGWX010000004.1:4645249-5250249 GCA_036924085.1 Ariolimax columbianus | reverse complement strand
TCGTGAGTGTGTGTTATCTGAAACTAATCAATCAAAAAACAAACGTTCATGTGTGGGTGTGTTATGTTGCAGAATTAAATCATTCAATTCAAACTGACATGTGGGTGTTTTGGGTTGTGTGTGTTTGTGTGTGTGTGTGTGGGTGTGTGTGGGTTATGTTGCATAATTGTATTAATCACTGCAAACGTGCATGAGTGAATGTTTTGTTGCTGAATTAAATAAGTCAAAACGAACGTTAATGTATTTGTGTGTGTGTGTTTGCGTGTTATATCTTAGCTTAATCAGTCAAGATAAGCTTACATGTGTGTGTGTGTGTGTGTGTGTGTTTGTGCGTGTATTATGTTGCTGATTTACATAAGTCAATACAAACGGGCATGTGTGTTAGCCAGTTGTGTTGCTGAATAACATCAGCCATTTAAACTTTCATGTGTGGATGTGTTATGTTGCTGAATGAAATCAATCAATACAGACTTTCATGTGTGTGTGTATGTGGGTGTGTATGTGTATCTGTGCGTATGTGTGTGTGTGTGTGTGTGTGTGTGTATGTGTGTTAAGTTGCAGAATTAAATCAGTCAACACAAATCATCATGTATGTGCTATGTTGCGGAATAAAATGAGTCAATGCAAACGATCGTGTATGTGTGAATGTGTGTGTGTGTGTGTGTATGTGTCTGTGTATGGGTATGTGTATGTGCGTGTTATGTTATGTTGCTGAATTATATCAGTCAATACAAATGTGCATGTGTGTGTGTGTGTATGTGTGTGCGTGTGTGTGTGTGTGTGTGTGTTTGCGTGTGCGTGTGTGTGTATGTATGTGAATGTGCGTGTGTCTGTGTGTGAATGTGTGTGTGTGTGTGTGTGTTCGTGTTATGGTGCAGAAATCAGTCAAAACAAATTTTCATGTGTGTGAGTCTGTTTTTTTTGCTGAATGAAATCAGCGAATACCAACTTTCTTGTGTTTTATGTTGCTGAATGAATTATGTCATTACACATTTTCATGCGACTGTGTGTTATGTTGCTGAATCATTTAATCAGTTAATACAAACTTTCATCTCCCCTCCCCGGTTGTGTTTTTGAATGATATACAATTTTCTGACAACGTTTTTACTATATATTTATATATATATATATTTTTTTTTTCGGTTCTGGAAGATGTTCATCTTTATTTTACATGGTATATATATATATTTATACATACCATGTAAAATACAGATGAACATCTTCCAGAACCGAAAAAACAAGGTCTTGGACGATTTTTGTGTTTTCAGTGCTGATCCTGTATCTCTTTGTACTCGGGGCGGGAGTGGGGAGTAGCAGCGGTATCACTATAGGGAGTAGGGATGTTCTAATAGATATCGTCAAAGGAATTGTTGCTAGAGCATTTGTAGGTTGCTAGACTTTTCAAACCTTTTTTTGAGGAATCCCCTCCCTCCATGCCTCAGACGGTCAGTCTACATCCCAGAGTATAGCGCCTTTACATCGTTCAGGTTATAACGGTCAGTCCACATATCACGGTCTAGCGCCTTCACATCCTTCAGGTTACAACGGTCAGTCTACATCTCTTGGTCTAGCGCCTTCACAACATTCAGGTTACAACGGTCAGTCCACATCTAGCGCCCTCACATGCTTCAGGTTACATCGGTCAGTCCACATCTCACGGATCTACTCCTTTACATCGTTCAGGTTGCAACGGTCAGTCCACATCCCACAGCTGAGCGATGTAGCAGACGTTTAGGGAAAATATGCAGACCTCCCAGGAACACGATAATAATGTCATTGATAAACTCTTCCATGACGATGTTGGAGGGACAAAAGGCTCTAGATTTACACGCGGAGTCAAATCGCTTGATTTGGTTTCAAGGTTATCAGGGGCGTCACATCCGTACCGGCTGCAAACACACACAGCTTATGGAGAGGTGAAAGATTCCAGGCGTATTATAAACTCGGCCCGCACTTCATCCCTCCACTTCTCCATCAATTCTTATTTTCTCGCTGAGTCAAGTGCAGAGGTGGTCTGAGCGTTAGATTTGATCTGATCTTTCATCTCTAAATACCGATCTAATTCCTCTACAATGAGTCTGAATTTCTCATCTGAAATATTCAAATCGCTTTTGCTGTTTGACACGAGTTGGTGGATCGAGTTCATATTGGCTTTAGCAACCTGCATCACAGTTGAATGCGTCACCGCTTTATGTATTCATCTACGACTGATAGCGACAAAGGCCAGGTCTAAGACAAACCCTCCACCCCCCCCCCACCCCCATCACACCAAGACGAGAGAGCACAATGCCAGGAAGAAACCAGAAAACCGAAGTAATCATCACTATACTCGCCACATCGAGCCCTCACCCAGTAATCCCAGCGATTGTGCCGAGGATAATACTGTAGCCGAGGATATATTTCCAGAAGAGCTTACGTCTATCTTCGACCTCCTTGATGATATATTTTCCAGCTCGGCATTTCTACATGTCGATAACGCTTGTCAACATGTGGAATGAGCTATGTGCCTTCGGAATGGAAGGCGGGATACCTAGTCGTCATACTTAATAAGTAAATACGTATATGGTATATCCAGATGGTAAATACAAGTTTAAACCGTCAACGTTTTTATCAGGGTCTCGCGACGATAAATCTCGATGGTAAACGGTCTGGAGGGGCAATGTAATGAGTAGACATATGAAGTGGAAGTCGGCCCTACAATTAATACATTGGAGTGACCCATTTTTCTCTAACTTTATCTCTCCACCGAGAACAGTGGCAATCATCGTTAATGTGTTCTATATATTTGTCATTATAAGACCAACGATTTTCGCGGCTTTCCGTTTCATAGAGAGACCGTGGAGTATCCCAACCCGATTGGTAGGGTTTTACTTCTCGATAACGAGCTCTAGATAAACAGTAGACCCTAAGGGAATCCCTTGAGCATATCTAGGTCTTCCACAATTGTAGAAGCTAATTTCATGTTACCACCCGTCTTAGATCTCGTAGACATGGTATAATGATGCGCACACCCAATGATACCACACGGATACATGGAAACAAATGGATACATGGATATCAGTCTACTGAGCTGTGTAGGTCAACTGATGGAGCGAATGATAAACACCAGACTGATGTGGCACTTGGAAGCAAAACATATATTAATTTCAAGGCAAGCATGATTTAGACAATACAGATCCACTGAGGACCAGATCACTCTCATAGGGCAGGTAATAGAAGATGCTTACCTAGAGAAAAACGCACCCAGTAGTGATTTGGGAAGTTCTAGAGAAGGCATTTGACAAGGTGTGGAAAGAGGGACTTAAAGTCAAGCTACGAAGAAGTGAGGTATCTGGAAAAATGTACAGATGGATCAGCCACTACCTCGAAAACAGAACAGCCAGAGTTCAAGTACACGGGCAGATGTTCAATAAAGGTGACACTGGAGCAAGGGGTACCCCAGTGGGGGAGTACTGTCACCCAAACTTTTTCATGTGTATATACCATAAATAATAGAGAATATACCAAGAAGACTCCGCATCTCCATGTTTAAGACGATATGGCTATGTGGACCTCTGATAAGAATCTCACCCCCGCTAACAATCGGATGCAGCAGGCCCTAATATTGTTGGAAGAGTTGGCGAAATCATGGCTGGTAAAAAAAATGAATAAAAAACAACATGTACGATATTCTCGCTTTAAAAAAAACCATAAAACATAAAAAAGTCGTAATGGCAAATGCAATCGTCTAAATGAGACCCAAAAATACTCAGGCATCACATTTGATCGGCGCAGAATATGGACCTCTCAGATAGAGAGCAACCGAGAGAGAGCAAAATACGGAATGGCAACCATGAGGAAAATTGCTGGCACAAGCTGGGGAGCAGAATAAATAATAATGAAGAAAATGTACAGTGGAAGAGAGCGACCAGTTCTCGAGTATGGCATTGCGGTATGGGCAACAGCAGCAAAGGCGAATTTTGATAAAATCAGCAAACTTCAAAATCAAGCAATCAGAGTTATAACAGGAGAAACTAAGAAGACTGACAGACCATCCAATGCATCATAGACTAAATAGATTTGGAAAAAGGAGATTAAAGCGGAGAAACGTTGCAGAAATAGCAAAAGCAAAAATGAGCGAAGACCCTATGAACACCATAACAGCACTAAAGCCCATACCTACTGTACGCAAACCCACCTGGAAGAAGCATTTCGTTCCAGAGGTGGTAGCAAATATACAAGGTATTTGAAATAAGAACAGCCAAATTGAAGAAGAGACATAAGCCTGAGGTACATAGCGACAATGGCCGCTGAACATCTGGTGCAAAATTGCCTGAAATACGAGGACCAGAGAAAGCACATGTGGCCACCACCAGTGCCAACACTAGACAAGCTCTATGGCAATGTCGACAGCCTCATGGTGACTGCTGCTTTTTTCGAACACTTACAATTCGACGTCTGAAAGCGTACGAAAAAGAATAAGAAGAAGAAGAAGAAAAAGAAGAAGAAGAAGAAGAAGAAGAAGAAGAAGAGTCTTCCACCTATCCTCCAACACAACGCTCTTCCAGGGCCTCATCCTCATCGAGCTGAAATCATAATGCTAGACATGGTCCCATTTGCAAGACCATTAAGCTGTGGCGTAGACAGAGGGACCTGTGTGATTCAAAAATCAAATTCCCTTCGGTAAATTAAAATCTCGTACCGAGACGGAAAGGAAAACGATAAATTTATAACTTGTTTTACTATGAAAAAAATATTGACGCTCACAGCGGTTTATGGCCGCGGCTAAATAAGTGTTCTGGCGCTGGGAGCGGCTTGTGGTAGGTAACCAGTTAAATTGTGTCGTAGAGATAGCGTCTCGTTATCCAGGCGCTTAAAATGTGACACAGAAAACGTCTCAGCGCGACCACTGTGCAGGCCATTTTTATTTTTAACATGAACGGCCCGCGATAAAGTTGCAGGCAATTCATTGTGCCGGTTCTCAAATGTGATTAGGTCATCATCGAAAGGAACACAAAATTTCTTTTAAATTATAAACTTCGGTAAACTTTCACCTGTAATGGAATCTACAAAATAATCGTCAATTGAAGCATCGATACGCAATGTATCCCCTAACGCGTAAAGAGACAAGGACCACGCGACACTAGAGATACTCAGTAGGCCAGTCGCAACATTAAGTCTTATTTTCATCTTTAGCGGAACAAAGAAGTTCGTTCAGTGTGCAGATATAGTAGTACCCATCTGGTATAGTCGTTGTTGTCTCACGTATTCTGAACGTATAATTACCTAATGCTTTAGTAATGTTCAACCACTCTTGAAAGAAGAGGACCTCTGATAAGGCTATTTCAAAGTCACATCATGTTTGTCATTGGTTACAACAATAGCCGGATTCACGATCACACAATCCCCGTTCTGGATAGTGGACAATGTGATTTGCATTGTATTTTTTGTTTTTCAACGAAACATAAATATATCCAACCAAGCATATACATTCAATAAAGGTACAGTCTACAAAGCCGGAGTCTTTTATTCAGAGACGACCCCACATCACCTTCTAGACACCGACATTTATGTGTCGTAGCCCTCAAAGTTCACCTACAAGGTTCGTGACATTTTCTCGCAATATAAGCTGTGCGATCTGAATAGCAGCCATTTGGGATATATGTGTAACACGCGGTCGATGGGCTTCTGAGAGGACTAGCTCAATGTTGCACTTTGGTGTGCCAGGTCTGGATGTGGAGTATCAGCCAGGGACCCTCTTCAGCACCGAGAAGGGTTAACTCGGTCCCTCTACATGTTCCAGTTATATTGTTAGACCCGCGGGATTTTGACTGAACTCGGTGTGCCCCTCCCAGAGATTGCTTCTTGGAATGACTGAACTCATTGTGCCCCTCCCAGAGAGTACTGCATGACATGACTTAACTCATAGTGTCCCTCCCAGAGAGTGATGCCTGGAATGACTGAGCTCAATGTTCCCTCCTAGAGAGTGATGCATGACATGACTGAACTCAGTATGCCCCTCCCAGAGAGTGCGGCCTGCAATGACTGAACTCAGTGTGCCCCTCCCAGAGACTGCGGCCTTGTATACCTATGGAAAAGAGTCTACTAGTGAGGCATACATGCGAGTCTGCGGAAATTTCGGTTTGTCCTAAAACACTTATTTGAGGCAAAAAGGGTTGCCCAACTATAGGCTCGGGAATGTCTACAGGAAATGCCAGCCCAAAGACGATGGCTGGCAATTTCGAACTTTCCAAACTATTGTTTTTTGTTTGGCGGGAGAGTGGAACTAATGTCAGGCACCATTTAAAAGCACAGTCTGGCTATCTGAAGGAATCATTCACAGAACTGTCAAGCGCCATGACATACATGCAGATTATATTGCAGATGATGACAAGAGCAGAGTGAAACACATGTATCCTCGACGAATCGCAAGGGTTCACTCAGCTGGTTGTAGAGAGGCGAAAAAGCAAGTGGGAGTGAAAACCCTCGATTGAAGAATGCTATGGATGTCCATCAATTTAAATAGAGGAAGATGAGAAGCTGATTAGTAGCATAGCAAGGCAAGTAAAGAGACATTATTAATATGGGTGTTTTAATTTTCCACAAATAAAATGGGATATGGCAGAACCACTTGCAGAGGCAAAAGCTTTAGCTATGTGCATAACTAGCAAGTTCCTGATTCAACATAGAAAAGCAGCAACCACAGGCACAAACACACTAGACTTACATTTTTTTAGGATGAAAATATAATTGAACAAAAGTTACCGTTGGGAAACTGTAAGATTCAAGTGACCATCATATCATCTTTTGTGATCTTATTACACGGAAAGAAGTTAACATAAACACACGACCATACGACTATTCCAATGCAGATGTTAAAAAGATAAAAGAGGAAGCGAGCCACACAATTTGTAAAGACATTGTCGAAGGAACAGATGTTGAACAAAGATTGACGAATTTTAAAACATATATATAAAAGCTAAGATTGTAATGTGTTCCATGTAGGAAAGTAAACCCCAAGGGTAAAATTTGGATTACTACATGTGTAGATAAATGTAGGAAAGCTAAAAATAAAGCATGGACAAAACATATAGCGCAGAAAAATCAAAAAAAACATATTTAAAATATTTGGAGAAGCAACACATAATTCATAAAGTGAATAAAGCAACACAAATAAACCTTTAAAAAAATTGCTCAGAGGATCAATACGTTTCTTATGTTAGAAATTTAAAACGAACGAAAGTTAGTAGACCCTCTCGTAGATATCTTTTGAAATATTATAAGTGTCCATAGGGTGGCAGCTAATCTATTCAATTAGTACTATGGCACAGTCTACAAAAAAGAAGACTTCTCCAAGATCCTAGATTATGTATATATTTTTTTTTCAATAAGACATAGGCACATCGATTAAGATAAATCTGAATTACAGAAGTAATTGTTTTTAAAATATTGGATTGATTGAATGTGGATAAATCTCCAGGTCAAGATAGTATCCATTCAAAATTGTTGTTTGAAATTAGAGACCAACTAGCAAAACTATTTGCTATATTATGTTTCAATCACTAGCAAAAGGAACTGTTCCACAACATTGGAATGATGCAGGTGCGATCTCCTTTTTCAAAAATTAAAAAAAATGATATAAAGCAAATTATAGACCAGTAAGTTTAACGAGCATAGTCTGTACATTGTTAGAGTCAATAATCCAATAAAAAATCATAACAACATTTATACACGTTTCTTCTTCTTCTTCTTCTTCTTCGTACGCTATCATACGTCAACTTGAATGTGTTCAATTTTATTGAATTTGAAGGTGACACTTGAGCAGGAAGTACCCCAATGTGGAGTACTGTCACCCACACTCTTCCTGGTTTATATAAATGACATTACAGAGAATATAACAAGAAGAGTCCATAGCTCAATGTTTGCAGACGATCTGGCTATGTGGACCTCTGAAAAGAATCTCACCATAGCAAGAAATCAGAAGCAGCAGGCCCTAACATCGCTGGAAGAGTGGGCGAACTCATGGCTGGTAAAAATAAACGAGGAAAAAACGACATGTACAATATTCTCGCTATCAATCAAACCCCAAAACACCAAATTAAGTCTAAACGGCAAATAACTGCAGACAAACGACAACTCAAACTATCTAGGAGTCACATTTGATCGGCGCATGACATGGAAAAGTCAGATCGAGAGAAACCGAATGAGAGCTAGAGAAAGAATGGCAATCATAAAGAAACTTGCTGGCACAAGCTGAGGAGCAGACGAAAGAATACTAAAGAAACTGTACACTGGAAGAGTGAGACCAGTTCTCGAGTATGGCATTGCAGTATGGACATCAGCAGCAAAGGCGAACTTCGATACAATTAGCAAACTTCAAAACCAAGCCATGAGAGTTATAACAGGAGGCATGAAGTCAACGCCAATTGTAGAACTTGAAAAGATTACAAAACTGCAATCCATGACCGACAGAAGAGACTGCAGAGCCCAGCAGCAATCAGAGAAATTCAGAAGACTGACTGACCATTCAATGCATAAGAGACTAAACAATTTCGGAAATGGGAAACTAAAGCGGGGAAACTTTGCAGAAATAGCCAAAGCTTAGATGCACGAAGACACATCGAACGCACTAACAACACCAAAGCCCATCCCTAGTGTACGAAAACCTACCCGGAGGCAGCATATATTTCCAGAGGTGGTAGAAAATATACCAGATATTAGAAACAAAAACTGCCAGTCTGAAAAAGAAAGAAGATATACTATCCTGAGTTACATAACGGAAAACTACCCAAGCATAGTATGGACCCATGCTTACACCGACGGTTCCGTAACAAATACAACACAGAAAGGAGGGGCAGGAGCATTTCTTAACCTACCAAATGGCAGAAAAATAGCACTGTCATTCTCTACTGGAAAATGCACAAGCAATTTCAAAGAGGATGCAGAGGCACTGAGGGCGGCATTGGAAGAAATGGTGACAGGTAAATAGAATGAAAGCCACATAGTCCTGCTTACAGATGCTCTGGCCGTAGTCACGGCACTAAAAAGCCAGAATCATACTGAACTTAATGATTTAAGAGCAGTACTCTGTTAACTATGCAAGCAGTCCGCACCAAAAAGGGTAGTGGTAGAGTGGGTTCTATCCCACTGCAACATCCAAGGCAACGAGGAGGCAGACCGACTGGCAAAAGAAGGTGCAAAACTACCACAACCAGATACTTGTATGACATACGAAGAGTCAAAACGGCTTATTAGAGCTAGATACATGACCAAATGGGAAATCGAACATACTGGCTACACCAAAAACGATGCATATTACCAGTTGATCAGATGAGAGCACGTCGTGGTCTTCAGACTTCGCACTGGCCACAATAGACTGAGGTACCACCTATTCAACAAATTGAAGATAGGCGGCACCGACAAATGCCCGTGTGGTACCGAGAAAATGACCGCTGAGCATTTGCTGCAAAACTGTCCGACATACGAGGATCAGAGAGAGCAGATGTGGCCATCACCAGTGACAACACTAGACAAGCTCTATGGCAGTGTCGACAACCTCAGAATGACCGCTGCTTTTTTCTAAAAATAATGGTTACTGTCTGACTGCGTACGATGAAGAAGAAGAAGAAGTATGTCGGGCAATTTTGCAGCAGATGTCCAGCTATCATTTTCCCTGTACCACAGGTGCATTCATCAGTGCCACCAATCGTCAGTTTATTGAATATATGGTACCTTAGTCTGTTACGGCCTGTACGGAGTCTGAAGACCACGACCTGCTCTCTTCTGTTCAACTGGTAGTAGGCATAATTTATTGTGTAGCCAGTATTTTCTGGTTCCAATTTGGACATGTATCTGGCCCAAAAAAAACTTTTTGGACTCTTCGGTCACACTGGAATCTGGTTGTGGTAGTCTTGCACCTTCTCTTGCCAGTATGTCTTCCTCCTCGTTGCCTTGGTTATTACAATTGGATGGAACCGACTGTACCACTACTCTTTGTAGTGCGGACTGCTGGCATAGTTTACGGAGTACTGCTCTTAAATAATTAAGTTCTGTATGTGTATGGCTTTTTAGTGCTGTAACCACGGCCAGGGCATATGTAAACATGAATATATGGCTTTCATTGCTTTCACCTATCAGCATTGCTTTTACTACAGCCTACAATGCCTCTGCCTCCGCTCGGAAATTGCTTTAGAATTTTCCAGTTGCCACTGACACTGTTATTTTTCTACCATTTTTTAGGCTCAGTAATACCCCCACACCTCCATTCATTATTGCATTTGTTACATAACCGGTTGTGTATGCATGGGTCCAGTCTATGCTAGGGTAGTTTTCCGCTATGTACCTCCGGGTTATGTCTCTTCTTTCTTGTTTATTCTGGCTGTTCTTGTTTCCAATACCTGGTATAGTTTCTACCACCTCCTGAATTATAAGTTGTTTCCATGTGGGTTTGGGTACCGTAGGGATGGGCTTTGGTGTTTTTATGGTGTTCATATGGTCTTCGCTCATCTTTGATGTGGCTTTTTATGTAAAGTTTCTCCGCTCTAGTTTCTCTTTTCCAAATCTATTTAGTGATCCTTTGGATGGTCTTTCATTCTTTTGACGTTCTTTTCTTGTTGCTGGGATCTATAGTCTTTGCTGTCGGTCATGGATTGCAGATTTGTAATCTTTTTAAGTTATACAATTGACGTTGACTTCATGCCTCCTGTTCTTACTCTCAAGGCTTGGTTTTGAAGTTTGCTAATTTTATCAAAGTTCGCCTTTGCTGCTGTTCCCCACACCGCATTGCCATACTCGAGAACTGTATACAGCTTTTTTCAATATTCGTCCGTCTGCTCCCCAGGTTGTGCCAGCAATTTTCCTCATGATTATCATTCGTTGTCTGGCTGTCATTCGGTTTCTGTCGATCTGACTTTTCTATGTCATGCGCCAATCAAATGTGACGCCCAAGTAGTTTTTATTGTTGTTTGGCCGCAGATATTTTTCGTTCTGACTATTTTTGGTGTTCTGTGGTTTATTTGAAAGCGATAATATCGTACATGTTGTTTTTACCTCATTTATTTTGACCAGCCATGAATTCGCCCATTCCTCCAACGATTCTAGGTCCTGTTGCATCCAATAGTTTGCTACGATGAAATTTTTTGCAGAGGTCCACATAGCCAGATCGGCTGCAAACATTGAGCTATTGACTATTCTTTGTATATTCTCAATTGTGTTGTTTATATACACCAGAAAACGTGTGGATAACAGTACTCTCCATTGGGGTACTCCTTGCTCCAATGTCACCTTTTTGCTCATCTGCCCTTGTTTGAACTCTAGCTGTTCTGTTTTCGAAACAATGGCTGATCCACCTGTGCATTTTTCCAGATACTTCCTGTCTTTGTAGCTTGACTTTAAGGCTTCTTTCCACACCTTGTCAAATGCCTTCTCTAGATCCACCCAAACCGCTACTGTATGCTTTTTCTCTTGGTAAACATCCTCTATTTCATGTGCTATGATAGTGATCTGGTCCTCAGTGGATCTGTGTTGTCTAAATCCTGCTTGCTTTTGAATTAATATGTGTTTTTCTTCCAGGTGCCACATCAGTCTAGTGTTTATCAAACGCTTCATCAGTTGACCTACACAGCTCAGAAGACTGATATGCCTGTATCCATTTGGATCTGTTGTATCTTTTTCTTTTTTTGGTACCGGTATACGTATAGCGTCTTTTCATGCGTGCGGTACAATTTCCTTTTTCCAGTTTTGGTTAAGGACTCACAGTAACTTCCTCTTTGCTGTTTGGTCCAACATCATCAGCATTTCATTTGTTACTACATCTTTTCCGGGCGATTTCTTTTTCTCTAACCTGCTCATGCCCTCATTCATTCCATGCATGATTAGTTTTTCCATCATGTGCTCCTCTGGTGCAATTTTGATGTTGTCGTGGCCCATTTGTTCTTCATTAATGTATGTTTGTGCCTGTCTGTAGGGACATCAATGTGGTTTGCTCTGGCATAATGTTCTATAAAGGCGTTTGCTGCTTTTTTTCCGGTAAGCATGTTGTCACCCTGCTTGATGATAATTTTTTTTTTCATTTCATGATATTTCGTCATTCATGGCTCTGATTAAATTCCATAGCTTGTTCTCTTCTTTATTTAGATTGAGGATTTCTGTTTTTTGTTTCTAACTATCTTTTGTTATTTGGCTCAGTGTTCTTTTGTATTTCGCAGTGACGGCTATGAGGGCGATATTTGCTTCCAGAGATTGCTTTCTCTATGCGATGTTACTAGCATTTGAGACTTCATCTTCAGCTTTCTGCAGTTCATGTATTCAATATGGCTTGCAGTTTTTCCTTGCCCCTCTTGTGATGGTCTCGGTGGGTGCTTGCAGTATTGCTTTGCTTAGGCTTTCCACCATAGCTTTCATATTGTTATTTCGTGTGATGATAGTTTCACACAGTCCATCTGTCGGCATTGCAAATCTGTCCAAGTCGGCTCGTCTGTAGTTCCAACGTGGCTACTTCCATATCAATATATAGCCTAATTAGCCTGTGGTCGCTACCTGCCAATTGGTCTAGCACCTCATGATATATTTAGTGGTGTATATCCCCCGTGGAGAAGGCCACATTTGGAATGGATGTGGTATGCTATGTTCTGGAATAGAAGCTAGGGCTGTCATCCGGTCTATTGAAACGATGTATATTTGTGTCTATCTCCCAGTCTTCCACTTCATCCCATCTGATGTCTGTGTCTGAATATCCCCATCTCTCCGAGTAACTGCTGAAGTCTCCAACCACTAGGCAGCTGGAGACCTTGGTTTCCATTCTCGAGAGCGACATGTCTTTTTTTGGTAGGCCATGCAGGTTTATAATACGGATTTCAGTTTCTTGTGTCATTATATCGACTCCTACAATTTATCTTTGTCCGGAGTGATCTACGTATACTGCGCTACTTGATATGCTGTAACGTGTCAGTATCAGAGCCCCTCCTTTGTAACCTTCTCTATCAAGACGGAAGGTATGGTATCCTCTGATTGAGAATCGGTGGTTGTTGTTGAGGTGCGTTTTTTTGGATGCATGCCACGTATATCTTGCCTTGGTACAGGCGATTGTTTAGAGAAATCTTTTTTCTTAAGGATTCCTACCGCATTCCAGTGTAATATTTTAAGGGTCTTGGGTTTTCAGTCAATAGCTCTTGACCCATGTCCTTGTGCCTTGACTCCACAGCACATTGGTGGTTGATCGCCAGTAGCATAAGGTGGACCTTTTCGAGGCGTGGGTCCTAGCTCTCTCTCTTTCTTTTTGGTGGGACTCCACCAAATGAGCACCATACTATCTTCTTTTAAATTGTGATGTCATCATACAGCGATTTACGTTGCACTGTTTTGTTAGGTCTGTAGCCCCGTGCATCCGATTTCAACAGGCGTTTATGTAAGGTTCCTTCCTGAGCCCTTGGCTGTCCCCAGTCTATCTGCATGACATCAGTTGTTTGAGGTCAGAGTTGTCTCTCTTAGGGAAGGTTTCTTGCAGGACTATCGAGTCTTCCCGGTGTGATGATGATGGTGATATGATGGACTTATGTACTAGTTTTTCAAGTATCCCTGAAGATAAGCAGTCCAGTGTGTCTGTGTCCCAGGATCGTCACGTCCTTTCCAGAAACGTAGCATATACATGTGAGTGGGGTATCTCCTTGCTCCCTTTTAGTATTGTATGCTTCTCTGCAGTGATGGCACGCTTATAATTTTCCATTGCCCTCTATAGAGTGTCTCAATATCAGATGGTGTTGGCTTGAAATGTGCAGGTGTCACAACTTTGTTGTAATCTATGACATATAATCTATTCAGGACCAACGCCATAGAAAAGGATTAATGGACAAATGAAAACACTGACATAAAAATAAATGCCGGATCATTAATTTAAAACAGATGTTAGAACACCACAACATTTCCCCCCACCAAACAAAACAAAACAAAAAAAAAATTAATTAAAATTAAGCAGGGGTTCAACTAAATTGCCTCGGGTTGTTTTCCCCATTTTAGCTCGGTCTCTCTCGACAGATGGGTACCCCATCCGTCGAGAGCATCGCACAAAGCACGGACTCCGTAGCTTCAGCGATGAACCCATGGATCTCCGGAACAAATTGACATTATAGACCGACCGTCGAAGCTCCAAATCCAACCCCGACCGTCTGAACACACGGCAAACGGCTTGACCACTTCGCCACAGAAACAACCATAGGTTTGAAGCATTCAATTAACCAGATCCAGAATATCCGTCGGACATTCAATTGGTTAATTGTGTGAAGCCCGGTTGACAAAAAAAAGGACAGCTCCTTTACTCCACAAACTGCAACAGTGCCCAAAATAGACTTGGCAGAGATTAAAATGGAACTTGTTAGAATGATTGAAAGAGGCCAGAGATAAACAGTTGATGAACCTGTAGGCAGGTTTTGACAAAATATATGCTAATTGACCAGATACATGTGCTGCGAATAAATGTTGAAGTTTGTAGACTAGAATGCATAACTTTATATCGGATTTGTAAATGATGAGAAGTCATTTAACAGTTTAGACAGGGAATCACTTAGTAAACTCCACAGGCACTATTGAGTAATACATAATATTCAGTAACACAATAAAGAAAACGTTTCGAGTTTTACATGATATACCGCTTTCAAACACATTTGCGAAAAGAACTGGGCTGCGACAGATCTGTCTCTCATCACCATTGCTCATTCTCCTGGATGTGGACCCGTGTAACAGTTCCAGACAGAGCATGCGCGTTAAGGGCAGGGTTGATGGGTTCGGCGGCTGTGTGAAGAAAGGTACCTGGATGTGTGCCAATGTTGCTCTCGGTCTCGACACTAAGTCGACAAATAACAACATGGGATTGATGAACAAAATGTGTCTGGAACAGGTAGGGGTTAGAAGCTGACCACCCTGGCGTTCCTATTTTGTAAGATAGGGAGGTTTAGGGGGGGGGGGGGGGGGGGTTAGACAGAGGCCATTATATATTGCAGCGACATTTTGATTAACATGAATTCAGATTTATTCGTTATAATAACATCAGAGTTGAGATATATTCAAACTACAGTGGGAACTGGACCAGATATCCCACAGATGATTATTGTACAGCACTGATATTGTTTACGACAAAAAATACAAGGCAATGTTTTACTCAAGCAGGCAGACCATAGAGGGAGCTCAAGACTGAGATGTTAGCGATTGGTCTGTATAGCTCGCCGACTTTATAGAAGATCGAATGTTAGCCTTCTTCTAGTTGAGAGGGCTGTTTGAAGGAATCTTAGAGAAATGGAATGAATGAAAGTGTGACAGAACCAGCATTCACTGTTGAGTCTTTGTTAGTCGTTCTAAAAGATGGGTTGCTTAGAATTGTGAGTCGATATAATTTGGATGTGTGTTTGTGTGTGTGTGCGCGTGTGTGTCTGCGTGTGATGTGCAGGATACCTAGGGAACAATTGGTGTTCCAGAGTATGTGTATACGCAGATCTATTAGGTGTGGGGTCACATGTGAGTATGCGTTGAGTAGACTGAATGCTTAATGTGAAGATCAACCGCCTGGGGGGGGATCTGAGTGTTCGTGAATGAACTGAATGAACTCGTGAAGACGAGTTCATGAGCGTGTGGTGAATGTGCAGATAACGGAAAGAGAATGGCAGGTACATATATAACAACAACATGTATTTCTTTAATTTATGTTATAGTTAAATATATAAATATATACACATAATGATTGTTTAGTTAATACGTATTTTAAATAGTTGTTTATAATGTATTATTCTTTTATATGGGTGTTTATTTAATTTGCAGAATGTTGCTGGATATTGTTGCTGTGTTCATTTCTGAGTGTGGTTCGTTGGTCGTGAATGATGTCTATGCACGTAGTAACATTCTAGAAAGCTAAACAACTGTGGAAACGGCTTACGCTGCCAGAAATGAACAATGAAGAACACGGCTTTTTTCATATTATCATGATGCTCTAGACGTGGCTGATGAATTGGCTCTTCAATCGTATAACCACAACCAAATACAAAATACAATAAATATGCTTACTAAATGGTTTCATAATTGAGTCGAATGTTCAAAGACAGCAGATAAAGTATTCGAAAATGACAGCTCCAAACGAATTGAAATTGTATTGTGAGAGGCTATGCTGCTACAGTTAGACATGCATATATATTGGTTGCAGTTTAGAGAAGTTCAGGGGTACTGAAAGAGTTCAAATTAATAAAGAATATTACAAAACACACAAAGGCTTTTCTAGTGCTACGTGAATTTCTGGATATCAAAGAAAAATGGTTACTCCAAAAGTACAGTTCTTCACATACAATGTCATTTTCGCTCTTTTATAGGGCTCTGTGACGTCAGGAACAAAGAAAAGTACAACTAACGAGGTCCAGACTTTCGTCATCCGACGCTTGAACCAGACTGAGGGAAAGAGGCGTAAAACAGACTACGAATGATGACAGTTATATTTATAGCAGGCAGATGTTCTGTACGGGTCAGCAAGTTGTTCTTGTTATTATTATTATTAGTACTATTATTATTATTATTGCTATTATTATTATTATTAGTACTTTTGTTAGTATTGTTATTGTAACTATGTCTGTACTAACCAAATTGACAGGCTGGTCCAAAAAATGGAGTGGCACATGACCCAAGTATACATTCTCCGCTGTAATGGCAGCCGCGAGGACAATTGCACTTGTACCTACAGGCTTCTCCAAACCATCTCGCGCCACAATTTTTTATATCTGTCAATTATAGTGACGTTAAAACATATGCATTGTGTAGTTACAAAGTAGTATACCAACAAATATATACAATTACAAAGTCACAACAATTTCATAAGTAAATAGTTACAAAGCTTTACAGTCACATGATTGAATATTTTCAAATGTTGTTATTTGCAAAGCTGTATCGTTACAAAGTGCTTCAATTACAAAAATACATATTACAAAGTTGTATATGTAGAATGATGTACAGTTACACAGGTGTATAGTTACAAAGCTGTTGAGCTGCAAAAATATATATCATGGACATGAAACCCTATGTGTCTCCCGCCATATCCTAGTTTTAATGTCCTGGAAGGTTACGCTTCTTAGACTGTTTCAATGTGGATTATTTAATGGTACCTAGTGATTGTAAACATACGTTACATATTATGAGTTAATGCGTGCTGGGGAGGGTGTCGTGTGATGTCACGTGTCACTGATTATTAGCTAATGGAAGGTGAATGTTGCAGCCATAACTTTGACAGAAGAGAGATCACGTTTAACTGTCATTCAATTACAGCACATGTCACTCAATACACCAGACACTAAGTGGCAGGAATATATGATATATTTATTCATCTCTCGCTATCAGCCATTGATACTCTACAAAATGTACGTAATTGTTAATTCCGAAAATGAGATTTATAATAATATATTATGTATCAGCATCATCATAAGTCCCGTAACCTAAAAGGTCATTGAGACACCGTTATTGCAGTGTGTAGAGCCACTTCCCGCCCCACGTTTAGATATCCTCCAGGATATTAGTTTCAGCTACATATCATCCCGTAACTCTTTTAAATTTCCCTTCCAACTCTTGTTGGCCCCCGTCTGCTACGCTTCCCAGGCACAGTACCTTGTAGGACGGACTTAGTCAGTTCCTCCGATCGTAATATATATCCATACCATGTAAATGGTGATGTTTTTACTAGAGTCAATAAGTTGTTATATTAACCAAACTCCTTCCTGACAATTTCAAGAACACAGATTGTAGTCACAGAAGAGTGTAGTGACATAAGATTGTAGTAACAGTAGATCGTAATGGCTGTAGATTGTAGTGACATAAGATTGTAGTAACAGTAGATTGTAATGGCTGTAGATTGTAGTGACATAAGATTGTGGTGACAGAAGATTGTAGTAACAGTAGATCGTAATGGCTGTAGATTGTAGTGACATAAGATTGTAGTAACAGTAGATTGTAATGGCTGTAGATTGTAGTCACAGAAGAGTGTAGTGACATAAGATTGTAGTAACAGTAGATCGTAATGGCTGTAGATTGTAGTGACATAAGATTGTAGTAACAGTATATTGTAATGGATGTAGATTGTAGTGACATAAGATTGTAGTAACAGTAGATTGTAATGGCTGTAGATTGTAGTCACAGAAGAGTGTAGTGACATAAGATTGTAGTAACAGTAGATCGTAATGGCTGTCGATTGTAGTGACATAAGATTGTGGTGACAGAAGATTGTAATAACAGTAGATCGTAGTGACATAAGATTGTAGTAACAGTATATTGTAATGGCTGTAGATTGTAGTGACATAAGATTGTGGTGACAAAAGATTGTAGTGACATTATATTGTAGTGAAATAACATTGTAGTGACATAAGATTTGTGTGACATAAGATTGTAGTGACATAATTTTGTAGTGACAGAAGAGTGTAAGGACGGAAGACTTGCGTATTGACATCTCTATTGTCATCTCCTCCATAGTGGTCTGTCGGCCTTTTTATGTATAACAAGATCTAGGATAGCACCACTGCCTCACAGAGAGCATGTCGAATGAGGCGTCTAACTGTGTGACATGGCATAACACCGGTTATGGTTAATCCGTTTGTTTTGAGCAGCATAGATTGCGCCTAACCAGCTGTGGGTCTATATTGATCTAGTGTTTAAATATATTAAGTAGAACGGTTAACCACCCTTCGTAAGCGATTGCCCCAACGCAGTGTAGTATAAAGCTACCCAAGCCTAGCACGCTAAGCAGGAAATCTTTATCGCGGCTACATCTAAATCATACCAGAGCTTGGACCTGCACATGCTCATCTGTGCCTGTAGAAGTATAGGTCGACTAAAAACTTATAATTATCATCTCACTCATAGGCGTCACAATCTTTGAAGACGATGCACGTGGCACTCTGTGAGTAGCCTCTCAGAGCGCAGGACTGGGGGCTGGAGATGGAGAACATGGGCTGTCCAAACTGAAAGCCCCCATTCCTCGCCCCTCTTCTTCGGCCTCACCAGTGTAATCTAAATGAATGCAACGCGTGACAATTTGGCACCTGCTCAGCTGCAGGAGCTGCTAGAATGAATTCACAATTTTGAAACCATCCCAATTAGGTCCCTCCTATATGGATTGTCGGTCTGGGTTTACTCCAGTAGCCCTAATGTCTCCTGAGGTTTATACAAGGCAGTGGAGTGATTTCCCGCAGATGCTAGTTACTCGAGACATCCGATGATACTATAATCGTTCCAAGACTAGCCATCCCTTACTGGCTCTTGTGGGTCTAAAAGCAAAGTTCCTTCTCTCATAGGCGAACTGCCTAAACAGGCTAGCGAGGTTCGCCTACCAGGGATTAGAGAGTTTACCTTCTATTAGATAGCTGCCACCCAAGGCAGATCAGCCGACCTTGCCATAATCCATATATTTAACGCCCTGCCCATTATTTGTAACTGTAACAGAAGGCGATGATAGAAAACGCTGTGCTTGATCCTGCCACTGGCAGTGACCTATTTCCAGCGAATGTAGTTCGTCGATAAATAGGATAGTCTACACCAGCTTGCCTGCAATATGGAACAGTTGTTATTTACTATCTAACTCACTTTTAATTTATATAAATTCTATACTTCTCCAGCAGCACTGCACATGTATGACCAAAAAGAATCGGCAAACCGCGACAGTACACAAGAGAATCACAGCAAACTATTTTGCGACTGCAACCGACCCGCAGCTATCTTAGCGCTATATTAATATCACGTGTATTGCTGCAAGACTTGAATGTAGTAGATGGAGACTGATTTCCTAGTTTAAAGTACGTTTCACATTCCTCTCTTAAAGTTAACTAACAAGAGAATCAATGGTAAGATATAGGTTCCGCTAAACGAATGTCGGTTCAGATGGGTGGCAAGTCCAGGAGTTAACGGAATACAATCGGATCATTTCGTTGTCTCTCAGAAAGACTCATCGACCATCACGAGTCTGCTGCATTATTGAATGAGAAAGTCTATCATCGAGTCTTCTGGAACACCATTGTGCAGATATTGGAAAATATATGTGTCTAGTGGCCGATCATTGGGTTCAATGAAAATATATATGTGTACGAGGAAATGCTATCAATTAAAAACGGATTATCATATCGAGTTTCAAAAAAATATGACGTACGACAGAATTAGTTGCAGTCACAGATTCCATAGCAGATAATGTGAAGGGAAATGTGTAGAAAGTTGTAATGAGTGTGTCAAGGTCAATGAGGAAATAGTGAATGTCCTTACATTTACAGACACCCTACCCAAAGTGCGAGGATCAGGATCATCGCTACAAAAGCTACTTGAATTCATTTAGATAACAGTCAATAAATGTGGCATGAAAATAACCAAATGGGAGACAACGACTATATAAATAGTCAAACAAATTAGGAATGTGCAAATAACAACCAAGTGAGAAATAAACGGACACATATTAACGAATACATATTTACGGCAGCCCATCACAAAAGATGCCATAACGGAGAGTGATATTAAAACGATTATTGCATTGGCTAAGACGACCTTCATTGACACAAGAAATTGCTTACCATAAAAACAACACTCATGTCTGACCAATTGGGTTATATCTGGCTGGTAAAATGACTCAAGAAAAAACGGATACAAGGCTTGGAATCGTTTGAAATGTAGTGCTAACGCGGATACTAGGAGCGAGTTGGACAGATCAAACGATACAATGAGTGTTATCAATGAAAAAGACGCACAGAGAAACACTGGAAACATTAGCAATTAACGATTAAGATGGACAGGACACAATGTACTTCTGGATATTATAATATAATAAGATAACTAGAAGGCAAAATCGAATGGACCAGGACTTGACGGCGAAAACTAACATTTCATCTCGGGAAAGCAAAGTCATCAAGATTGAATTCAAATATCACGTATCATGTCATTTGCAGAACGTCGCACCTGTCACATAAACACGATCTTATGTCAACGCTTCAACCTATTCCAAAGTCATGTCCAAGTATTCCGTGACATTTTGGTGCCATCTCCTTCTGGGTCTGTCTCTGTATCTGTTTCCCGGCACCATACCTTCCATTGCCATTCTCCCACGTGTGTTTTGATGGGTATATTGTATTATAATTTATATATCAAAATGGAATTTGATAACTAGTTCTCGTCTATGCCCAGCTCTTATTTAATGTCTACATTTTTCTTGCTATCGGTCTTTAGTAATCTGGTCCATAACCTATCGGCTAGAAAGGCTCGATTCTGTCTCTTTAGGTGTGTGAAACGGTCCATGTTTCTCAACCGTTTACTGCCAGTGGAAAACAAAATCACAGGATCTCACTATTTTCACTTTGGTTGATTTGGTGGTGTTATGTGATAATTTCCTATTGAAGTGTAGCCTCTGTATTGCCATTTGATGGTGTTCTGTGATAGTTTCATAAGGATGTCTAGCCTCTGTATTGCCATTTGATGGTGTTCTGTGATAGTTTTCTCATGATGTCTAGCATCTGCATTGCGAATCTCCCTATGTTTTCTTTGAGCAGTACAGGTTATTGTCAATTCTTGAACCCTGATAACCACATAATGTGATCTGGTCTATTTCCAAACCACCGAAAATAAATTTATGTTGACTTCTTATTTTATTGGTGGTCATTATCTGTGATGTGTGTATGTTTACAAAGAGGTTTTGATCTGCGGTGCATCGGATTACGGCTGCAATTAGCTGCTCTAACCCTCGGCACAATTTGACAGTCTGATAGTCTTCACTTCTATACTATGGGATCTTGTATACTCGACTGTAAGTAGATCCGAACTTTTAAGTATACTAATTTACGCCAACGTTTCTCCTTATACACTCTGCATACAAGTCAAAAAAGTATCCCTGCTTTTCTAAAATATGTACTTGGAACCTTATTCTTCTTTTTCTTCGTCTTCTGCTTCTTCTTGTTCTTCTTCTTGTTCTTCTTCTTCTTCTTCTTCTTCTCCCTTCTTCCTTCTGCCTTCTTCCGTCATCCTTTTCCCTTCTCCCTTCTTCCTTCTGCCTTCTTCCGTCATCCTTCTCCCTTCTCTCTTCTTCCTTCTCACTTCTTCCTTCTTCCTTCTTTCTTCTTCTTCTTCTTCTTCTTCTTCTTTTTTTCTTCTTCTTCTTTTTCTTCTTTTTCTTCCTATTCGTACGCTGTCAGACCCCAACTTGAATATGTCCCTAATAAACCTGTTGGACTCTTCGAAGGTCTAATTAGAGTCTTATTGTGTTAACCTTGCACCTTCTTTAGCTAGTTTGTCTGCCTCCTCGTTACCTTGAATGTTACAGTGGGATGGAACCCACTGTACCACTACTCTTTTTGGAGTGAACTGCTGGCATAGTTGAAAGGGTTCCCTCTCTAAAATCATTTATTCCTGTATTTTGCTAAGATTGTAATGATGTGACCACAGGCAGGGCATCTATAAACATGACTATCTGACTTTTATTGCTTTCGCCTGTCAGCATTGTTTCTACTGCAGCACTCAGTGCATCTGCCTCCTCTCTGAAATTGCTTGATAATGTTCCAGTTGCCACTGACAGTGTTGTCTTTTTACCGCATGTTAGGCTCAGGGATACCCATCCTCCTCCATTCTGTGTTGTGTTTGTTACAGAACCGTTGGCGTATGGAAGGGTCAAGTCCTTCTTGGGTAGTGTTTCCCTATGTACCTCAGGGTTATGTCTTTTCTTTCTTTTTCAGTCTGGCTGTTCCTGTTTCTAATACCTGGTAGGTTTCTACCACCTCTGAAACGATATGCTGCTTCCAGATGGGTTTGCGTATAGTAGGGGTGGGCGTTGGCGATGTTATAGTGTTAAAATGGTATTCGCTCATCTTTGCTTTGGCTTTTTCTGCAACGTTTCTCCGCTTTATTATCCCTTTCCAAATGCATTTAGTCTCTGATGCATCGGATGGTCTGTCAGTCTTTATAGTTTCTCCAAATGCTGCTGGGCTCTCTGTCTCTTCTATCGGTCATGGATGCATATTTGTAATCTTTGCAAGTTCTACAATCGGCGTCTACTTAACCTCTAGCACGCCAGATTCTTTTTGAAAAAAATTTGACCTAATTAATTTTCTAAATTAGTCACTATGGTAGTCGTTTTTCAAAATTTTTAATTTTTATGTTTGTTTGTCAATAAATATGATTTTCTGGCGTGTAGACACACAATAGGATAACACACATGTAGGTGTTATTGTTGTTGTTGTGTGTTTGTTAGTTTTTGAGATACAAAAAGATGAAGTTGAAAATTTATGAAAATCTCAGAAAATATTTGGGCTCGACCACTAGGCCTAGTCGCTTCGATAGAAAACCATGGAAACTATAACAACGTATCGATACTGTGTTTACAATATCGACACAACTGTTAGTTTCCAATTCAAACGCAGTTCTTTCATTCAAACTAACAAAATAAAAAAAATCTGCTCGATAAAGATCTTTCCCAACAACCTACTTCCCCTTTCGCAAAAAGTCGGCTTGCTCTAAACGGCGTATACAAAATTAAAACTGTTCAAAAGCCATTTGTAGTCGAACATACGATACTTTAACCGGCATACAGTAGACTACAGGCCTGTATCCGTTTGGATTTGGTCTATCTTTTTCTTTCTTTGGTAGTGGTATAAGTTTATTATCTGTCCATGCCTGTGGTACAATTCCCTTTTTCCATATTTGGTTCAGGTCTGACAGTGACCTCTTTGTTGTTTGGATCAATCCCATCAGCATTTCATTTGTTACCCCATCGTTTCCGGGCGATTACTTTTTCTTTAAACTCATCATGGCCTCATTCATTTCATTCATTGCTAGCTTTACCATCATGTGCTCCTCTGGTGCAATGTTGATGTTGTGGTGTCTCTTTTGTTCTTCACGTATGTATGCATACCTGTCTTATGGGGCATCGATGTGGTTCGCTCTGGCATAGTATTCTGTAAAAGCGTTTACTGCTTTTTTTTTCCAGTGGACATGTTGTCACCCTGCTTGATGGTAATTTGTTTATGTGATGGTATTTCGTCATTCATGGATCTGACTAATTTCCATAGTTTGTTCCCGTGTCTACCTAGATTTATACTTTCTGTTTATTCTGTCCAACTGTCGCTTGTTATTTGATTCAGTGTTACTTTTGTATTTTACATTGATGGCCTGGGGGGGGGGATGTTTTCTTCAATGTATCGCTCTCTCTCGCTCTCTCTTTCTCTCTCTCTCACGCTCTTTCTCTTTCTCTCTCTCGCTCTCTCTCTCTCTGCCGTGTTCTTAGCGTTTGAGACTTCGTCCTCGGCTTTCTGCAGTTCTTGATTCCGATGTGGCTTTTAGTTCTTCCTTGACCTTCTTTGCATGGTCTCGGTGGCTGCTTGCAGTATTCCTTTGCTTAGACTTCCACCAAAGGTTTCATATTGTTCTTTCGTGTGTTGATAGTTTCACATAGTCTATATGTCAGCATTGCACATCTGTCCCAGTCGAATCGTCTGTATTTCCAACGTGGCAGCGGTTTTCTTTCTTGGGGAGGGGGGGGGGAGGCAATTTCTATATCAATATCTAACCTGATCGCTACCTGCCAAATGGTCGAGCACCTGACGATCTATTTTGTGATGGATATCCCCCGTGGAGGAGGCCAAGTCTCGAGTGGAGGTGGCATGCCATATTCTGGAATAGAAGCTAGGACTGTCGCCAGGCTTATTTATAGGATATAGATGTGTGTCTATCTTCCAGTCTTCCACTTCATCCGCTCGTTTGTCTGAGTCTAATTATCCCCATTTCTCTGAGTGTCTCTAAACGTTTCCAACCACTAGGGAGCTGGAGTCCTTGATTTACATAGTCGAGAGCGACATGTTTTTGTTGGGTGGGTCATACGGGTTGAAGATACGGATTTTCGTTTCTTGTGTCATTGTATCGACCCATACATATTCTGCTTGGCTGATGTGATTTACAGATACTGCGCTACTCGGTATGCAGTTTCGTGTCAGTATCAGTACACTTCCTTTGTGACCTTCTCTTCCAAGTCGGAAAGTCTCATATCCTCTGATTAAAAATATGTTGTTATTGTTGAGGTGCGTTTCTTTGATGCATGCCGTGTCTATATTGCCTTCGTTCAGGCGATTTGTTAGGGAAACCTTTTGGTTAAGGACTCCCTACGAATTTCACTGTAGTATTTTAAAGTAGTATTTTCTGTCAATAGCTCTTGCCCGATCTTCCTCTGCCTTGATTCCACAGCACATGGGTGGGTGACCACCAGTAGCATCAGGTGGGCCCTTTCGAGGTGTGGGGCATGGCACTCTCTCTGCATTGTGGGACTCCACAGGATGAGCATATACTTTCTTCTTTTACATTGTTACGCTATCATACAGCGATTTACGTTGCACTGTTTCCTTAAAGCATGTGGCCCAGAGCAGCCCAAAAAAATGGTTCCAGAAAGCAGTACAAACGGTCACAGAAAGCAGTAAGAAACGGTTTAAAATAGCAGTAAATATAGATCAAGAAAGCAGTAAATATGGTTCAAGAAAGCAGTAAATACGGTCCAAGAAAGCAGTACAAAAACAGTTCAAGAAAGTAGTAAAAAAACTATTTAAAAAAGCAGTAAACAGCTGTTTAAAAAAGCCGTAAATCTGGATCAAGAAAGCCGTACGAACGGTTAAAAAAAGCATTAAAATGGTTTAAAAAAGCAGTAAAAGAAACGGTACAAGAAAGCAATAAAAACGGTTCAAGACAACAATAAAAAAACGGCATAAAATGAGCCATGTTTTAAATTGGAAATATAAAAAAAAGGGTGCGATGCAGACAACAAAATCATGAAAGAGCTATGTACAACTTAACTAACCTAATATATGTTTATAGAAGACTACAGTTTAATTGGCATTTCCTTGCTCTACGAAGTATCCGTATCCAATATATACTTGAATCCATTACATGCCCCTGCTTTTAATACTTTCTGTGACAATGCATCTCAAGCATTCACCGCCATCTTGACTCAAACAAAGTACTTCTCAATTTTGAATCTGGACATTTCTTTAATTCATTTTTAGATGCGCGCTCCTGTTTTTTTTTGGTATGTTTTAACAGTTACAAAAAAAATGGGCTATAGTCTAAATGTGTCCAATCCATTGATTTTCTTATAAATCGTTATTAATCCACCTCGAATTCTTTTCTTTTCTCCACACTGAAGGCCGGATTTTCTGAGTCCTTCTTCATAGCTCTAATTCTGAGATCAAAGTATCAGTTTTGTCACTTTTCTTTGTATCATGTCCAGCATGTGTATATCCCCTCTATGATAAGGACCACACGCCTGAACACAGTTTGACGATCACTTTTATGTTATTATTTTGAACATTTGTTTTTAACATTCACAACATTGCATTTGCCTTTTCCATTGCTTCCTGGAATTGATCCCTCACTTTACCTTTATGATCTATTATAACTACTGGGTCTCTTTCCTTTTCTTTCTTTATACTATTGTTCACGCCCACTCCAATTATTTGCAATAGCAACAGTTAGAGTAAGTGCGGCATTTTGTATACTTCACACTTAAGTGTGGTGTAGGCGAGGGGTCAAGACTCAAACAAAAATAAAGATATAGGCAATGGTTCTACATATTCTCGTATATGCTTGTGAGACATGGCCGTGGATAGTTGATATGCCAGGTAATTAAATTGTTCCCACATTCACTGTCTGTGGAAACTGCTGAGGATTAGACGGCAAGGCATTTTGTAAAATACAGATGTGTTAGCGCGAGCGGGCATGTCCAGTATACACACCATGATTTGTGGGGGCACAGCTGAGATGCGATTGTCATATGGTACACATGTCGAATCAACGTTCACCAAAAAATCGGCACTATGGTTAACTCAACAATGACAAGAGGGCAAAAGAGGTGAGCAGCGAAAAAGGTACAAGAACACACTACAAATATCACTGATCGGTATTAACCACGATGATTGGAACAAAATAACAAGCAATCGCACAGAATGGCGAAGCAATATTTCTGAGGTTTTTCGGAGACATTCGGCATCAAAGAGAGATGATGTCATCCATGGACAATAGCGCCTCAATTCCACTCACATCAACCTTTCTTCATCATCGGTGGACGGAAGTGTCTTAATTCCCTCTAGAAAGTGCAACATACTATTCAAGCTTCAGATTTGCTTATTTAGCCATCGTTGAACTGATTTGAACAGTTGTAACAGAGCCGATTGATTTGATTGAGCTATGTTGCAGATGGTCCAGGCATCTGGTCTATTCTGTTTCACTCCAGACTCACTCTAAACAAAATTCAAGTAACACTAAATATCAACACTACATATTTTTTTAAACAAGAAACACTGTCAACTATCAACTCTATACCAACTTAGTCCCTTTCTTTCCTACGATTATCTAAATCGCTCCAACCGCTGAATCTAACCTTATGAATACTATCATTGCGCGGTTCTTTCTCTTTTCCTTTTCTGGTCTGCTGCGATCGAACTTTGTTGCAGATCGCCGCTTTTAGTGAAGTGCATTTGCTCTAAACCAAAGTATGACGTATGTGTCCTTGTTCTTCTTTGTCGGCGTTAGATCAAAGTTGTCCGCATAGACTGCATGAAATATGATCCATGGAATCATTGAAAAACTACCTCTAGCTGTAACTGCTGACTAACATTCACGTGAACAAAGTGATGTCGGCGTGATTAGTTGGACTGCGGCAATTGCATGGATATGATAACTGGAAGACTGCCTCTATAAACTACCGACCACTTGCAATTACGACCAATACATAATGTGAGAGTAGTTACCTTTATTTCTGCGTGTCTATTTCAACTGCCTATCTTCGTTGTCTTCCCTAAACTGAACGTCTCTTTCCAAAGTACCTCTGTCTCTGAAGTGAAGTGTTCTTTCTCTGTCTCTGAAATGAAATGTTTTTCCCCTCTGGTTCTCAACTCAAATCTGCCTCAACTGAACATCTCTCCGTTTCCTGCCCTACACAGAGCGTCTTTTTTCCAAAATGGTCTCATATAATCTCCTCACTTCTCTCTATCTGGATTTATTTTCGATCTGCAAACCCAGATGACGTGATTTCTAAAACGGCGCGCGTTTGTCTTCCTCTGCTTGCAATTATATTGGTAGATAGTGGTTTCCAGACGACTCGGGTCTGTCGGCCGCATCAATTCTACCCGCCTACCACCACTACCGTTCTAGGTATGGACAAATTGCCTGTAACTTACGTCGGGTTACGTATGTTTCCCAAAACTCTCACATGTGCGGTTCGAGAGAAAGCTTGCGTGGTCCGTTTTGGTTACTCACAATCTGACAGAACTGAGTTCAGCTGCACTGACTCAAATACCACAAAAAAGGAAGAAATAAAATTGTTTTCTAAGCGGTTCCTATATTCCTCCCAATAGTCCACATGTTAAAACATATCTAAGCTCGTACTATGATATTGTCTTTACAGCTGAGATCTGTTGCACCGTTTGTAGTGAAAGCTGACAAATCCTTATCGATTACAAATGGACGAACAACAATTATGTTCCAAATTGGTCTACCCCTGTCGATGGCTGTGCATTAATATACATGAAATGTAATGTGCCATCTTACAGGTCATTCTTGAAGTGAATTTAAGTCCTCATTATATCCATTTCTGTTTCAGATGAGACATTGATGCATTATTGTTTATCATCCGCAAATTTTGCACTCACGATCTAATATTGTTGGTTAAATAGTTTGTTTATGTCAACAACACAATCTGTAACAAAAAAATAACAATATAGCAATGCACTTTTTACCTCACACAACCCAGAGTACACCTTATGTATGTCCACTGTATGCCTTCTCGCTAACCAATTTTCATTCCAATCCATTTGACAACGGTTCCACCTATTCCGTGTGATTTTAACTTTATAAATATGTGATATCGAATGATTTTGCAATATCTAGACAATTAGCATCCACTGGATCCTCTCTATCAAACATATGTTTAATCGCCTCAATTATTTTTACTAGATTTGTTAAGCGCAATCTCCGACCAGTAAACCCATGCTGACTATCTATTATTAGATTACATTTATCTCACAACATCACATTGTTTTATTTTGAGTATTGACTCTAACAAGTTACACACTATGGGATTTCATCGGTCTATAATTCAGATGTGTTTGTCGATTTGAATAAGGGGATCACTCATGCATTTTTTCAACCCCCTGGAACAATTTCTTTTGCAGATGACTGAAAACTAAATGTAGGCAATGGTTCTTCTATCACGTCTCTAATTTCAAACAAAAATTTTGAATGAATACCATATTGACCCGGGCAGCTATATACTTTCAAGAGCTACAATTTTAAAAAAATGCAATTGTACTTAAGATTGATCCTAATCCTACTTATCAATTGCTCTTTGTCAAATATATATGAGGCCTATGGGATGATGGAACAGTCTTATTGTGTGTATACTGGGCCAAAGTACTGTTTGAGTATTTTAGTCTAATCAATGTTCTCACTTATTATGTTCCTATGCTATCTATGAGATAGTGTACTTTATCTGTTGTTCTTTGTTGGTTTCTAACATTATATAAAATAACGTTTTACTATCATTCTTGATCATATGAGCACGTTTTGTTACAGAAGTAACTTCACGATGGATGTGTGTGTGGTGTGTGCAGGACACCTAGGGAACGATGGATGTAAGTGTGATGTGTGCAGGACACCTAGATAACGATGGGTGTGTGTGTGTGGTGTGCAGGAAACTTTTGGAACGATATATGTGATTGTGGTGTGTGCAGAGCGCTTATAGAACGATGCATGTGTGTGTGTGGTGTTTGCAGGACACTAAGGGAACAATGGGTGTGTGTGTGTGGTGTTTGCAGGTCACTTAAGGAAGGATGGATGTGTGTGTTGAGTGTGCAGAACACTTAGGGAACGATGGGTGTGAGTCTGATGTGTGAAGGGTAGTTATGCAACCAAGGATGTGTTTGTGGTATGGGCAGGACACTATGGGAACGATGGATGTGTGTGTTGTGTGCAGGACACTTTTGCAACCAAGGATGTGTTTATGATGTGGGCACGACACTTAGAGAACGATGTATGTGTGTGCAGGACACTTAGGGAATGATGTATGTGCGTGCAGGAGACATAATGAAAGATGAATGTGTGGGTGGTGTGAACATGACACCTAGACAACGATAGGGTGTGTGTGTGTGTGAGATGTGCAATACACTTAGGGAAAGATGAATGTGTGAGTGGAATGTGGGCAGGATACTTAAGGAAGGATGAATGTGTGAGTGGGATGTGGGCAGGATACTTAAGGAACGATGAATGTGTGAGTGGGATGTGGGCAGGACACTTATGGAACGATGGATGTGTGTGTCGTGCTTGCAGGACACATACGAAACAATGAATGTGTATGCAGTGTGTGGAGGACCCTTAAGGAACGACGGGTTTGTGAGTGGTGTTTGCAGGACACCTAAGGATGGGTGTATGCATTTGCAGTGTGTGCAGTACACTTAGGAAACGATGTATGCATGTGTGGTGTGTGCACATCACGTCAAGAACGATGAATGTGAATGTGAAGTGTGCAATTGCACATATGAAACGATAAATATGTGTGTGTGTGTCTGTCTGTGTGTGTGTGTGTGTGTGTGTGTGTGATGTGTGCAGGACAATTATGGAAAGATGGATGTGTGCGTGATGTGTGCTTGTCACTTAGGGAACGATGGATGTGTGTATGGTGTGTGTAGAACAATTTGAGAACTATGGAGACGTGTGGGGTGTGTAGGGCACTTAGGGAACGACGTATGTGTGTCCGGTGTGTGCATGACACCTTGAGAACGATGAATGAATGTGGTGTTTGCATGACACCTAGAGCACGATCAATATGTGTGTGCATTGTGTGCAGGACACAAAACGAGCGATGAGTGTGTATGTAGTATGAGGGGAACATCTCAGGAACAATGGATGTGTATGTGGTGTGTGCAGGACACCTATGGATTGATGGATGCATTTGTTGTGTGCAGGACACCTAGGACACAATGAATGTCTGTGGTGTGTGTGCAGGTTACTAAGAGAACGATAAATATGTGTGTATGGTGTGTACATGACAATTAAGGAACGATGGATGTGTGTGTGTGGTGTACAGGACTCATTGGGAACGATTGATGTGTGTGTATAATGTGCAGGACACTGGAACGGTGGACGTGTGTGTGGTGTGTGTAGGACAGTTAGGGAACCATTAGTGTGCGTGGTGTGTGCAGGCCTATTGGGGACGATTGATGTGTGCGTGGTGTGCAGGGCATTTAAGGAACGATGAATGTTGCAGAGTCTATATATACGCAGATCTATTGAGTGTAGGATCACATGTAAGCATACGTTGAGCAGACTGACTGTTTAATGTTAAGATCATGGTCCGGGGCGATATGGGCGTGAGTGAATGGACAGAAAACAATTGTGAAGAGTTTGTGAGAGTGTGCAGAGACACGGAAGAGAAAGCGACAGAACAGAGTTGCTATAGTTACAGACATAACATCAACATAAATTGATTGTATGTGCTGTTATATTTAAATACATATAATATGATTATTGTGTCAATATATATTTTCATTAGTTGTCTCACATATTCGTGTGAACCAGTTTTTATTAAATATACAGATTGTTGCTGGATAGTGTTGCTGTGTTAATTGCTGAGTATGGTTTGGCCGTGAATCATGTGTATGCATGTAGTAACCTTCTAGAAAGCTAAACCACTGTGGAAACCCCTTGCACTGCTAGCAATGGATAATTAAGAACACGGCTTGTTCGTATGGACATGATGATCCAGACGTGGCTGATGAATTGGCTCTTCGATCTTATAACTTCAACCAAATACAAAAAGCAATACATATGCTTAGTGAATGGTTTCCTAATTGAGTCGAATGTTCAAAGACATCATATACAGTATTTGAGAATGAATGCACCAACCGAATTGAGATTGTATTGGGAGAGACGATGCTGCTACAGGTAGACCAATGCATATACATTGGTAGCAGTATAGACAAGTTCAGGGGTACTGATATATTTCAAGTTAAGAATATTACAAAACGCAAAAGGCGTTTTCTAGTTTTACGTGGATTTCTGGGTATCAAATGAAAATGGTTATTCCAAAAGTCCAGATCTTCAAATACAATATCATGTCCGCTCTTTTGTAGGACTCTATGACGTCAGGAGCAAAGAAAAGTACCCCTAACAAGGTCCAGGCGTTTGTCAACGGAAGCTTGAACAAAACTGAAAGAAAAAGGGTTCAATAAAGTCACTGCTATAGAATTTTGAGAAAGAACAGGTCAGATGCAGGTCAACAGACGATGGTGATGAAAATTGGAACATTACGGAAACCACCAGATATACAAACAGTCTCTGCTCTGTAATAATTAGGACAAGAGAAGCAGGGTAGAACTAAATTAAATCGAATATACATTTTACTATCAGCATTGCCCTAATGAGTACATTTGTTTATCTCTACACACATTCCCTCACAAGACCTAATCCATACTGCCAGAACTAAACGAATTTATCACTACACACATTCCCTCACAAGACCTAATCCATACTGCCAGAACTAAACGAATTTATCACTACACACATTCCCTCACAAGACCTAATCCATACTGCCAGAACTAAACGAATTTATCACTACACACATTCCCTCACAAGACCTAATCCATACTGCCAGAACTAAACGAATTTATCACTACACACATTCCCTCACAAGACCTAATCCATACTGCCAGAACTAAACGAATTTATCACTACACACATTCCCTCACAAGACCTAATCCATACTGCCAGAACTAAACGAATTTATCACTACACACATTCCCTCACAAGACCTAATCCATACTGCCAGAACTAAACGAATTTATCACTACACACATTCCCTCACAAGACCTAATCCATACTCCCAGAACTAAACGAATTTATCACTACACACATTCCCTCACAAGACCTAATCCATACTGCCAGAACTAAACGAATTTATCACTACACACATTCCCTCACAAGACCTAATCCATACTGCCAGAACTAAACGAATTTATCACTACACACATTCCCTCACAAGACCTAATCCATACTGCCAGAACTAAACGAATTTATCACTACACACATTCCCTCAAAAGACCTAATCCATACTGCCAGAACTAAACGAATTTATCACTACACACATTCCCTCAAAAGACCTAATCCATACTGCCAGAACTAAACGAATTTATCACTACACACATTCCCTCAAAAGACCTAATCCATACTGCCAGAACTAAACGAATTTATCACTACACACCTTATTCAAAAGACCTACTGCATACTGGCAGAACTTAAACTAGATATCACTACACACCTACCCTCACCACAAGACCTACTGCATACTGGCAAACCTAAAACAATATATAACCTTCACACATTCCCTCACAAGACCGTATGCATACTGGCAAACCTAAAACAATATATATCCTTCACACATTCCCTCAGAAGACCTACATCATACTGGCAAACCTAAAACAATATATAACCTTAAACAAATTCCCTCACAAGACCGTATGCATACTGCCAAAAATAAAAGAATTTATCACTACACACATTTTCTCACAAGACCCACTACATACTGGCAGAATTTCAAGAAAAACACAATTAAAAGGCTCAGGTAGTAAGAGCAGAGATACCTGAACAAATCCATTGCAGAAGAGTACACCAAAAAAAACACAATATTGTTTTACGTGTTTAGTGTTTTTCTTAATTTTTAAATATGTTAACATGATGTCAATGCGAACTAGAAACTGTGGTGGTAGAAACTGTTTTACATGTCGCGCCTAAGGTCAATGACTATAAATAGTGGTGGTGTCTTACCTGTAACACCTAATGTCAATAACTAGAAATAGTGGTGGTGTCTTACCTGTAGCACCAAATGTCAATGAAAACAAGAAATGGTAGTTGTCTGTAGCACACAATGTCAATTCCTAGAAATATAATTGGTCTTTTACCTGTGGCGCCAAATGTCATTGACTAGAAATAGGGCTGTTGTTTTACCTGTCGTACCCAGTATAAATGACAACTAGATATAGTGGTGGCGTCTTACCTGTCACACCCAATGTCAATACACAACTAGAAATAGTGGTGGTGTCTTACATGTCGCACTTAATGGCAATGACATTTATAACTAGTGGTGGTGTTTTACCTGTCGCACCTAATATCAATGACAACTAGAAATAGTGATGGTGTTTAATTTTCGAACGCCCAAAATTAATGACAACTACAAATGGTGGTAGTGTTTTACCTGTTGCACCAAATGTCAATGACACGACTGACGTCAGTAGGACAATCACTTCCAGCAAGACCACCATCTCTGAACATGCAGAGAAAAAAACATGAGATTAAAGATTTGCTACACGGTGTATGATTTTTAAATTTGTTGCTCGATTGGTTTCTTCTCTCTCACTCTCTCTCTCTCTCTCTCTCTATATATATATATATATATATATATATATATATATATATATATATATATAGTGCTGACCAACAACTGACTATCAGAGACAGTGTTGGTCGACCATTGAGAGAGCGCTGATCATGAACTGACTATCAGAGATGGTTGATCGACAGCTATTAAAGAGATCGCTGACCAGGAAAATACTATCAGAAAGACCACTTGCCAACAACTGAATATCAGAGAGACGACTGACCAACAACAATCAGAGTGAGCGCTGACCAAAAACAGATTATCAGCGAGGGTACTGACCGACAACTGACTTTCAGATAGAGTATTCATATCAATCGGCACGTGACATTAAGCTATAACGGAAGATGCGCTCATCAGACGGGTGACAGGAAAAGTTCTGTCCACTTCATGTTTGAGGACCAGAACAACGTCTGGTTGTCTATGTGCACTGACCTGTGTGAGCTTAACAAGAGGGAACATTTCGATAATCACATTTATGAAAGCTGCGTGTACATTTATGACCGAGAAACAAAGTAATAAACCTTCCAGTGGGAAACGGCAACATCCCCTCTACCGAAGAGGTCGCAACGGGCCAGGTCCAATGAATATATATATATATATATATATATATATATATATATATATATATATATATATATATATATATATATATATATATATATATATATATATATATAAATATTAATATATATATGGGGGGTAGGGCAGAAGTGTGTAAGGGATAGCACCTCACTGTGAGAGGCAGCCACATCCTTGATGGCCAGGATCCTATTTGGTTCCCCCACTTCTGTCTAGCTCACGTATGGCTCTTAGAGTCTGCCTGTGTACGGCAGCGCCATCCCCCAGGCAACGGCTTTGGCTGGCCGGCTAAACTACGTGGGTGAAATGACAAGAATGGGAGTCCACCCCTGACAAGTAAACAAAGCTGCTGGTGGAAGAGACGGATGATCGACCTGTGCGACAACGACTCTGAAAGCGGGAGCTAGAAACGCCTGGTATCGGGCTAAGGGCGCACCAGAGACCATAGTTGGTAAGCGGCCAGAGCAATGTACAGAAAGCAATGGCAAACTACTGGATTTAAAATGCCAAGAAACCTATGACAGTCGAGAGAAACGAAACTCAAAGATCTGATGGTGAGGCACTCAGACCAGGCAGATCATCGACGCCAACTGGGGAAGAGGCCAATTTCAGAGTCAGTACAAGTAATAGAGATGACGGCGTAAAGCCTGACTGCATTACAGTGGACAACTCTGAAATGGGACTAAAAACAAAACTAAGAATAGGCACCTGGAATGTCAGGAGCCTATACTAGGGCAAGTTATTCATGATCGGAAGAGAAATGAAGAGAACAAAGATAGAGATTCTTGGAGTCTCTGAGCATAGATGGGCCGGTCAAGGGCACTGTACCAGCTCCTCAGGAGAAACATTCATATACTCTCGGACGGACAAGGGTGGAAAAAGCGGGGTCGGCTTCATTCTGTCAAAGAAGACAGCACCTTCACTACTCGGTTACAATCCAGTCAACGACCGCATAATTGTAATCAGACTAAAGAAAACGACTAGAAATTTAACAATAATTCAAGTGTATGCACCAACATCAGCAGCAGACAATTGTGAAATGGATGATTTTTATAACACTGTGCAAGAAGCGATGGAAAACGTTAAAAAAAGAGACATCTTGGTCATCATTAGAGATTTCAATGCGAAAGTCGGAGAGGAAAGAGCCGAAGAGGAGAGAAGTGTTCGAGGACCTTTTGGTTTGGGAGAAAGACTGGTTGAATTCTGCACGGAAAACAACCTCTCCATTGCCAACACCTTCTTCAAACAACATTCACGAAGACTGTACACGTGGATCTCCCCGGATGGCAACAGCAGAAACCAAAAAGACTACATCCTAGTGCAACAAAGATGGAGATCAAATGTGCTGGCGACAAAAACACTGCCAGGAGCAGAATGCGATACGGACCACGAATTACTGTTTGCAGTTTTCCAAACAAGACTACGCAGGATCTACAAAGGTTGCCAGCCAATATGATTCGATGTATCAGCAATACCTACTGAATACAACATCAACGTAGAAAACAAATTTGAGACGTTGCTTGCTATACGGGAAGAGATGACATCTGAGGAGTTGACATCGTACGCAAGGGAGATTTTGATCTCGACAGCAAAAGAAATGATTCCAAAGATATTGCACAGGACACAGAACTACATAACAGACGAAACACAGAAACTCATTGCAGAAAGGCAACAATTAAAACAAATGGGAAGTAAGGGGACCAACACAGCATATAAAAACTGCGCAAGAAAAGTTAGAAGAGAAATAAGAAAAGATAAAAGAAGATACATAGTAGAAACATGTAAGGATATAGAAAACCTACAACAACAAGGCAAAGAAAGAGATGCATTCAAAGCAATAAAAACGCTGACAAGGGAATTCCGTCCGGTTCCACATGTCATAAATGACGAAGAGGATGTCACACTAACAGAAACCAAAGACATACTGAATAGATGGAGAGAGTACTGCATAACCATGTATGGAGACAGCACAAAATGCTCAGTTACAATCCTACCAAAGGATGAGAAAGAACCTGAACCAACATTGGAAGAAGTACGCTCTGCAATTAAAAGTCTGAAAAAGGGAAAGTCCACAGGATGTGATGATATCCCAGCAGAGCTAATACAAGCAGGAGGAAAGGCATGTGCTCGAGTCTACCACAAGCATTGTAAACAGATATGGCACAGCGCAGAGTGGCCAGAAGCATGGAAGAAATCAATGTATATTCCCCTCCCCCAAAAAGGCAACCTGAAGCTGTGCACGAACTACCGAACTATCGCACTGATCAGCCATGCTAGCAAGATACTCCTGCGAATCCGATTAAGAAGGATAGAGAAAAGGTTTGAATCTGAAATTCACTTAGTCCATGCAGGTTTTAGGAAAGACAGAGGGACCCGGGACCACATATTCAATTTTAGGAATATCTATGAAACATGTAGAGTTTAATGTAGACCTGTACACATGTTTAATTGATTACACTAAGGCCTTCGACACGGTAAAACATCAAAATATGTGGAGAATCATGAAGGAAATGGGTCCATATCATTGAAACATTATACCAAGATCAACAAGCCGCTGTCCGAGTATCTGGGCAAACATCAGATTGGTTTGCAGTACAAAAGGGAGACCGACAGGGATGTATCCTCTCACCTTATCTGTACAACATATATGCGGAATGTATAATGAGAAATGTACGAGAAGATGAGAACATTGAAAGTTTCGATCCATTTACGATTGGAGGGTACGATATTCCAGAGTTACGATTTGCAGATGACACAGTGATACTATCAAGAAGTGCGTAAGGGCTAGAGCAGTTCCTTCAGCCGTTAATGGACACAGTAAAGATCAAAATCTGTTGATAAACATAAACAGAACAAAGATAATGACCACCGATAAAACACAACGTCAGCATACATTTACAGTGGGTGGTGAGGAAATAGATCAGGTTACACATTTTTAATATCTGGGCTACAGAATCGACAAAAATGGTGACTGCTCGAAAGAAATCAGAAGACGATTAGCTATGGCAATGCAGAGACTGAATAGCCTGAAGAAATTATGGCAGGGCACCAACAAAACGATAAAAGTAAAAGTTTTGAGAGCCTGTGTTTTTCCTGTGGCAGCTTATGGCTGTGAAGCATGGCCGATAACCGAAACTTCTAGACAAAGAATCGAATCATTCGAATCAAAATGTTACAGAAAGATCCTCAGAATACCCTGGACAGAGAAAAGAACAAATGTAGACATTCGGCAAGAGTTGAGCATAGAGGAGAACTGGTTTAGCAATTCCATTTTTGCTAGAAAATGCAAATACTTTGGTCACATCAAAAGACACAATGGTCTTGAGAGGACGGTGATGGAAGGTATGGTGCCAGGCAAAAGAGGAAGGGGTAGACCAAGAAGACGATGGCACAAAGATATCCAGGAGTGCCTGAGTATGACAGTGGCGGAAGCTGGAGTTTTGGCAAGGGAACGAGTTTCTTTCAGACAGACTGTGATGGGAGCGACGTTCTACAAAGGACATGCTACATGAGAAGAGAAGATATATATATATATATATATATATATATATATATATATATATATATATATATATATATATATATATATATATTATGTTTAGTTTGTCCATCACAAGTGATGAAGACCACTCTCTTTGTTCAGCAGTGTGGACAGTCGAATTTCCCGCTGTGTCCGCTGAAATGAGTGACTTGCGCGGAGATTTGGATTAAAGTAAGGAATAAACTGCGCCTTTTGTCCACCTCACGCACAGAGCCTAAGCTACCTTTTGCCAGTGGCAAGACATTCATCGAGACGAATGGGGATAGCATATGGTGCAGAATTTGCCTCAGGGTTACCACCCAAGCCTTTCCGTAAACATGTAACCCGCAGGGTAGAAAGGTGGGAAGGCATCTAACGCAGTTTGTCGTGCCTTTTCGATTACCACAAGAGGTCGAATGGAAAACACACAGCGTGTGAGTGAGTCTGGCATCTCTCCCCAGCTGTATTCAGTTCATCATAGTAGCCATATTCGTGAAGGTGAACCGGCAGAACTAACCCGTTAGATACGACACAGGCATAACTAGTTTAAGCGTAGCGCCATTCAGCCGGCGTCCAGACCAGGATAAACGGATGGAAGAAATCACAAAAAACAGAACGAAATAACAAGTCCAGACGGAAAACAACTCCACGTATCCGTGAACACAAGTGTAAGTCGTCGACTAGTGTGAATTCCAGGCAAATCCGTGGTCTGGCGGCATCCATAATGATCCAAAACAGTAGAGAAATGTAGACTCACAGCCAGTTACGGCGCCATCTTTGCCAGATATAAATAAATATCTATCACCATGTCTCTCAATCTCTCTATATCATTCTCTCTTTTTCTTTCTCTATATCTTGTTTTATCATCATATCTTTTTTTCTCTATATAAATCGTTAAATGCATTTATCTTTATTTATCAATGTGTCTGTCTTGTTCTATTCCTCTAGTTTATATATAAAATTGTCTTTCTCCCTCTATTTATATATCTTTCTCTATATCTTATATCTTTGTCTTTCTTTCTCTTTTTCTTTATTTCTTTGTTTGTTTCTATTTCTTTTACCCTAAATCTTGTATCTATGTAAGTCTCTCTTCTCCGTTCTTTCTTTCATATCTTGTTATTTTTTGCTTTCGTTCTTTATCTCTCTCTTTCTATCGTTTTCACTCGCTCTATATCTCCATTGTTTTCTCTACTTCTATTTCTCTCTTTTTCTTTCTCTCTCTCGCTCTTGTTCTCTTTCTTTATTTCTGCCCTGCCCTCTTTTTCTCTTTTACCGCTCTCTCTCTCTCTCTCTTGCTCATGTTTTCTTTCTTTCTGTATGTATCTTTTTCTCTCTGTTTTCTTTTTTTTCCCTTTTCTCTCTTGTTTTTCTTTCTTTCTCAAAACTTCCGTTTCACTTATTTTCTCCACCGTTATTTCTCTCTATTAATATTTAGCTGAGTTGTTCTTGTTATCTCTTGCTTTTTCCAATGTTTCTATATCTATTTCTCTCGTTATTTCCTTTGTTCTCATACTCTTTTTGTCTCACTCTCTATATCTTTTGTAATATATCTCTGTCTCTATCTATTTATCTCACTTTCTTTATCTCTCTGTTTTTCTCTTTGACTCTCTTCTTCTCTCTCTCTTTCTCTTACTCTCTCGATCTCCTTCTCTCTCTCTCGCTCCGTCTCTCTATCATTAAATAGGTCTTAGTTAGTCTTGCATACATCCCACGATAAAATATGTTCTGATTTGTGTTTCTCTATGGTTGAGCAGATGTCGACCACCATTGCTGTATTGTCTATTAAAAATGTTCCTCCATGACCATTCATTTCAAGTATTTAATACCTCCTTTATACATGCTGTATACGTAATGTTTTCTCTTTAGAATTTGAACGGTTCTGCATAATTAACAAATGACCTTGAATTTGTTATGTTCGGCCTCTTTCTTGTGTGCAAAAAACATTAACAAACCTTGTGAATAATATTAGTAAAACGTGTTCCTGAATTAGGGAAGCTCTGCGGCGAGGTGATCAAGCCGTTTTGCCTTGTGATCAGACTGTCCGGGTTTGAGTTCGATCGGCGACGGTCGGTTCATGGTGGCAATTTCTCCTGTGATTACCGGGTTGATCGCTGAAGCCAGGGAGCTCGTGCTTTGATCGATGATCTCTGCAGGCGGGACTGTTCTGTGGAGAGAGCCGGAGCCAAAGGGGTCGCCCTCGCCTTTAATCTTCCATTATCCTGACAACAAGATTCAGGCTACCTCGACTTCCGTCTCTTCCCGTGTTTCCGCTTTGATCGTTTTTCTGTTATAAATTATAAGCGCCTTTTTTCTCAAAACTGTGTTACGCTTATCACATCATCATCACGAGCCAACCAGTGTCTTGAGTCACCAGTCATGATAAGACGCCGATCACTGTGCAATGTCTATTTTATATCCTTCTTCTTGCATCTAAAATGGCTGAGACTTGCAAGGATATTTGTTTTAAATATTAAAATAACACAACTATGCACATTACATTATTTGTGTGATTGCAAACAGTTACAGTTCGTGTTTTGTTCATAATTGATCCTAACTGTAATGTATTGGCACATATAAAAGACCATCCAATGTTCTAAAATGTAAATGAATGTCGAGTTTTGTAAAGCTTAATGAACAATATATTACAGATAAGAACAAATAGTTTCCGTAAATAACCAACAATAAATGATGTACATACTGTACATATACATCAACTACTTCCTCAAGATCATATTTTATTTGGGAATTGCATTCCTCTTAAGCTTACGTTTGTCTATGTAGGGTCTCCATGAGTTGGTAACTGTTATATATTCAGTTACTGGCTTTGTGTTGGCTTCTTGATTCTATTTGTAAGTTACACATTAGCGAGGATTCAACTTTAGCAGTTTTCTGAATCGCACCATAAAACGTATGTACAGACCAAAGTATGTCTGTATAACAAAGGTCAGCAGAGACAACAACATACAGACCTATACAGAAACGTTTATTAAGTGTTGGTTGTTTTCATAACATTACATATACAAACATATCTTACATATTAATTTTCCTTAATACGAATATAAATGTCGGCAACCCTAGATCAGTGTTATATTCGACATGTATGTAATGCCTATCATTGTCAACCATAACCGTAACAACCTCGAGTTCGTCCTATATCTGCTACAATTACACACACAATCTGGCACACTCATTTTTCGAAAGACTATGAACGGTAGCCATGGAGAGGTCACAATGGTCGTTAGAGTATATTTCGTAATATTGAAATAGTAAAGAGTTGCTGTTCTGACATATGTTGCACAATTGAAAATGAATTGTTAAGTTCAGTAAACGAATATACACCTAACATTACAAGAAATAGATTTGCCTTCTGTCTTACAAGACTGTACGTTTAAGAGTGTTACCGTTATAATATAAATTAACATACTGCATTACAAAACATATTTCCATATGTCTAGGATTTCGTTTATCGTTAAACATAACAGTATATGTTCATAATAAGATCGCACATAGGAACTAGGACTGCATTGGCCAATGAGACATTCAAAGAAAAATAGATTGCTAACCTCAAATAATATTGCGATACGACTGAAGAAAAGTAAAAATGTGCTAAATTGCATTGTAGGGCTAAAACATGGATTAAGATACAAATAAAATAATCTTGGAAACACTTGACACGTGGTGCTGTCGTAGAATGCAACGATTAATTTGGACAGAACGGAGATCAAATGGCAATATCCACACTGAGGTATGCGCACACATCAACTATTGCAAATGATACACGAACGGCGATTGCGTTAGCTTGAATTCAATTTGATACTTTAAAGCCTTCTGTCAAATAATTTAAAAAGCAAATACGTGTTGTTGTGTTGTCGTTGGTGAAATAAAGAGACATGCTTATATAGCGTTACAACCAGTTTCATGGATAATCACATGACACATTGGCTACACACACACAATGTTGCTTCTAAACAGTTGAACAGAAAGGAGCAGCTTGTGGTCTTCAGGCTCTGAACACGACACAAGCAACTGAGGTACCATCTATTCAAACAAATTAAGATATGTGTTATTGACAAATTCACCCGTGGTACTTCGAAAATGACACTTGAAAATCTGATGTAAATATGCTCCAAGCTAAAAAAAACTGTCAGCCATCTTGTTTTATCATATTCTGAAGCTACAACATGTTTCGTGTTTCAATAATACTTATGTTAGCGTTAACTTTTAGTTATGTTCCAAAATTGTATGACTCTTGCTTTGGAAAATAAAAAACATGCTGATGACGATTTAGATAGTCAGTAACAATTTAATAGCGGCACCAGTGACAAGATTGGGTAACATGAAAACAGAATAGACGAATGTTATGATGGTAAAGTTATTTCATATTTACACTTTTAGCCGTTTTCTTACAGCATACAATAAAACATCAACCCTGTCCCTGCACTACCTTCAGCTCATAAAAAACACCTTACGGAATTCTTCTTACTCATTGAGCTAAACCTACCCCGACCTGGAGCCCGTGCCTTCCTCGAAGGATCGACCCTTTAGTGTGGAACTCGAACAGTTCAGGTAAATTTTCTTGGGACTCGTTTCTGTAGGCATTACCACGACTCTCCTAACGACCCATGGCCGACGTCATCTTAGACCACGACCTTACGTGGTTTTATCCCCAGGCTAGTTATCACAGTGCCTCTCCTGACGCTTATCCCTTTCACAACAAAACTGCTAAATTATTTGTGTTTACCACAAAAACGAATTTGACAAACATATGCCAAAGTCAATCTTACAGAAAAATGTCCACACTCAAGATATTCAGTTTCTGATAAAGTTAGACTTCTCTTCAAAGACTCTCGTACATGTGAAGGATATACACAACAGCAACATAGTGGATACAATGAGTAGATCAAACAGTAAACATCTACTATGTAATCATTCTGACGCCTCTTCCACTAAGGCAGCAAGTTCCCAGCACGCTAGCCCTTTTTTCTGCAACTCGTCTCAACTTTGAAAACATCTGTTTGTGGGGACCTACAGTCTGGATTGGCTACACTTTTCCACAGCTCAGTACATATTGATACATATATCATTACCTGTGATCATGTATAAACAACAAAACAACAACCAAATAATAAATGCAAGTCATACAATTTGTCAGAAACCAAAACACAACCAAATGCAAATGCAAGGTACACACTTTGTCAACCATACAATAACAAATTGCCAAAGTAGTTGCACTCATACACACGACCATAATATCAACATTTTAGTTTGTAAATAACCTACTTTGATACTAATGTCAGTAACCCTGTAATCATGTATAAACAACCAGAACAACAACCAATGAAAAAGGCAGAGCACACAAAGTCGAGCATTAAACCAACATTGTCAAAGTAGTTGCACGCTTACACATGAAAACGTGCGGTCCACCTTTTATTCCGTTAGTGTTACACATGTCAGCATATGGTAATGACCCTTTCACCTGGCTAAATTCTAACTTAATCTGATAAAGACTTCTGCTAACTATGCCTGTGTCAAAATGAACGGTCCAACTGCTTGATTACTTAATGAAAGTAACACTATCTCGTTCAGACGCACTCTTACTAGTGTACTAGTTAAATAGAAACGGAACTATCAATGTTGTCGTCTATGTCAAAGGGAACTACGACCGAGTGTTGGGATCTAATTAACTCGTCCCTTTTTTTTCTTCAAACTTCCTACAGAAAAGACAGTTTGTCTTACCTGGAACAAAACGTTACGTTCAAATGTTACACTTGGTCAACGTTAACATTACGTTTCGCTTCAAACGACCCTGAGTCCACTGACCATCCGGTTGTCGAACATTTCCATTTGATCTCGCTCATTCTATACTTAGACTCGCTGTCCGATGCGATACGTAGGCCGTTCGTTGTCTGGTGTGTACTTTAATCGAGGACTTCAAAGACAGTTGTTAAACTTTGGTCATTCCTCAATTCTTACCTACAATTTAATTATTCAAAATATACGCTATACAAGTATAACCGTACATAAAACGAGTGTATGCATATGTATACGTTAACCCGAGTGTATCATGATATCCCTACGTATGTCATTATCGTCTGTATAACTGTTAAACGACTTCACCTAATTCCATGTCTGAACTGAGGTCATTTCTCAAAGTTTTTGATTAGCACCAGCAAATAAATTATCAAATGTTTCTTCTTTGCAGTAATGCTTACTTCAGACAGACGCTGCGCTCCATTAGAAGTGTCTAACTGCTGGACGTTTCGATCCCGTGAAACGCCCATCGCAGTTGTCTGGTCTGATTTATCCCTGGTCTGTTTGTTCAACCGTTGGCGTATATCGCTATTGTGACGACCTACCGACTCTTGTGTCTTCAGTTAACTCGGCGTCTTCCTTTATCGAGTCGTTTATCTCTCCATGTGGTCGTTTTTCCCGTCCTATACTCTCTGCCTGCACTTGCATATTGTATATTTATATGTCTGCATCACCATTTGGCCAATCGCTTTTGTGTGCTTGTACATTTTCATTCCATTCGTGAGTAGATGCCTTCACCTGAAGTGGAACACCTAACTTAACAGCTGTCTCCATTAACTTTACTTCATTGTTTACTTCAACTAAGGCCCTACCAGGCTTGACCACATGTAAACTTGGCCTCTTTTATCAGGTCCAACCATGTTATTTGTTGTAACACCATCTTCCTGAATATTCCGGCTACGCTGTTTAATGATGTTGCGTTTTACCTCCCAGTCTAAGCATCGCCGAGAATTTGTCTCGATTGCATTACGTAACATGCCTCCCATTACTTACTTTTCAGAATACATACAACGTGCATTTATTCATTTCTGTTTTTCTGTCTCTTCCTCAAAGTATCTTTTAAAAATAACTGACTTGTTTCTTCATTTATAACTCTCCATGTGGTTTTTTACTATGGGCTACATATCTGCAGATCCAAACATCCGATTATCTTTTTTCACATGCATTTGACTTGTAATTTCTACCTGGACTAAGCTCATCACCTTTACGCCACTTGTGTCTTCTGCCGTCCAAAACGTAGTTGTTTCATTTTGGTCCTCTCCAAACCCTGCGATTTCCACCTCCATTTCTTCCCGGAACGGAATGTGAAAGTTGATTGGGCCTGCTACTCACTTTCCTACCACTCTGTTCCAGCTGTAGCAACTTATGTCGGCAGTGTCTTTCTTGCCTTTCCAACAGAACAACCATGTCCGTTTGTTGTCTGAGTTGGTTTGGACTTGTTTGCTTTTGTCGTCAGTTCTATCGTTCGTCATGTCGATTGTAGCTAAGCTGTTGCTATGAAAGGCTTGCTTCTGTCAAAGATTATTGCTGTTCTCCAGTGAAAATTACTATTCCGTCAAAAATTGGTACATCCACATGATATATGTAGAAGAGCTAAACAATGATAACATTGTTTAACCTAGCGTATCTACGTGTCTTTTGTGGAATAATCCAGAAAGTTTAAAAAACAATTCCAAGACAGTCAAGTACGCACAAAATGGAAAGTATCAGTAATGCAACAACGGATACAAAAAATGTCAACCGGTCAAATGATTGGACGAGCCAACTATATTAACTAACACTCTATTCCACTCATGGCTACTCCATTACTCCTAGCTACACACACAACTATATATATATATATATATATATATATATATATATATATATATATATATATATATATATATATATATATATATATATATATATATATGTATATATTAATACTATATTAAACTGCGACAGTTCTGGTCCATAGGCACAAAATAAAGATGTGTAGCAGAATCCATGTTTTCAATAGGGTTATTCTATCTAGAATGTTACCACATGTATCCACGTCACTCACAGATAGCAAATAGCATAGCACCCAGCAGGTGACATATTTATTACATAAACCTCATATAACAACTAATAACGTGAAAGGAATGTGGTTACAGACAATGCAAGACTAAACTATCTCAACTAAATAGAGACGCGGAGTGTATAAGCCAAAGCTATTGATGGAATACAAAAATTGGAGAAGATGCGGTCAACGACTGAAGAGGGACATGTGGCCCTTAACGAAGTAAAGAAATCAATGACCAAGGCGTCAGACTACTATAATTTGCACGATGCAATCAGAAAAATACATTTTAGTTAAACAAGCTGTCTAGACGATGGCCATTGCATAAACAAAACAAAGAAGTGCAAAGCCAGATTGACTATATACTGGTCCAGAGAAGGTTTTGATCTAGCATTAACACCGACAAAACGAGAAGTTTCCACGGAGCGGACATAGCAAGCGACCACAATCTGGTTATGATGACTTTGCGTCTGCGATTGAAGTGAGTGGCAATGAAGGATGTAACCAGACTAAATGTTGACCTGAACAAATTAATGGACCCATACATCATCTACGTATTACAATCAATATAAGGCATTCACTGTTTGCTGTCAGAGAGGACTATATATATATATACAGTTACAGCGTCTCTTAACACCGCTCTCATTGATATCCCAACATAGATCATGGGATGCAGCCAAGCAAAAACGAAGCCGTGGGTGACCAAAGACATTCTTCTTCTTCTTCTTAGTCTTCTTTTTCGTCTTCTTCTTCTTTTTCTTCTTCTTCTTCATCTTCTTCTTCTTCTTCTTCTTCTTCTTCTTCTTCATCTTTTTCTTCTGACGCTGTCAGACGCCGACCTTTATTATTTCGAAAAAAGCAGCGCTCATCCTGAGGCAGTCGTCACTGCCGTAGATCTTGTCTAGTGTTCCCATTGGTGGTGGCTACATCTGCTATATCTGATCCTCCTATGTCGGGCAGTTTTGCAGCAAATGTTCAGAGGTCATTTTCCCGGTGCCACCTATCTTCAATTTGTTGAATAGGTGGTACCTCAGTCTATTGTGGCCAGTGCGAAGTCTAAAGATCACGACCTGCTCTTTTCTGTTCAACTGGAAATAGGCATCGTTTTTTATGTAGCAAATATGTTCTGTTTCCCATTTGGTAATGTATCTAGCTCTAATAAGCCGTTTTGACTCTTCGTATGTTACACTGGTATCTGGTTGTAGTTGTCTTGCACCTTCTTTTGCCAGTCTGTCTGCCTCGTCGTTGCCTTGGATGTTGCAGGTGAATGAAACCCACTGTATCTCTACCCTTTGTGGTGCGGACTGCTGGCATAGTTGACAGAGTACTGCTATTAAATCATTAAGTTCAGTATTTTTCTGGCTTTTTAGTGCTGTGGCTACGGCAAAGGCATCTGAAAGCAGGACTATATGGCTTTTTTTCCTTTTACCTGTCACCATTTATTCCACTGCCGCCTTTTGTTGAGCTGAGACGCGAGCCCTAGGTCCCAACCATATTGTTGCCTTTCGTCGCAGTGCTGCTGAGATTCAGGACATGATTCCAGCTTAGAGGCGTTCGGCCTTAATCCCTTCTATGGTAGCCTTGCACCGTTGGCTTATCAGCCAAGCACGTGGACCAAGTGTCTGAGACCTGCGATTCCTCTCGGATTGAGCAGGATTACCGTACCAACGCCCTGTCATTAGTAGGGTAAATCTGACATGTCTATCCAGGGTCTAATACCAGCACCCGTTCACTATTAGACTCAACGAATCAAGAGAGAGCTATTACCCAGTCAATGATCCCGTGTCTGAAACCTGCGATTCCTCTCGGATTGAGCAGGATTTCCGTAGCAACGCCCTGTCATTAGTAGGGATACATACATCTCAATACAGTCACTCCCCAACAACTTAAGGAAAGAGCCATTCTCTCAGTAACAAACGACGCATCACTTGAATTAAATAACCGTGTTGTGGACCACGTACCTGGGCAAGAAATGCTAGTTGCCAGTTTAGATACCATTGCATGTTAAGAACGAAATAGATAAAATAGCTGAATCAGAGGAATTCAGAAATATCATAAGACCAACTGGAATGCCATCACACAAATTTAGATCGCGTGTAGGGATTGTAATTATGTTGCTAATAAATATTTGTCATCAAAAGGCCAATGTAATGGACTAGACTAATAGTTGCAGGATTACATAAACATGTAATTGAAGCAAAATGTATAAATTTCAATCAATCTGAAGTTAACATTATTTCTAGAAATCCACTTGTACTTTTTGTGAAGGAATGCATTATCAGTCCTATTGACGTTATCAATGACCATAAATAAATCCCAAGAAAAATCGTGTAATCAAATATGACTCTTCCTATCAAATCCAATATCTAGTCATGGACATAAGGAAATGTATGTAGGTAGGCCTTTTCGGAATTCGATCATTCGAAGCGCTAACAACTGATGCACCAAATCGTTTAATCTCAAACTGTGTTTATACATACATTCTATAAAATACGTGTTTCTCAAAAATGATTACCATTTTCAGTGATTAACTATACACAATATAACAATAATTATTTTTTCAATTAAGGTAGCAAAGAATTCAGTTTCCTTACATGACTGAGATACAGTTATTTCTTCTTCTTTCTTCTTCTTCTTCTTCGTACGCAGTCAGACAGTAACCATTATTTTTTCGAAAAAAGCGGCGGTCATCCTGAGGCTGTCGACACTGCCATAGAGCTTGTTTTGCAGTTCCACTGACGATATCTGCTCTCTCTGATCCTCGTATGTCGGGCAGTTCTGCAGCAGATGTTCAGCGGTCATTTTACCGGTACCGCACGGGCATTCGTCGGTAAACCTATCTTTAATTTGTTGAATAGGTGGTACCTCAGTCTATTGTGGCCAGTGCGAAGTCTGAAGACAACGACCTGCTCTCTTCTGTTCAACTGGTAATAGGCATCGTTTTTGGTGTAACCAGTATGTTCGGTTTCCCATTTGGTCATGTATCTGGCTTTGATAAGCCGTTTTGACTCTTCGTACGTCATACTAGTATCTGTTTGTGTTAGTCTTGCACCTTCTTTTGCCAGTCTGTCTGCCTCCTCGTTGCCTTGGATGTTGCAGTGTGATAGGACCCACTGTACCACTACCCTTTTTGGTGTGGACTGCTGGCACAGTTTGCAGAGTGCTGCTAAAGTTATTTCAAATGAACATGAAGAAAAATAACAAACAAATTTATTATTCACATAATATAAAAAAGAAAGCACATGGGCAGGTGCCACTGACAGTGTCATGATCAAAAACAGACACAATGTAAAATTGGACATACTTATAAATGAAAAAAAAAAGATAAATATGTATCAAATAAGTAAACAATGCAAATTACTCATATGTATGACTAAATGCATTAGGCAGGCACTTCCCAGAATGCATTTCATATTAGAGAATGCAATTTTTTAACTGTCACTCAGAATTACAATTATGCTGTTAACAGATTCGATGCACATATTATTCATGTAACCAATTGGAGATGTCCGTTTTTAAGAATGAATCTGAAAGATTGACCAGTTGAGTTATATAGACCACTCATGAATAGGATAAATCTGACATGTGTGTTTTTTTCACTTGCAACCCAGTCTGGTCTACTTTCTAAAATGGGCTGAAGGGTGGTCGGGCAACTGAAAAAGAGACATGTGCAGCTACGGACGATCACAGACAATACTACTTTCCCAAAACACATCGCACACATTATCGCATTACTTGGCCACGGATAGCAGGTCTCGGTAAACATTTACTCAAAGAACATCTGCTCAGTGTCACGTATTTAACATCTTAGGATATCATATTTCAGAAACCAGATGAACAGAATATAATGTCATCACTTACATTAGCCCAACATGTTAGCTGGACAAATTGAGCCCCAAAATCGATATTTGAACACCTACAGTTATTTGTTCATTGGCGTTTCAGTCTTTGCAGACAATGCGCGTGGCACCATGTGAGTAGCCTCTCAGGTTGCAAGCCTAGGCGCTGAATATGGAGACCATGGGCTGCCTAAGCTGCAGGAGCTTCCTCTCGGTCTCGCTGGTGTAATCCAAAGGAATGCGAATCAGCTCAGCTGCACGAGCTGCCAGAATAAGTTTGCAATTTTTAAACCAACTCCCTTAGGTGCTACCACTCCAGATTGTATGTTTGGATTTACTCCTTTAGCCCTACCATCTCCTGTAGTTTCAGTTGTAATTACAGGAGACAACCGATGATACTCTCATCGTCCCAAGGCTACCCAACACTATTTGGCATGTGAGTTTAAATCAGAGTTCCTAATCTCCTAGGCGAACTACGCGAACAGGCTAACGAGCTTCGTATAACCGGGTTTAGAGTCAGAGTTTACCTTCTCTTAGATTAGTTGCCAACCAAGGCTAATAAACACAATACGTCCGCTCAGTTATACCCCCAGGTACTTTGTCGCGCCCCACAGCAGGCTCCGTAAGGTGCTACTGGGGACACAATTATGTAGGAGAGGACATTGGCATGGAAACTCCTGAACGGTGAGCTAGCCAGTGAATCCAGCGGCGATCTCAACTCTTAGAAAGGAGAAGCTATATCAGAGGCTTTACTTTCCTTTAACTAGAGGGATGTCCAGTCCAGACATTGCTACCCCCTCCCCCCACCCCACCCCACCTCACACCAACAGTAAACATGAATACAATTATAACAATAGACACAGTAATATACGTATCAATAGTTACTATCGATGAGGTGGAAAATAAATTAAGAGTATTTTAGACTATAATTTTTTTTAAATATGAAAGATGGTGTCTGTGTGGTAGAAATCAGTCACGTGTTTGACGATGGGGACTGTTTTTTATAAATTATCCACGGGTTCGCCATTATCTCGCCTAAATTGACGAAGAACGTTAATAACCGTTGACCATTTTCATTAATATTAGCCGACTCCAAAACTGTCAAGCCATGAAGGCTGCGGATTGTGTTCACTTCATATGTAAGGATAAACTTATTTGCCACGAATCGTGATAGGCGCACATTCTAGCAGTGCAGTCGCCGATTAGAACAATTGTTTCTGACTCGGTATGTTTCTAATCACTGCTGATAGGTTCTGATACATTAAACTCATTTTTGTCTTCAGTTGTGGGCACTCGGAAGGAACATATTCACTGACAAGGATTACAGAGCTGACAATATAATGGAGACGGACTGTGTGCAAGCATTATATCTATTTTCTTTTTTTTTTTTCAGCCATGCGTGATTTGAAAAACTGTAATTGCATTGTTTAATATTTAACTTCTAATATTTTTTTGTTCATTGGGATCTGTTCCTGTCAGGAGAATGTTTAGTACATTTTATGTATTGGTCCTGATCTCACTTAACGAGATTCTTGTAGTCCTACACGTCCACCTTAAGTCTTGTTAGCTCGCCGTCCGTGATAATGCATGTTTTTCTGACATCATTTATTGGCTGAAGGTTATCAGACAGTCCAGTAAACATAGTACCGACGGCCCAACAGCCAGGGTAGAAATTCGATGGTGTCAGTCTTGAAGCGTAACGCTCGAGAGTATTGGACAGCTGCAATCTTAGTCATATTTCTAAGAAGAACAAGGTGTCAGCCGAGGAACACACGCCTACCCCCACCCAACCCACCTCTTTACGAATCTTATTAATCCAGGCGAACGACATTAGCCGATACTGCAAGAAAGGTACTCTGTGTGACCAGGCCCCCAACATAAGTTATCATGGTTGCACTCACAATGGAAGCACTGGCATCATCTTGATCTGATTCTTGTGAGATAGTCCTTTCTCAAATCTGGTCTCCTCACGCGATCCTACCATAGCACAGACTGTGACACATATTGTGCACTAGTTCGGTGTAAATCAAATGGCAGTCAAAGAAGGTGTATCACACAAGACATGCAGGTAACAATCACACCCACAACACTGCGCTTGCCATCTTTGTAAGAGGCACTATCAAATCAAATTATTTGTTCAAAGCCAAATAAAGTAAATGACACCCATCATCGATGCAAAGCACACTGCTCTGTTAAATTACAAGTGCCTTTCAAATGCAATTACTAAGCGATCTGTAACATTCGCTTTGAACAAAGTTCAGCAAACAGCTCGCCACTGCCCAATTGAATACTGGTTCCACCTCAGCCAAATTATCCAGACAGCGGCAGAAACAGACATTATCAGATAAATGTAAAAAGACATACACAACGCGATCGGTCCCGTGCACATGACTACAACGTCAATACAATATATTAGATACGAGAAGATACATGTCAAAGGAAGGCAAATTGAGCGATGGGTAGAGCATTATTCTGAGCTCTACTCAAGCTATATTACGGTCACTCCCACAGCCTATTATGCTGTTCTAAGCTATCCTAGAATTGAGGAACTAGACATCGAATCATCTTTAGAAGATCTCAAGACAGTCATTCTTAATCTGCCCCTGGTCAAAGCAGCAGACATCGACGAGACCCTACCTGATCTAATCGTGCATTGGAAAAACGCAGTATTCGTACCGCTAACTTTGCTGCAATGTCATAGTTGGAAAGTGGTCATCATATCTAACAAAACAAGGGAGTTATGGCAACAATAAGTGTGATCGAAGTGACTATACTCATTCCCGAGGCATCTCATTGTTGAGTGTTGTTGGCAAAGTCTTTGTCAGCGTGATGTTATTGTGGCTACACAAACTGGCTGAGCGTGTGTACCCAGAGTGATCTTAATGCTGCAGCACAAACTGGCTGAGCGTGTGTACCCAGGTCCCAATGTGGATTCCTTTCTGGTAGATCAATGATCGACATCATCTCTCAACGACAGCTCCCTCCAAAAAAAAACGCCAGTCAAAAAAGCCGTTTTATTTCGTTTTCATTGACTTGACAAATACATCCGATTGCGTGTATAGGTGTGGACTCTTTAAAAGCATCTAAAAAGTAGGTTGCCCAATCAAACCGATCCATCTAATAGTGATGCTCCATGAGGATATGAAAGGAGAAATCCAAGTCGGAGGTAGTACATAAAGCTGCTCATTTTGGTGCCAAACATGGCTGCAACCGAGCCTAAACAGTATTCAGAATATTATTTGAGCTACTGGAGCATAGGAGTCGGGCAGTGCAAGGGTTAGCGCTCTGGTTTTGCATCCGAATTGTCCTGCGTTCATTCTCTAGTTGAGGCGGGAATGATATTTCAGATTGTAATAGCTTCCGGGTCGACCAAGCCTTAATTGAGTACCGGTTCAGTCCGGGAAGTAAAGGCAGCCGGCGTGATGCTGACCACATCATCCACTGATTGCCGTGAGTTCCAACATAATATGGGCCCAACACCATATTTCATATGCGCAGCATGGCGTGACGGGTCTTTACTTACTGAAGAATGCATTTCTTAAGGCCACACATTATTTGTCTTCACACTAGAACAGCTATCGGTATGTTTTATCTCACAATGCAATCGCCACTCAGATTATGCATGAGCTCCAGAGACTGACAGCTCGGGTTATCCAGGCGTGAACACATTTCGAACTCACAATTAGAATAAATCCAACACATGCGCTGGAATAAAAGGTAGATACTACACCTACCATAATTATCAGTATCTCCGAACTGGCAACTGGACAGGATTACATGCATGGGGTCCCTCATCAATGTTAAGCGCTCCTTAGACAATGCATTATACAATTACATTGCGGGGTCGTTATCATATATTCTCGTTACACAACTCGTGTCTGAGAAAACCACACACTTTCAGCCAAGACCAAGACCTTGGTTTCCAAAGCTTGTGTCGTAAGAACGCTTATATATGGTAGGGACATTTCCACAGGACTTGCTAAACAAGAGGGAGCATAGGCTCAACACGTTTCACCTACGGCGTCTGAGTTCCATCCTTGGCGTCTTTTGAAGTGGCAGTGTGATACATCAGGAGGAGCATTCTAGCATCGGTCTTCCGAGTGTGCACACCCTCCTTCGCCAACGACGACTGTGATAGTTTGGTCATTGCGTATGGAAGACGGTCGCACCCCCACAGATAGTCTCTATAGGAAGTTGGTGCGTGGTAAAATATCAGCTGGCCGACCACAGCTGCGGCTTAAAGACGTATGTAAGAGGAATATGGCGGGTCTGGATAAGATTCTGACATCTTCGGAAGAGAAAGCTGCAGATTGATTTATATGCGATCCAAACTAAAGAGCCCCGTCAGGATGGACGAAAGGAAAACAAACATTGCATCGACCTATAGTCAGACATGTAAAGGAGCTGCTACTACAACTACTACGACTACTGCTACTATTACCTCTAGTCATTTACGTACAGATTGACCATATTAGCAAAACGACAATTAGGTGCATATCTTCTAGATGCAATATACAGCAGGTTATTCAGTTCTACCTACTATGCGAAGTTTCTGGTTGGATTACAAACGTATCAACTGAACATAAATACCAACATCGAGTAACAGAAACACCATTAAACGTACAACTAAATGGCCCATGAACAAGTTGGGTAGTCGATGAATAGCCCATTCAATCCCAGAACGGCCGGTGACGGCCGCTATCGACTCGCTCCAAGACCGGCCGGCGACGGCTGCGGTGGATTTACTGATCCACATTATTTATTCTTACGTTTTACCTGCGAACAGACAAGCTAAATTTAGTCTTCTCGTAAGTCCTAATAATGGCGGCTCCCATTGCAGTTTACAGATCGTTTCTTTCACGTATGGTGTTCGAGCCGTAATTTTTTCAAAACGTGGTGCGGACTGAAGATACTTATGAGTCAGACGATAGTGGTTGCGAGTTTGTTGATGGAGTTGAAGAGAATGATAACGAATTGGACGTTGATGAGGAATAAGTTCAGGACTTAGAAGCTGAAAGTAGCGACACTTGCCTCGGTAGTGACGACGAATTATCGGTGGAAGACAGTGACAAAGTGACCCGCCCCAGAGGCAGCCCCTAGTAGTGATGGAGAATAGTCCAAGCAACGAGTGATATCATTATTAAATGATTTAGTAAGGGAACAGGTCATGCAGATGGCATCTATCCAGACTACTCTGCTTTTGATTACCTTTCACTTTCATCATTTCTATTTCAGACCTTTTTTGAGTACTTGGCAGAGCAAACCAATGCATATGCCTGCATCAGCATTTTAGGGGAAAATGATACTTGCGGAATTAACATTTGGTCAGCCGCAGATCCTCATACTAGATACCTCTATAACTTTGAGGTGTGAACTGGAAAGTCAGACATTGGACAAGAAGATGAAAGATGTACTTGTTGCAATGAACCAAGAGAGATTGCGTTTCGATTGAACATTTATTAGCAAAATTGACAAGAGTGAAATATTCATTTTAAATTGACAATATTTTTTATTCTTTAATTGTTTATTTTTTGCATCCAACATACAAGACAAATAACAAAAAACATGTGCACATAAAAGTACCTCTTCCATTTACCTGTAAACTGGAGTTTGAATCACACAAAAAAGTTTAAAATTGTATTTGTTATTAATTTGTTTGCGCATTCACGTCTACTTTTTTTTCGAAGTTGTTCCCATTGCCCTGGGAATTCAGTTGTGAGTTTTTCTAATCAGCTGGGATTGAATGGGCAGCACCAATTTCAAATATATCAATGCTCTAGTGATGTGATGAATGTCACCGCTTGAAAAGGAACAAACTACTTGACATTTGCACACATAAATATTACCAGCGTGTACCCAGGTTACTGTCCATGAATGGGCCTTGAGTTGTCCACGTCTGACCAGTCGTTTCAATGGCTACAATCATAAAGTCATGACGTCTTGGAACATCTTACTAGTTAGCGATTTGCTTGGAGATTATAAGAACCAATGATGTCATCATCATCATGTAGCATGTCCATTATATTTAGTTTCTCCCATCACATTTTGTCCGGGAAAAAAAAACAACACTATTTCCCTTTGTCAAAATTCAACCCTCCGCCACAATCATAATCAAGTATTTTTGGAAATCGTTTTGCTATTGTCTTCTTGTTCCACTCATGCCTATTTTACCCGATTATGTTGACATGTTTGAAACGGCTTGCGTTAACCTTGGTCTGCCAATATCTGCACGTAAGACTGAAATGATGTACCAAGCAGCTCCAAGATCTGAGTACAGTGAGCCATATATCAATTCCAATTGTCCGAAACTAGAATCAGTTAACGCTTTGCATACCATGGTAGCACGCTATCCGGACGCGTCCATATTGCCGAGGAAGTGAACTCCAGAATATCAAAATCATGTGTTCAGTTCAGTTCATCACATAACCAACCAGTTCTTTCGACCACACCTGAAGACACTCCTACAATTCTACGCCATCTCTATATCTCTATCTCTGTCCGCTGCCGCCAGTGTGCCTCACCGGGATGAAGGTTTGACCGTTAAGTGATTTGGTCTGCCCATCTCTTCTTTGAGCGACCCTGCCCTATATTTCCTGGCACGGAACCATGCAGTATCGAACTTTGAATTCCGCTGGACCTCGTGACTTGCTCATACCAAGCCATATTTCGTCTTTTGATAGCCGTCAACAGATCATCAAAAAGCCCAATTTCTTTTTCGCTCTGTCTCGTATTTCGACGTTCTGACATGGTCGTGAGATGTAACATTACTAATTCTTCTAAAGCAACTCAATTTAATTGCATGTATACTGAACTGGATATGCGCAGTCATTGTCCAAGTCTCCCAGGCATACACACATATTGAGAGCTCCAATGGTCCAAGTCTCCCAGGCATACACAAATATTGAGAGCTCCGATGGTCCATATCTCCCAAGCCTACACAAATATTGAGAGCTCCAATGGTCCAAGTCTCCCAGGCATACACAAATATTGAGAGCCCCAATGGTCCAAGTCTCCCAGGCATACACAAATATTGAGAGCTCCAATGGTCCAAGTCTCCAAGGCATTCACAAATATTGAGAGCTCCAATTGTCCAAGTCTCCAAGGCATACACACATATTGAGAGCTCAAATGGTCCAAGTCTCACAGGTATACACAAATATTGAGAGCCTCAATTGTCCAAGTCTCCCAGGCATACACAAATATTGACAGCCCCAATTGTCCAAGTCTCCCAGGCATACACAGATATTGAGAGCCCCAATTGTCCAAGTCTCCCAGGCATACACAAATATTGAGAGCCCCAATGAGCGCATTTGTCTAACATTTATGCTGATTACGAAACCTTTATCTTGCCATATATAAGTATACAGCCTTGTCTCTGCCCAACATCATTCTCCTAGTATTCCGTCTACAGAAAGTGCACTTGACGCCTCTTCATAAAGGTTTCCAATTACCTTCACAATATTACTATCGATCTGGTAATGCTTCATTGGTGTCCATAGCGTGGCATGCCATACTCTGTAGACCGCCTTTTCTTAAATCCATGAAATCATGATATGCGTTGTTGATACTATAAAGTATTTCTCATTCACTATCCGCAGATTAAATTTCTGCTCAGTGGTATTTCATCCTGCTCGAAACACTGATTGCTCTTCGGTAATGCTTTTCTTTTCCTGTGGTGTTAAGCTTTTGAGGATTATTTGTAAAATAACTGTGTTAGGATGATTAATGTAGCTAATCGTTCTTTAGTTCTTTCACATCTTTCGGTTCCCTGAGTTAGGCTGCGGTAAAACTATTGATTTCTTCCAGATCGATGGCCACTCGCCTGTCCGCCAAATTATGTTACTGATTTATGTCAGAGCCTCAATTATTGCCTTATCTGCCATTTGAAGGAACTCTGCTGGAATATTATCCACACCCACAGCTGTTCCCCATTATTAGCATGTTCACCACATGTTCTTTCCTCTCATGTTATCTGTTGATTCTCCTCTCTTGTTATCGGTTGATTCTCCTCTCTTGTTATCGGTTGATTCCCTTCCATTGTTCTCGGTTGATGCTCCTTTAACATATCCACTTCTAGGGCAACATCACTTCCTGGGCCACCTCGACCCTCATGCTTTTATAATTCAGAGCAGTACTCTGTCCAAAGAGCCCGATTGTCTTGGGCTTCTGCGAAACATGTCCCTCTTTTATCCTGAATCGTTGTATTGCGACATTGTATAGGCCTTCCTAGGTACTTGAGTATTTAAAATCCCCGTTGGCATAGTTTCTTCCCAAGATGTGTTCTTCTTCTTCTTCTTCTTCTTCTTCTTCTTCTTCTTCTTCTTCTTCTTCTTCTTCATCGTACGCTGTTTACAGCGATATTTACGTTGCACTGTTTTAATTTGTTAGCCTGTGGCTCAGTGCATCCGATTTCAACAGGCGTTTCTGTGGGGTTGCCCTCCTTAGCCTTTGGCTGTCCCCAGCCTAACTGCAAGGCAGCAGTTGTTTTTGGTCAGAGTTGTCTCTCTTAGGAAGTTGTCTTGCAGGACTATCGAGTCTTCCCTACTCGTGTCTCTAGGGTTTGGCAATGATATGATGGACTATGTACTAGTTTGTACTATCCCGGAAGAGAGGCAGTCCAGTGTGACTTTGTCCCAGGATCCTCACGTCCTGCCAGAAACGTAGCATATGCATGTGAGTGAAGTATCTTTTTGCTCCCTTTATTTTCTTGGCTCATCTGCAGTGATGGTACGCCTATCATTCCCCGCCACCCGGGAGGTTGTCACAATAGGGCAGGAGGTGCAATGTCCGTTGGACTGCATCTCTTCTGCGTCTATTGGAATGACTGATAGCAGACATAGGCAAAGAGCGAGGAAGGAGTGCATTTTACCAGGTGCATTCCTGCGGCTCGACCGAGCCGGGCTGAGACGCTAGCCCCAGCCATGTCGTAGCCTCCTATCACAGCGGTGCTGAGATTTAGGACGGGATTCTGGCTTAAAGGCGTTCGGCCGTAGTCCCTCAGATGGTAGCTTATCAGCCAAGCACGTGGACCAAATGTCAGCGACCTGTGATTCCTCTCGAAATAGTGCATTTGACCAGGGGACAAACCTGGTCATTGCACGGAGATGTTGTTCGCCTGGTGCGGACATATCTCTCGGTCAAGGGTTGAGTCTCAGCAGTTCGCAGTGAGGTAGCTGATCTACTGCTTAGGGCACCCCGACCGAGAACTAAGTCTTCTACAAATGGTTTCATACCTCATCGCCGTATGGGGTGAATATCGAGCAGCTTCCCGCCCGCTTTGATCAGCGGGACGGCAGAGATCTCTTTCTGCGGCTCGACCGGGTCGGGCTGATGTGCGAGCCCCAAGTCCCAACCATATCGTAAACTGCCATCGCAGTGGTGCTGAGATTTAGGGCGGAATTCCGGCTTAGAGGCGTTCGGCCGTCATCTCTCAGATGGTAGCCTCGCATCATGTGCTTATCAGCCAAGCACGTGAACCAAATGTCTGCGACCTGCGATTCCTCTCGCGTAAAGCAGGAATACTGTAGCAACGCCCTGTCATTAGTAGGGTAAACCTGACCTGTCTTCCGTGGGTCTAATTCCAACACACGTTCCCTTTTAGACCCAGCGAAAGTGCTCTCAGTCTGTCAGTCATTTTACAGTGTTGGCTGGTTGAGTCAGATTAAGCCGCAGGCTCCACTCCTGGTGGTACCCTTCCGTCAATTCCTTTAAGTTTCAGCTTTGCAACCATACCTTACCTGTATGACCTAATACAACCACGTGGACGCTCGCTCTCAGTATGTAAGTGTATGACCTATTGCAACCATGGGCTTGCCCTCTGACCTTACCAGTATAACTTTTTAAAACCAAGAACGTGCATAATCATCTTACCTGTAGGACTTATAACGACCCTAGATGTAATCGCTAACCTTACGTGTGTGGTCAATTACAACCTTTGGCTTGTTCGCTCACCTTAACATTTATGAGTGCACAACCACTTGTTAATTATGAGTGACACATTATAATGTTAGTTATGAGAGAAAGAACCAAACGTTAGTATTAAGTGACACTTCCAAGTGTCAGACACGACAGGCTTGTAACAAGTCATACACTATCAAATGTTAGTTATGATTGACGCAACCAAATGTTCGTTATTAGTGAAATAACCAGATATTTGTTATGATGGACACAGTCACATGCTAGTTATAAATGACACAAGCAGATGTTATATATAACCGACATAATCAATGGTTCCTTACTTTTAGACACAACAAATTGTTAGTTATTTTGGGACACAACCAACTCTTAGTATTCACTGACACAATTGATTGCTAGTTTTGAGTGACGCAACTAATGTTAGATTTGAGTGACACAACCAATTGTTAGTTGCACGTGACGCAACGAAATGTTATTTTTGAGTGACACCATATAAGGCTAGTTATGATGGCACAACAAAATGGACGGTACACATGTCCATAACCAAATGTTAGTTTCAAGTGACAAAATAAAGTGTTAATTATGATTGACACAATAAAATATTAGTTATGAGTGAGCAACACATTGTTAGTTATTAGTGTCACAATCAAATGTTAGTTATGAATAACACCGCCAAATGTTAGTTATGAGTAACAAAGCAAAAGCTATATGTGAGTGACACAATCAACTGTTCCTTAAACGTGACGTATCCACATGTTAGTTACTAATGACGTAATCCAATTTTACGTTTGAGTGACACACGCAATTGTTAGTTGTGAGTCACGCAACCAATAATTAGTTATGAGTGACGAAGACAAATCTTAAATATGAGTGGCGCTAGCAAATGCTGGATTTGAATTACGAAACCAATGGATAATTATTAGTCACGCAAAAAAATTAGTTTATTGTTAGTGACGCAACCATACGTAAATTATGAGTTACACAACCAAATATTAATAAAAAGTAACACAACTAAATGTTACTGATGAGTGAAACAACCACATAATAGTTATGTGTGGCACAGCTAAATTGTAGTCTTGAATTATGCAACACATTTTACTTAGGAATGACACCACAAAATGTTAGTTATTAGTGACGCAACCAAACGTGTGTTGTGAATGACAAAACCAAATTCATTGTTATGAATGGCAAAATTAAACATTAGCAATGAGTGAAGCAACCAAATGTTAGCTGCGAACGACTCAAACGAATGTTCATTATGAGTGACACAATACGATGTTAATAATGAATGCCGTACATAACTTTAAGTTATGATTCGCACAACCAAATGTTAGTAACACGTAACGGAATCAAAAGTCAATATAATAAAATGTTAGTTATGAGTGACACAAACAATTGTTAGTTATGATTAACGCAACTAGTACTTAGTTATGCGTGACGAAAGCAAATGTTAGTTATTAGTGACTCAACCAAATAATACTTATGAGTAACACAACCAAATATCAACTTTAAGCGACACAACCAAATGTTAATTATTACTGACCCATTCACATGTTAGTTATGAGTGACAGAAACAAACGATAGTATTAACTGACACTACCTAAATGATAGTAATGAGTCACACTACAACATGTTAGTTATGAATGCAACTACAACATGTTAGTTATGAGTGACACAACCAATTATTAGTTATGAGGTGTAAAACAAAATGTTAGTTATGAAAGGCTTACGGAAATGTTAGATTGTCTGTGGCGAAATCAAATCTGATTTATGAGTGACACGAACAATTGTTACTTAAATGTAACGCATTCAAAAAATAGATATTAGAGACACAACCAAATGCTATTTATGAATGATACTATCGATAGTTAGGTATGAGCGATGAAACAAAAGTTAGTTTTGAGTGACGCAACCAAATGGTAGTTATTAGTGACGCATCCAGATGAGAGTTTGAGCGATGCAAACCAAACGTGTTTTAAAAATGTGAAAAGTTAAATTGTTTGTGACGCAAGGAAGTGTTAGTTACAATTGATGCAACTAAATGGTTTGTATGTGTAACACAATAAAATGTTAGTTATAATTGTCACAACCAAAAGATGGTTACACGTCCACTATCAAATCTTAGTTATGAGTGACGCAATTAAATGATAGTTTTTAGTGACATAATCAAACGTTAGCATTAAGTTTAACAACCAAAAATGTTTTTATGAGTGGTAAGGCATTAGTTACTTGTGAGAGACAAAATCAATTAGTAGATAAACGTGACGCAGTCAAATGATAGTTATCAGTGACACAACAAAATGCTAGTTATGCGTGACGCAACTATTTGTTACTTATGAGTGACGAAAGCAAATGTTAAATATTAGTGACAAGACCAAATGGTATTTATGAGTGACAAAAGCAAATTTTAGTTACGGGTGACCTACTGAATTGTTAGATTGTGTGTGGCAAAACCAAATGTTAGTTGTGATTGACGCAACGCATTGTTAGTTATGAGTGACGCAACCCAATGTTAGTTATGAGTGGCACAACCCAATGTTAGTTATGAGTAGCACAACCCAATGTTAGTTATGAGTAGCACAACCACATGTTAATTATAAAGGACAAAGCAATAGTTGCATTTAAGTAAGATGAGGAATTGTTAGTTTTTTTTGGACACAATCAAATTTTAGTTATGATTAACACTAAAACCTTTTAGTTAAACGTCATCATCATGTAGCATGTCCTTTGTAGAACGTTGCTCCCATCAAAGTCTGTCTGAAAGAAACTCGTTCCCTTGCCAAAACACCAGCCTCCGCCACTGTCATACTCAGTCATACCTGGATATCTTGGTGTCATCGTCTTCTTGGTCTACCCCTTCCTATTTTGCCTGGCGCCATACCCTCCATTACTGTTCTCTCAAGACCATTGTGCCTCTTGATGTGACCAAAGTATTTGCATTTTCTAGTAAAAATGGAGTTGATAAAACAATTCTCCTCTATGCTCAACTCTTGCCGAATGTCTACATATGTTCCTTTCTCTGTCCAGGGTATTCTGGTGATCTTTCTGTAACTTTTTGACTCGAAGGATTAGATTCTATGTCTAGAAATTTTGGTAATCGGGCCATGCTTCACAACCATAAGCTGCCACAGGAAAAACACAGGCTCTCAAGGCTTTTACTTGTATCGTTTTGTTGGTGTCCTGCCATAATTTCTTCAGGCTGTTCAGTCTTTGCATTGCCATAGCTAGTCGTCTTCTGATTTCTTTCGAGCAGTCACCATTTTTGTCAATTCTGGAGCCCAGATATTCAAAATATGTGACCTGATCTATTTCCTCACAACCCACTGTAAATGTATGCTGACGTTGTGTTTTATCGGTGGTCATTATCTTTGTTTTATTTATGTTTACGAACAGATTTTGATTTTTACTATGCCAATTAACGGCTGAAGGTAGCTGCTCTAGCCCTTCTGCACTTCTTGATAGTATCACTGTGTCATCTGCGTATCGTAACTCTGGAATCTCGTACCCACCAATCGTAAATGGGTCGAACCATTCAATGTTCTCATCTTTTCAAACATTTCTCATTATACATTCCGCATATACGTTATACAGATAAGGTGATAGGATACACCCCTGTCGAACTCCCATTTTTATTGCAAACCAATCTAATGTTTGGTCAACGACTCGGACAGCGGCTTGTTGATCTTGGTATAATGTTTCAATGAGATGGACTATATGCAAAGGAAACCCTGTTTCCTTCTTAATTCTCCACAGATTTTGATGTTTTGCCGTGTCGAAGGCCTTAGTGTAATCAATTAAACATGTGTACAGGTCTAAATTAAATTCTCTACATTTGTCATAGATATACCTTAAATCCAATATGTGGTCCCGGGTCCCTCTGTCTTTCCTAAAACCTGCCTGGACTACGTGCATTTCAGATTCAAACCTTTTCTCTATCCTTCTTAATAGGATTCGCAAGAGTGTCTTGCTAGCGTGCAAGTTCGATAGTTTGGTAGTTCGTGCACAGCTTCAGGTTTCCTTTTTTGGGGAGGGGAATACAAATGTATTTCTTCCTTGCTTCTGGCCACTCTGCACTGTGTCATATCTATTTACACAGCTTGTGATAGACTCGAACACATGTCTCTCCTCCTGCTTGTATTAGCTCTGCTTGGACATCATCACATCCTGTGGACTTTCCCTTTTTCAGACTTTTAATTGCAGAGCGTACTTCTTCCAATGTTGGTTCAGGTTCTTTCTCATCCTTTGGTAGGATTGTAACTGAGCGCTTTGTGCTATCTCCATACATGGTTCTGCAGTACTCTCTCCATCTGTTCAGTATGTCTTTGGTTTCCGTTAATGTGTTATCCTCTTTGTCTTTGATGACATGTTAAACTGGACGGATTTCCCGTTTCAGTGTTCTTATTGCTTTGAATGCATCTCTTTCTTTGCCTTGTTGCTGTAGGTTTTCTATATCCTTACATGTTTCTACTATGCATCTTATCTTTTCTTATTTCTCTTCTAACTTGTCTTGCGCAGTTTTTATATGCTTTGTTGGTCCCCTTACTTCCCATTTGTTTTAATTGTTGCCTTTCTGCAATGAGTTTATGTGTTTCCTCTGTTATATATATATATATGTGTCTTGTGCAATATCTTTGGAATCATTTCTTTTGCTGTCGAGATCAAAATTTCCGTTGCGTACGATGCAACTCCTCAGATGCCATCTCTTCCTGTATAGCAAGCAACGCCTAAAATTTGTTTTCCACTTTAATGTTGTATTCAGTAGGAATTGCTGATACATTGAAGCGTATTGGCTGGCAACCTTTGTTGATCCTATGAAGTCTTGTTTGGAAAACTGCAAACAGTAATTCATGGTCCGTATCGCAGTCTGCTCCTGGCAGCGTTATTTTTTGTCGCCAGCACATTTGATCTCCATCTTTGTTGCACTAAGATGTAATCTATTTGGTTTCTGATGTTGCCATCAGGGGAGGTCCACGTGTACAATCTTCGTGGATGTTGTTTGAAGAATGTGTTGGCAATAGAGAGGTTGTCTTCTGTGCAGAATTCATCCAATTTTTCTCCTCGCTTATTTCTGTGTCCAAAACCAAAATGTCCTCGAACACTTCTCTCCTCTTCGGCTCTTCCATTCCGACTTTCGCATTGAAATCGCCAATGATAACAACGATTTCTCTTATTTCAACTTTTTCCATCGCTTCTTGCAAGGTGTTATAGGAATCATCCATTTCACAATCGTCTGCTGCTGATGTTAGTGCATACACTTGAATTATTGTTAGATTTCTAGTCGTTTTCTATAGTCTATTTACAATTGTTGGGTCTTTTACTGGTAACTAACATTTGAATCCATAGTTAAACGTAACGGATTCAAATTTTAGTTACCAGTAAAACAACTAAATGTTAGTAATAAGTGACGCAATCAAATGTCAGTTTTTGAGTGCCGCAACCAAAATACAGTTTTGAGTGACGCAACCATTTGTTAGTTATGAGTGACATTAGCAAATGTTAGTTACGGGTTATTCACAGAAAAAAATATGATTGTGTGTGGCGAAACCAAATGTTAGTAGGGATACACTAAAATATAAGTTATCAGTGACACAGCCAAATGTTAGTAGTGATACACCAAAATGTAAGTTTTAAGTGACACAACCAAATGTTAGTTATGAGTGACGCAACACATTGTTAGTTATGAGTGAAAAACCAAATGTTAGTGTGGAATACACTACCAAATGTTAGTTATGAATGACACAACCACATGTAATTATAAGTGACACAAGCAAATGTTATATTCGAATGACACCACCAATTATTAATTAGTTTGCTTCTCAAGTAAATGGTAGTTATGAGTGACACAACGACATGTTAGTTATGTGTGACACACCCAAATTATATTTATGAACTACGCAATAGAATGCTATTATGAGTTGCGCAACCAGTCGTTCGTAATAAGTGACGCAAGAAAATAATATGTATGAGTAACGCAACCAAATATTAGTTACACATGACGCAACTAAATCTTACGTTTGAGTGACATACGGTAAAGTTAATCATGCGTGACGCAACCAAATGTTAGTTATGAGTAACGCAACCAATTGTTCGCTATGAGTGACGGAATCACATGTTAGTTGCGTGTGACGAAACCAAATGTTAGTTAGAAGTGACACAACGTCTAACATAGATATGTGTCTTTAACATCAGGTCTTGGTTATGAAGTTATCGAATCGGGGAATATGGGTCCTGCCAGAATGGAAACATATATTGAGATTGATATGGCAAGTCATCAGCCGATTTCAGCCTTCCAGAACAATACGAAACAAAGCAGATTCCACCTACATAGGTGGATTGAATATATGTATATATTCAGGTGCATGTATAAGTATGTGTATACTTTGCCTTCCATTGTCATTGAAATGACGTGCACTTATGGATTTTTTTCATAAAACTGCTTATCTAAACACCGTCACCAACAAGGAACTACTTGCCTAAACACCATCACCAACTGAAAACTGCTTGTCTAAACACATAATTAGCTGAAAACTACTTCCCTAAACACTATCACCAACCAGGAACTGCTGCCTAAACACCATTCACAAACCAGAACCTGCTTGTCTAAAAACTTTCACAAACCAGGAACTGCTTGCATGAACACGATCACCAATCGAAAACATCTTTCCTAAACACCATGTACAAACATGAACTGCTTGCCTAAACATCATCACCAAGGGTAAACACATTGCCAAAACACTATCACCAAACAAAAACTGCACAACAGAGAACAAATATGACGTAAACACCATAAACACCTAATACCTCTTACCTAAACGCAATCACGGACATAAAACGGCTTACCTAAACATCATCACCACCAAGGAACAGCTTGCTTAAACGACATCACCAACCAAACACTGCTTGCCTAATAATCATCACCAACAAGAGACTGCTTTCCTAAACACCATCACAAACTGAACATTGCTTCCTTAAACCCCATCATCAACGGAAAACTGCTTCCATAAACACCATCACTAGTCAGGAACTGCTTGCCTGAACACCATCACAAATCTAAAACGTTTTGAATAAACGCCATTACCAACCAGGAACTGCTTGCCTAAACAGTATCACCAACCAAAACCGTCTTTCCTAAATAGCATCACCAGGGGACGGCGTGGCCTAGTGGTTAAGTGGCACGTCTCACAACCAGAAGGTGCTGGGTTCGATCCTCATCACAGCACCGGCCGTTACCCCGGGGAAGCAATCCCTTAGAAAATGCAGGAGAAAGCAGACCCTTACATAAAATGCATGCTGAAGTCGGATGCACTGGGCCGGAAGGCGCAAAAAAAAACCACACTGTAACGCACACACGCCTTGGGGAATAGATAAATAAAGCAAACGCAAAAAAAAAAAAAAAAATCAAATATCTTCACCAACCAGAAAATGCCTTCCTAAACACCATATCCAACTAAACAATGCTTGCCTAAACAGAATCATCAACGGAAAACTGCTTCCCTAAATATCTTCACCCGCCAGGAACTGCTAGCATAAACGCCAATACCATCCAAAACCGTTTTGCCTAAACACCTTCACCAAACAGGTACTACTTGTCTACACAAAAATCACCAAGCAGGAACTGCTTGTCTGGTCACCACAACCAACCCAAAATGTCTTTCCTAAACACCATACAAAAGAGAAAACTATTGCCTAAACACCACACAAAACCGAATACTGCTTGCCTAAACGTTATCACTAGCAGAACACTGCTTGCCTAAACACCATCACCAAGCAATAACAACTTGTTTACACAGTTTGACCAACTGAAAACTGTTTGCTTAAAAATCATCACCAACGGTAAACTGATTGCCAAAACACTATCACTGACCAAAATGGCTTTTCTAAACAAGAACTGCTTGTGCAAACCATTTCACAAATCAGGAACATATTGTTTAATAACCATCACCAAACCCAAAACTGCTTGCCCAAACACCTTCACGAATCATGAACTGCTTTTCAAAACACCATAACCAACGGAAAATTGCTTGCCTAAACACAACCAAAAACCAGGAACTGTGCTCTCAAACATCATCTTCAACAAGGAACCGCTTTCGTCAACACTAACACCAACCAGGAACTGATTAGCTAAACACCATCACCAACCAGGAACATCTTGCGCAAAAACCCATCATCAATCGAAAACAGATTGTCCAAACACAAATACCGACTAAGAATTGCTTGCCTAAACATCATCACCAACCAGGAACGGCTTTGCCTAAACGCCATCACAGACCGAAAACTGCTTGGCTCAACATGATAACCAACCAGGAACTGCTTGCCTAAATAGTTTCACGAACTAACAACTGCTTCCTTAAAAACCATCATTAACCAGGAACTGATTGCCAAAACACTATCACTAACCGAAAATTGCTTCCTAAACACAATAACCTACGAAAGACTGCTTGCTTAAACACGTTCACCTACCAGGTACTGCTTGCCTAAATACCAAGACCAATCAGGAACTACTTGTCTAAATATGATCAAAAACCAGGAACTGCTTCTCTAAACACCGTCACCAACCGAAAACTGCTTGTCTAAACACCGTCTCCAATAAGGAACTGCTTGCATAAACACCATCACCAACCGAAAAAAAAAGTATTTCATAAACACAATCAACAAAGAAGAAATGCTTCCCTAAACACCACCAACAAGCGTAAACTCATTGTCAAAATACTATCACCAATCGAAAACCCCGTTCCTAAACACCATAACAACCAAGCAAGTGCTTGTCTAATTAAATGCACGAACCAAAAACTGCTTGCTTAAAAACCATAATTAACTAGGAACTGATTGCTCAAACAATATCACTAACAGACAACTGCTTACATAAACACCCTTACCAAACAGCAACCGCTTTCCTAAACACCATCACTAAAAAAACACTGCTTGCAGAAACACCATCACCAACTGAATACTGCTTGGCTAAACACCATTACCAACCAGGAACGCTTGCCAAAACACCATCACCATCTGAATATTGTTGACGTAAACGCCATCATAAACGGAAAAAATGCTTCCTTAAACACCATCATCAACCGACAACTTCTTACCTAAACAACATCACCTACCAGGAATTGATTGCCTAAACATCATCACCAACCAGGAACTGCTAGGCTAAACTCCATCAAAAACGGAAAACTGCTTACCTAAACACCATCACAAACCAGGAACTGCTTGGCTTAACACCATCATCAACCAAAAACTGACTGCATAAAGATCATCACCAACTTGTAACTGCTTGTCTAAACATCATCATAACGGAAAACTGCTGCGCTAAACTCCATCACAAACCAGTAACTGCTTGGCTTAACACCATGATCAAGGGAATACTGACTGCATTAAGACCATTACCAACAAGAGACTGCTTACCGGATACCATCGCCAACCAGGATCTTCGTGAATAAATGTCATCCTCAAAACAGGAACTGCTTGTCTAAACACGCTTACCAACCTGAAAAAAATTGTTTAAAGACCATCACATACCAAAAACTGATTGGCAATATACTATCACTAACAGAAAAATGCTTCTTAAACACCATCACCGACAGAAAACTGCTTGCTTGAATAAATTCATGGATTATAAGCTGCTCGCCTAACCACCATCACCAATCAGGTGCTGCTTGCCTAATCATTATCACCAACCAGGAAATTATTGTATTAACACTGTCACCAACCGAAAACTGCTTATCTAAACACCGTCACCAAAAAAGAACTGTGTGCCTAAACACCATCACCAAGTGAAAACTGCTTGTCAATACACGATCATCATCTTAAAACTGCTCCCATAAACATCATCACAAACCAGGAACTACTTGGCTAAACACCATCACTAACCAGGAACTGCTTGTCTTAACGATATCACCAACCGAAAACTGATTGCCCACACGTCATCGCAAGCCGAACACTGCTTGCCTAAACACCATAACCAGCCAGAACATGCTTGAATTAACACACTCACAACCAAGGAACTGCTTTCCCAAACACCATCACCATGCTAAAACTGCTTACCTAAACACCATAAACAACCAGGAGCAGCTTGTCTAATTAGTTTCAAAAACCGAAAATGGCATGCCTAAACACAATCACCAACCACGAAACTGCTTGCATAAACACCATCACCAACAAAACACTGCTTGCGAAATAACCATCACATACAAGAGACTGATTGCCCAAACATCATAACCAACCAGGAACTGCTTGTCTAAACACCAACAATAACCTAAAACTGCTTATCTAAACACTGTAAAGAGCCAGGAACCGCTTGCATAAACACCATCACCAACCAGGAACCGCTTGCATAAACACCATCACCAACCATGAACCGCTTGCATAAACACCATTACCAACCAGGAACCGCTTGCATAAACACCATCACCGACCAGGAACCGCTTGCATAAACACCATCAACAACTGAAAACTACTTACCAGAACACCATCACCAACCAGGAGCCGCTTGCATAACCACCATCACAAACTGAAAACTACTTACCGGATCATCACCACCAACCAGGAACTGCTTGCCAAAACGCCATCATAAATCGAAAACTGATAGCCCAAAAAGGCATATAAAACCAAAAACTACATGCATAAAAACCATAACAAACAGGAACTGCTTGCCTTAACAACGTCACCACCCAGGAACTGCTTGCCCAATGACTATTACAAACCTAACATTGCTTGCCGAATAAACATCACCAACACGAGACTGCTTGCTTAAATACCATCACCAACTTAAAACTGCTTGCCTAAACACCATCATCAAAGGAAAAAAAAGACTTCCCTCAACACCATTACCAACTTGTATCTGCTTGCCTAAACACCATCAACAAGCGTAAACTCATTGCCAAAACATTATCACCAATCGAAAACTGCGTGCCTAAATAGTTTCACTAAACCAAAAATTGTGTGCTTAAAAACCGTCATTAACCAGGAAATGCTTGCCTGAACACTATCACTAACATAAAACTGCTTACCTAAGCACCCTCACTAATCAACAACCGCTTTACTAAATACCATGGCCACAAAATATTGCTTGCATATACACCATTACCAACAATGAACTGCTTGCCTAACACCATCAAAACCAAAAACTGATTGTCTTAACAACATACCCAACCAGGTAATGCTTACCTAAACATTTATCAAAAATCAGGAACTGATTGTCTAAACAGTATCAAAAAACAGGAACTGCTTGCATAAACACTATCCCCAACCGAAAACTGTTTTTCCCAATCACCATTACCAAGCAGGTGCTTCTTGCCCAAACACCATCACCAACCGAAAACTGATTGCTCAAAAGGCAATGCAGACCGAAAACTGCTTGCCTAAACACAATAACGAAACAAGAACCAGTTACTGCTTGTATTAACACTAACACGAACCGAAAACGTATTGCCCACACACCATTACCAACTAGGAACTGCTTACCTTAACACCATCACTATCAAGGAACTGCTTGCCTAAACACCATCACCAACTAAATACTGCTTTTCTAATAACCATCACCAACAAGAGACTGGATGTCTAAATACCATCACCAACTAAACACTGCTTGCCAAAACACCGTCATCAACGGAAAACTGCTTCCCTAAACAACAACCACAAACCAGGAACTGCTTATCTAAACAATATCACAAAGCACGAACTGCTTGCATAAACACCATCACCAACCGGAAAACAATCTTTCCTAAACACCATAAACAAACTAGAACTGCTTGCCTAAACACCATCAACAAGCGTAAACTCATTGCCTAAACACTATCACCAACCAAAAACTGCGTGCATAAACACCATAACCAACCATTAACTGCTTGCATAAATAGTTTCATCTAAACAAAAAATTGCGTGCTTAAAAACCATCATTAACCAGGAACTGCTTGCCCAAACACTATCACTAACATAAAACTGCTTACCTAAACATCATTACTAACCAGCAACCGATTTCCTAAATACCATGACCAAAAAAAATATTGCTTGCATAAACACCATTACCAACAATGAACTGCTTGCCTAAACACCTTCACAAACCGGGAACTGCTTGTCTAAACAACATACCCAGCCATGAACTGCTTGCCTAAACATCAATCAAAAATCAGGAGCTGATTGTCGAAATAGTATCACAAAACAGGAACTGCTTGCCCTATCACCATCACCAACCGAAAACGGATTGCCCAAACGGCATTGCAGACCAAAAACTGCTACCCTAAACACAATAATGAAACATGAACTGCTAAACTAAAAACGATCACCAATAAATGACTGCTTGCCTAAATACCATCATCAACGGAAAACGGCTTCCCTGAATACCTTGACCAACCAGGAACTGCTAGGCTGAACACCATCACCAATCTAAAACTGTTTACCTAAACGCCGTAACCAACCAAAAACTGCTTGCTTAAACACTATTATCAAACGAAAATTGCTTACCGAAACACCATTACGAAGAAGGAAATGCTTACCTAAAAACAATGACCAACTGAAAACGTCTTTCCCAAACACCATCACCAACCAGGAACTGATTGCCTAAACACCATCACCCACCAAGAACATATTGCCTAAATACCATCACCAGCCAGGTACTACTTGCCTAAACAATATAAAAAAAACCAATAACTGCTTGTCTAAACGCCATCACCAAGCAAACACTGCTTTCCTAATAACCATCACCAACATGAGACTACTTCCCCAAAAACCATAACCAACTAGGATCTGTTTTCCTAAACAAATTCACCAGCCAGGAACTAACTACCTAAACACCATCGCAAGCCAAACATTGCTTGGCTAAACACCATCGCAAGCCGAACACTGCTTGCCTAAACACCATAACCAGCCAGGACAGGCTTACCTTAACACCCTCACCACCCATGAACTGCTTGCCAAAGCACCATCACCATGCTAAAACTGCTTGCTTAAACACCCTAACCAACAAAGAGCAGCTTGTCTAAATAGTTTCACAAACCGAAAACGGCTTGCCTAAACACCATCACCAACTAGGAGCTGCTTGCCTAAACAGCATCACCAACAAAACACTGATTGTCAAAAAACTATCACACACAAGAGGGTGCTTGCCCAAACACCATAACCGACCATGAACTGCTTGTCTAAACACCAACAAAAAATTAAAACTGCATATTTAAATACAGTTACCATCCAGGAAATGCTTGCCTAAACATCAATAACAAACCAGGAACTGTTTGTCTAAACACCATCACTAACCGAAAACGTCTTACCTAAACCCCATTAACAAAAAATAATTGCTTGCCTAAACACTATCATAAAGCGTAAACTTATTTCCAAAACACCATGACCAACCAGGAGCCGCTTGCATAAACACCATAACCAACTGAAAACTACTTACCGGGACACCATCACCAACCAGGAACTGCTTGCCAAAACGCCATCACCAACCGAAAACTGATAGCCCAAAAGGCATATCAAACCAAAAACGACATGCATAACACCATAACCAACCAAGAACTTCATGCCTTAACACCGTCACCACCCAGGAACTGCTTGCCCAAAGACCATTACAAACCAAACAGTGCTTGCCTAATAACAACAAGAGACTGCTTGCCTAAATACCATCACCAACTTAACACTACTTGCCTAAAGACCATCATCAACAGGAAAAAAAACAACTTTCCTAAACACCATCACCAACTTGTAACTATTTGTCTAAACATAATCATCAACGGAAAACTGCTTCCCTAAACATCATCACAAACCAGAAACTGCTTGCATGAACATAATCACCAATCTTCTTCTTCTGCTTCTTCTTCGTACGCAGTCAGACAGTAACCATTATTTTTTCGAAAAAAGCGGCGGTCATCCTGAGGCTGTCGCCACTGCCATAGAGCTTGTCTTGCAGTTCCACTGGTGATGGCCACATCTGCTCTCTCTGATCCTCGTATGTCGGGCAGTTCTGCAGCAGATGTTGAGCGGTCATTTTGCCAGTACCGCACGGGCATTCGTCGGTACCACCTATCTTCAATTTGTTGAATAGGTGGTACCTCAGTCTATTGTGGCCAGTGCGAAGTCTGAAGACAACGACCTGCTCTCTTTGGTTCAACTGGTAATAGGCATCGTTTTTGGTGTAACCAGTATGTTCGGTTTCCCATTTGGTCATGTATCTGGCTTTGATAAGCCGTTTTGACTCTTAATCACAATCGAAAACGTGTTGTCTAAACACCATTACTAATCAGCTACTGCTTGCCTAAACACATGATCAACCAAACATTCCTTTCCTAATAATCATCATCAACAATAGATTGCTTGCCCAAACACCAACATCAACGGGAAAACTGTCCTAAACACCATCACCAACTTGGAACTGCTTCCTTAAACACCATCACCATACAGGAAAGGCTAGTCTGAACACCACAATCAACCGACAACGGCTTGTCTAAATACTGTCACAACTCATGAACTTTTTTCCTAAACACCGTCAACAAACAGGAAATGCTAACCTAAACGCCATTACCAAACGTAAACTCATTGCCAAAACAGTATCACCAGCAGAAAACGAATTGCATAAACACAGTCAGCAACCGAAAACGTCTTTCCTAAACACCAACAACAACCGTAAATATATATATATATATTAATATATAATATGAGGATTAGTAAAGCAAATAATGAGGAACTGACAAATCTGCAGAATATATACAACATTAAATATACATATAAAAAGGTGAAGTCAAATACTTAGGCAACGTATTCACAAAGGAAGGATGGCTAGATATAGATGTGGAATCACAAGATGGAACGCTGGATAGAGATGGGGAGTCACACGATGGAAGGCCAGAGAGAGAAGTGTAATCACAAGATGAAAGGCTAGATATAGATGTGGAATCACAAGATGGAAGGCTTGATAAAGAGGCGGAATCAAGAACACAGAAAGCTTATGCGATTTGTTTCCTATCATCCCTCACCATTTTTAAAAAACAAACACATCCCAATAAAGACAAAGAGACAGTTGATAAAAAAGTATTTTTATACCAACGCTTTTCTACAAGTGTCAGACATGGGCTCTCATTAAAGCACAACAAATCAAAATCATCGTATTAAAAATGAGGTGTTTAAGAATGGCGGTCGGGGTCACAAGGCAGGGCAGAGTGAGACACGAAATAATCAGACATATGGTGGATGGGTAGTGCAGCCGTGCATATAATACATATAAAGACAGAGAATTTAATGTTTCGGACCCCTGACACGAATGCAATCAGAGTTACCAACTGCTCGAGTTTACAATCTGGGTTTGCAGAACACGAGGCAGACAACGTAAACGATGAATATATGATGTCAGTGAGGAACTGAAGAAACACGGAATTACAACAAGAGCGGCAACAAAGCTGACACACACAGAACACTACACTTCACCATGACTTCTAACAACACAAGTGGTTAGATGTTGATGATTATGATGATAATGATGAATGAAATACTTCATCTTTGAAGGTTCTGGACAATAATGTCTCGGGATCATGCTTTTTTTCACCTGATACCATATACCATGCCATTAACCTCTGACAGATTAAAGGACTCATGCCACTAGAGGTGAAAGACTGGATAGGGCATCTAGATAGACTGCTCAGACCGACTACAACATGACTACTGTGTAGATTGATCACACTGGCAGCGGAGATATAATGGCAATGGCAACTAAATATATCGACATTGACGATTAGATATACTGACCACAATGATTAGATAGTCCGGACACAATGGTAGCGGTGAAATATAGCTTGCATGAATAACTAAATCGACTGGCAAGAGTAAAAGCGGTAATGTACTGACCACGATAACCAGATGCACTGACAAGTATCATTAGACAGACTATTAAAGACGATACGATAGACTGGTCAGAACGACTAGATAGACTGGCGTGAACGACAAGCTAGATTGGTGATAACGATTATTTAGAATGACAAGGTCGATATCGTTGAATGACTGGATATGACGATTTATATTTCAATAGATTGTCTGGGACAACTAGATAGACTGGCAAAATCGACAGCTGCAAAATAATAGCGTGAATTACTAAATAGTTTGGACATGATACAAATATAGGTTATTCAGGAGGACTACATAGACAACTCCGGACAATTAGATAGACTGTCCAGAACGACTAGATAGACTGGCCAGGACGAAATAAGAATAGACTGGTCATAACGACAATGTTGATAGATTTCCGATATGACCAGATAAACCAGCGAGAACGACACCGTCTAACGCCTGGCCAGAAATACAAGATAGACTGGCCAGAAGGAAAAGATCAAATGGCCCAAAGGACAAGATAGACTGGTCAGAAGGACAAGATAGACTGGCCAGAAGGACAAGATAGACTATCCAGAAGGATAAGATAGACTGACCAGAAGGATAAGATAGACTGGCCAGAAGGAAAAGATATACTGTAAAGAGGGACAAGATAGACTGGCCAGAAGGACACAATAGACTGGCGAGAAAGACACTATATACTATTCCGGACTGCTAGATAGACTGGTAAGTGTGACTAGATGGACTGGTCTGAGTGACAGTTTGGTCAGACTGAAAGCTGTAAAAATGGGCGGAACGGCTAGATATGCTGGTTAAAACGATTATATAGACTGACCAGAACGAAAGCAGCTATAGACTATCCGACTAAAGAGACTGACCAGGACGGAAGCGGGGATAGACTATCCGACTAGACAGACTGACCAGGACGGAAGCGGGGATAGACTATCCGACTAGACAGACTGACCAGGACGGAAGCGGGGATAGACTATCCGACTAGACAGACTGACCAGGACGGAAGCGGGGATAGACTATCTGGCTAGATATGCTGACCAGAACGAAATGTGTGATAGACTATCCGGATAGACAGACCGACCAGGACGGAGGCGGGGATAGACTATCTGTATATATAGACTGACCAAGACGGAATTAAATCTTTACTAAAAAAAAAAAAATAACAACTTATCCCATCAGCCATTTACCTCTGATCATCAACAATATTGGTTACACAAAACACACAGATAAACATAATACATGGGTTTAACAGGCCCTCTCCATAAGTCTACGCAAGTACGGTCGTACATCATGTATATACATGTATTCCTTGTCTATAGAATCTCTCCTATCGTTCGTAGAGCTTGATTGTCTGCCCAATCTGAAGTCTCACCCAGATCTGTAGTTTTCCTCGATGACACCTGACTGAATGTCTTCGTTCAGTATCTTCTGCGCCTCCCTCATTAGTTTCAGTCCTAGGGCGTCCGAAAACAGGGCGTCCTCAAAGATTGTGACTAGCTGGCTACTGATGATATCTGAGGAGTAGTTGGAACCTTTGCATGATGTGGTCTTGCACAACATCCTCGCTTGGCTGTTAAGCGACTTTGCATTTGTCATCGTCTGGTATATTAATTAAGTGTGCCTATTTGTCCTTACTGTCTTACCACATCCTATATAGTTTTGGGTTTCCGTCGAAGAGCTACTAAAGCAGATACTGGTTGATGTGAGATTTCTAAGGAAAGCCGACTCAATGTCTTTTTTGACTTTGGCATTCTGTCTTCTGTCTTTGTTCCTGTCGCCATAGCAATTCAAACAAACAGAACAATTTTGACAGAACTGATTCTACTCAAGAAAATTCGACTATAAAACATTCGTAGATTTATCTTAAAACAAAGAAAGAACGGGCAGAATGTATATCACAATATATGCGTTATCCGTCCTACCCTCAGTCTATGTCTTGTCTTCGTATACATATATCTCAAAGAAAGTATTTTTTCTCATACCTTTTCTAGTGTCTGTGTGTCTGGTGACCTATCTGAGATCTATACGTAACGTGTTCTAAGCTAGATATCATGTAGACATGTCATAGGACTTGGCATAATTTAATATCATGTGTAGCAAATCTGGCAAAGATGACGCCATAACTGGCAGCGAGTCTACATGTCTCTACAGTTTTGGATCATTATAGATGCCGCCAGACCACGGATTTGCCTGGAATTCACACTAGTCGACGACTTACACTTGTGTTCACGGAATCGTGGTGTTGTTTTCCGTCGGGACTTGTTATTTCGTTCTTTTTTGTGATTTCTTCCATCCGTGTATCCTGGTCTGGACGCCGGCTGAATGGCACTACGCTTATACCTGTGTCGTAGTTCACGGGTTAGTTCTGCCGGTTAGTTCTCTCTCTCTCTATCTCTCTCTCTCCTCTCTTTCTCTTTCTCTCTCTCTCTCTTTCTCTCTCTCTCTCTCTCTCTCTCTCTCTCTATGGCTTTCCTTAAGGGTTCCAATAAAGAGTATGTCAAGCTATGTTGGACTATGGTTTCCGCAGCGTATTCCCTGTCAAGCTGTAGTGTCTCCATTTAATGTGTTGTTACAAAGAACCCTGGCAATGTAAGCCCATTATCCATCCCAGTCATATGTTAGCGAAGGTATTTATTGTCCGTTGTATGGCCTTGATGGGTATCCATGTCCCTGCTCCATACATCAGCACCGACTTGAACACTGTCATTCAATATTCTAAAGTTGGTGTGAATCGTGATGTCTCTGCATCTCTATGTTTTGTTTAGAGTCCGACATTGCCTTTCCTCCTTGCCTTTCTAAGTTTTGTGGTTATGTCTGTATCGGAACATCCAGGTGTTTCTATTGTGCTGCTAGAATATTTGAAAGTATCCATTTCTTCAAACTGTTATACCTGGAGCATGATTGGTTCTTTAAAAAAACATGTTCAGTTTAAGGAGTTTGGCTTTCTCTATGTTGATATTCATTCCCGATTTGACGGATTGTTTGTTCACTGTATCCAGTGTTTCTCAACTTATCTGAAATTAACTTATATTAACGTATTTATACTGGATTGGAAGACCCTGCAGAGTATGTATACAACCAGTTACCGTTGTATCTGGCTATAACTGTGCAACAGAAGTTCAGATCATGTCCGTAGTCTGAGCTTCCAATTGTGACAATAGTGTCCACTGAATATCTATTCGTATCTCTTCGATTGATGTTGTTATATTGCAATCTGAACCCAACCAGAACAGAATATGAACGAAAATACATCCCTGTTTCATTTCTGGGGAGTTAGTGCTTCTTCGTTTACCACACAGCTAAATGGATATGTGTACATATTATGAATGACGTTTATGTACTTCTCTTGTATCTCATAATGTCGCAGCAGTTGCCATAAAGTATGTCATCCCACACTGCCAATCACCTTTTTTCATAGCCTGTATGTGTATAAAAGGAATGATTTATGTTCAATAATGTGTTCTACTATGATACTTAGAGTAGATTTGTGATATGTGTACTTTCGTTCCTGTGGAGATCCCTTCTGTTCCTCTGTTACCGTTTCCTCTACTTCATTTTTTTATATTGTCTAAAATGTTTCTATTTTGCTTCGCAATGACAGCAATACAATGCCAATATATTAGATGCTATGTGCCAGATCTCTCTTCATATGTAGTTGATTCAGACATGTCTCTCTGTGGGTTATCTATCCTGTTCCCATATCTTCTTGTATAATTTGTGTAAAATATCAGTGGTTCCACCAGTTTCTGCTCTTATTCCATCTTGTCCTGCTGATTTCCATTTTCTGATTTATTCAATAGTTCTTTGGATTTATATCGTATATAGAATTGGACGGCGTGGCACAATGTTTAAGTGACACGGCTCACAACCGGAAGGTGCTGGGTTCGATCCCAACCACAGCACCGGCCGTTATCCCGGGAAAGCAAACCCTTGGAAAATACAAGAGGAAGCAGACCCCTACATAAAATGCATGCTGAAGTCGGATGCACTGGGCCGACAGGCGCACAATAAAAACCACAGTGCAACGCACACCGCCGTGGGAATTAGAGAAATAAGGCGACCGCAAACAAAAAAATAAAAAAAAATATCGTATATGGTGTGTTGTAGCCCAAGTTCAGAATTCCATATGCTGGTAGAATGTTTGGTGATCATTCTGGTGGAGGTCTGTGTAGACTTTGTTGGAAACACTCAACCCATCGTTTGTGTTGTTCCTCCAATCATGGCCATGCCATTATATTGCCTTCTCTATCATTGGTTGGTTTTGTGTGTATAAGTATATAACTATGCACACACACACACACACACACACACACCCACAAACACACCCATATACACACACACACACATACACACACAATATATATATATTCGTGCCTGCGTGCGTGCGTGTGTGTATATATACATATATATTTCAAATTTGTTGTGTTAATGAGTAGATGTGTCCTCTTTCTGCTGCATTTTCTGTCTCAGTTGCAAAATGTGTCAATATATTCCATTTTGTTTGTGTTTATACATCGCTTGGCCTCTTTGTCTATACCAGTAAAATGCATATGTGCTTCTGCTTTGGTAGCTCAGATTCCGCATTTGTTGATTGTGCCTGTTTATGTGTCCTTTCTTGTATTTAAATAATCATATTTTTGATATCATCATAATCTGTTGTTTTTTTTTGTACGCCACGATTTTGACTAGGCCTGTCTTAGTTATTTACGGCCAAGTGGAAATAACAAAACTTCACATGCATCTTGAAGATCGTAAGATGTCTGAACGAAGAGAGTAGCCATTAAAATAATACTATCTGAGTTGTAATTGATCAGGTGTCTGATTCTAGCCGTTAAGGGACACTACATTGTTTTACTTTAATATGTTAAACAAATATAAACGTGTCCATTATAATGGACACATGTTGTACATACATTGTTATACTGGGCGAATATTAGCATTGCTAACATGTTAACCTCACTTGTTGGTTGTTTTTGTTTTTGCGAATGCCCACAATAAGTAGGTTTCTCTTTTGTGCGCGCTGAAAATAACGTTAAGTGGCGGGTTGCAGTAGCTTTCTTCATATTCCGAGCGTGCTGATGAAAGTGAATATGGGTCCTCCAGCCGGTTGTGCTCTGCTTTGCTTCATATGCGTGGCACTTCCTACTACGGGGATCACGACGATCCATCACCTCCTTAGTCAGACTGCTATGAAAACAGCCTGATTCTGGAGAGAGCTACTAGGATACATGGGCGATAATATTGGCCAGTATGTTTTGTCTGACCCTGACTACTATGTCCGGTCAGTATATTTTCCATGAACAGACGTTAGTCTACTTCTCCAAACGTGTGGTAATTGACAATGTCGATAATCGACAAAGTTTTAGCATTCTTTTAAGCTGAACTTGTTGAAAAGGATGTGTCAAATGCAGCAGAACTGAAATACTAACATATCAATTGACACATTATAACCCTTATATATTTATATATAGGGAGGGGGGGGGGGAGAGTGATATATACCTGGCGTACTCCCTGTTGCACAGCGAACCAATCTGATTTGTATCCTGATATTCGAACATCGGCTCGTTGATGTTGATATAATATTTCAATGCGATGAATAAAATGTACAGGAAAACTATTTTTTTTTCTTCAGATGCTCTACAATTTATGATCTTTAGTCGTTTCGAAGTCCTTTGTGTAATCAATGAAACACGTATTTAGGTATACGTTAAACTCTTAAATCAGTCGTAGGTATTGCACATATTGATTATGTGGTCTCTGATCCTTCTATCTTTTCTAAAACATGCTTGGACTTTCAGATTTAAATCGTTCCTCTGTTTTTGGCAATATGACCTGCTTAAGAATAGTACCGATTAACGCTGTAGTTCGATAGTTTATGCACAGCTTCATATTGTCTGTTTTCTTGGGGGTGATATACCTTGATTTCTTCGTCTGCGCTGGGCCATATATTTGTACACAGCGTGTTGTAAACATTGGTCTCCCCTCTCCCTCTTGCTTGTTTTAGCCATGCATGGGTATCATCACATCCTGGCGACCTTTCTTTCTGCAGGCGTTTCATTGTTGAGTGTGTATCCTCCTTTCATTCTCTTCCAGCCACTCAGCTCTGCATAACAACAATGGTCAATGTTAGTAATATTAAAGAAACTGTAGTTTTTAAAACGGTGTTTAGGTCGTTAATCGTTTTTAGTTTCAGTTTCAAGCATTTGTTCATTTCGAGTCTGCTAGTTGTCATAAATTTGTTAGGGCATCCTTTTTTCCAATATTATTGACATACCCGCTATGATGTCCACATCGAACGGTCTGTCAAGTCAACATTAACTGTGTACATATCACAATGGTGTTATTGGAAATTGAGGTATTCCCTTAAGCTATCATGCTCCTAATACCATATCATAAGGTAAACCCATATGTTGGTAAACCACACTGACTTTCACTAGAAAATCTCCGTCAAAGTGAACCGCAAGGCGAGTAAGGAGAAGTCTGACGAATACTTTTCTTGTGATTTGAGATGCATCGGTGGTTGTTATAAGTTTGGCCGTTCCCTTTGCTTTAATACAAATGCATAATTCACACATCGTTGCGATCTAAAGGGATGTTTCAGTTGTTATATGCGGTGAAAGATCATTTGGCGTTTCTTTTATTAAAGATGCACTCCATTACTTCAAGAATGATTGAATCTGAGATCAGCGGTATTTCCACTAGGAAGTTGATGAATTGTTTATCACAGTTGGAAGTCTGGTTGACTATTAATCCAACGGTCGGTGTGGTCCAGCCTTTCGGCTCAATGGCATATATTGTATATACACATTTGTGTGAGTTTTTGTTCTTGTGACTAGTTATATACACAATGTTATATTGATCTGGCCTCGGAAGGAATATATCCAAACCCCGGAAAGCGCGAGACATTCACACATATTGTGCAAACAAAAATTCCATTAGGGTGGGTATACCGTCGGCAAGTTAGCTCATGATCTGGTTAGATTATGATCTAGTGGCTGTTTACGTGTATGTGTTGGGTTCGACGTCAGAAAATTATGCTTTGGTATCTCATTTTAAGGAAGTTGATGTTGTTTTTGGGTTTTGCGCTGGATGCATATGTTTGTATACTACACTGTCAGTATTCCCTATTGACTATATATTTAGTAAAGACTTTTTGTTCAGAGTTTTCAGTTGCTATTGGTATGTCAGTAGGGTGCAATGTTGTTTGTGACGTGATACCTTTTTAGCCTGTATGTCTGCCTTGTCATAGACTTGTGTATTTCAATGACCAGTAATCAATTGCATAACTATTCTGATTGTGTGGTATGTCATAAGTTTGTTTGGCAACTATAGATATGAGATTAAGTCCAGGCACACAATGAGCACGATCTTCCGGAACTTGAAAGGAAAGTAATGAGACTCAAGATTACGGTGACGTGGTCTTATGATTATGAATCATCAAATACAGTCACCAGGGGGATGCATGCTGCTTCCAGTGCTGTTATTTATGTTTCATAGTTTAAACATTTCTCCCCAAATGCATCAAACAGCTCAGCAGATGTACTGTCTGGATACTCTATGTAGACTCAATTTCCCGCTGTAATGGTGACCTTTAAAGCAGACTCGTTAGTATACACAAGTGCATTCTTCTGAGTAGGCTTCGATCGTTCTTTGTGATTCTCTCATAAGCCTTACTGGACCATTACTTCTTTATGATTTATGAATTCATTTTGTTTGAGTTTTAAGCATTTTTAGACATGAATGTGTGGGTACATTTAGTGTTAGTCTATGTGTTTTTAAAACATACAGCTTCGTTGTTAAAAACTTGAAGAAGGTGGTTGATGGATTCGTTGTTATCGGATGATGGTTGGTTCAGAATACCAGTCAACATCTGGCCCAATCGGTCGCTTAGACATACTGGGACCATGATCAGATAAGTTGACAATTGTTTCATTATATGTTTATTTGTTACCTCAGTATTGTTCCCCCTGATGAAGGCCTAATGGTCGTAACGTGTGTTTAGTTTTTTGTTCTTATATCGGCGCGGAATCTGACCATTTTTTTAAAATTTTGATTAAGCTCAACCTTAATCAGCATTTACATTTTGTTTTCATGTTTTTTTCCCATTCAGAATATCAGTAACGCTCACGAACCAGCGTTTGGGAATGTGTTGTTTGTAGCCATATTCTGTCTTCAGAAAGACAGGCGACTGACGTGGTTTGAGTGCACAGTAACAGTCTATAATGTCATGACACTAAACAGCGTCATGTATCGCTAATGCTTCATAACTAAACCTTGAGTTGCGCATAATAAATAATTTGTGTTCACCGTTTCTAGGAATGCTGTTTAACGAGGTGTCTTTGAAAGTGGATATTGAATAGTGTAGACAGCCATTGCCGACATGGTGCTTGTTTATCAGCTCGTCTTGTAGGATATCTGAGTTTTCATGAAACATGACACTGTGTATTATGATGACATATCATATGATCTTGGAAGCCGAGTTGTAAATGTACCCCCACTTTGGGCTGCCTAAAGTGTTGCCAAATGTTTTCCTTTTAAAAAGATCGCTTATTGACCGATTCTAGGGTATCATTAAATGATGTTCGTTTATAAAAAAAACATACAAAAACAAATTGTGACATCGGACCTATTCTTAGTTGATCTACTCAGAGATCATGTGTCTAGTTATACGGTAGCCCCTATTTAAGATACACCTGGGCAACGTCCCGTCCAAACTTCGCTTCCACGCACGTACTTGGTCATGAGGACATCGCGACTGTCCTTCATCCTTTCACGTGCATATCCGATAAGGTAGCAATGCTTAGAGGGAGGGTTCTTCTTCTTCTTCTGCGAACGCAGTCAGACAGTAACCATTATTTTTTCGAAAAAAGCGGCGGTCATCCTGAGGCTCTCGCCACTGCCATAGAGCTTGTCTTGCAGTTCCACTGGTAATAGCCACATCTGCTCTCTCTGATCCTCGTATGTCGGGCAGTTCTGCAGCAGATGTTCAGCGGTCATTTTACCAGTACCGCACGGGCATTCGTCGGTACACCCTATCTTCAATTTGTTGAATAGGTGGTACCTCAGTCTGTTGTGGCCAGTGCAAAGTCTGAAGACAACGACCTGCTCTCTTCGGTTCAACTGGTAATAGGCATCGTTTTTGGTGTAACCAGTATGTTCGGTTTCCCATTTGGTCATGTATCTGGCTTTGATAAGCCGTTTTGACTCTTCGTACGTCATACTGGTATCTGTTTGTGGTAGTCTTGCACCTTCTTTTACCAGTCTGTCTGCCTCCTCGTTGCCTTGGATGTTGCAGTGTGACGGAACCCACTGTACCACTACCATTTTTGGTGCGGACTGCTGGCTCAGTTTGCAGAGTGCTGCTCTTAAGTCATTAAGCTCAGTGTTTTTCTGGCTTTTTAGCGCTCTGACTACGGCGAGAGCATCTGTCAGCAGGACTATATGGCTCTCATTTTCACTGTGTGTCACCATTTCTTCCACTGCCGCCCTCAGTGCCTCTGCCTCCGCTCTGAAATTGCTTGTGTACTTACCAGTAGCGAATGACAGTGTTTTTTTTCTGCCATTTGGTAGGTTCAGGAATGCTCCTGCCCCTCCGTTCTGTGTAGTGTTTGTTACAGAACCGTCGGTGTATGCATGGGTCCATTCCATGCTTGGGTAGCTTTTCTTTATGAAGCTTAGGGTAGTATCTCTCCTTTCTTTTTCAGTCTGGCAGTTTTTGTTTGCAATACCTGGTATATTTTCTACCACCTCTGGAAATATATCCTGCCTCAAGGTAGGTTTTCGTACAGTAGTGATGGGTTTTGGTGTTGTTAGTGCGTTTATGGGATCTTCGTGCATTTTTGCTTTGGCTATTTCTGTAAAGTTTCTCCGCTTTAGTTTCCCATATCCCAAATTGTTTAGTCTCTGGTGCATTGGATGGTCCGTCAGTCTTCGGAGTTTCTCTGACTGCAGCTGGGCTCTGCAGTCTCTTCTATCGGTCATGGATTGCTGTTTTGTAATCTTTTCAAGTTCTACAATTGGCGTTGACTTCATGCCACCTGTTATAATTCTCATGGCTTGGTTTTGAAGTTTGTTAACTTTATCGAAGTTCGCCTTCGCTGCTGTTGTCCATGCCGCAATGCCATACTCGAGAACTGGTCTCACTCTTCCAGTATACAGTTTCTTTAGTATGCCTTCGTCTGCTCCCCAGCTTGTGCCAGCAAGTTTCCTCATGATTGCCATTCTTTCTCTGGCTTTTATTCGGTTTCTCTCAATCTGACTTTTCCATGTCATGCGTCGATCAAATGTGACTCCCAGATAGGTTGGGTTGTCGTTTGGCTGCAGGATTTTGCCATTTAGACTTAATTTGGTACTTTGGGGTTTTAATGAAAGCGAGAATATTGTGCATGTGGTTTTCTCCTCGTTTATTTTGACCAGCCATGAGTTCGCCCACTCTTCCAGCGATGTTAGAGCCGTCTGCATCCGATTTCTTGCTATGGTGAGATTCTTTTCAGAGGTCCACATAGCCAGATCGTCTGCAAACATTGAGCTATGGACTCTTCTTGGTATATTCTCTGTAATATCGTTTATATATATACCAGGAATAGTGTGGGTGACAATACTCCCCCTTGGGGTACTCCCTGCTAGAGTGTCACCTTTTTTGCTCATCTGCCCTTGTACTTGGACTCTGGCCGTTCTTTGTTTGAGGTAGTGGTTGATCCACTTGTATATATTCCCACATACATCACTTCTTCTTAGCTTGACTCTAAGTCCATGTTTCCATACTTTGTCAAATGCCTTTTCCAGATCCACCAAAACAGCTACTGTGTGTTTCTGTGCCTGGTAGGCATCTTCTATCTTCTGGGCTATGAGGATGACCTGGTCCTCAGTGGATCTGTGCTGTCTAAAGCCGGCTTGCTGTGGAATTAGTATTCGCAGTGCGAAGTCTGAAGACAACGATCTGCTCTCTTCGGTTCAACTGGTAATAGGCATCGTTTTTGGTGTAACCAGTATTTTCAGTTTCCCATTTGGTCATGTATCTGGCGGGAGGGCTCATCTAGGTGGAAATGTTACAGGTAAGTAGTAGAAAGTATGTCGTGAAACAGCAGACAGGTACGTGTTAGTTTGAAGGAGAATGATGTACATTGTTGTTACAGCAACCTACGCTATATTTAGCGATTGCTACATTCCGGGGATATTATCTGAGCTTACTCTTGCACTAAAGTCGATATAAACGATACACATAATCTATGCGGTTCTTCGTACACTTTGCCTTTTACTTCATATTGTATAGTCAGAGTTGGTATGGCGCTATAATACATATTATTTCACGGTACATATACATTCTGAGCAAATTGTTGATCGTGCATTCCCGTTGGAAGCAAGTTAACATATAAACACTGTTTGTTTGTGCAGCAATCCACACAGCCAGTTTCGTGTTATCATCACTTTCCTCTCTGGTCTAGTAAAATATGTAATCAATAACTATTTCAAAGAGTCGGTCATCTCCTGCAAGTCAGGTTTCTGTTGCTTTTTATATATGTATCTCTTAAAAGCCTACATGTAGAAAACGAATAGTTCCTTTCGATATCATTGATGTACGTGTCGTTTGAATGAATGAGTGTAAGAGTGACTTGCGTCGAGGTTAACAGGTGCGCAGTTGGTCAACGTCACTCTCATCCAAAGATGTAATTACTCATTGGGTTCAAGTGACAAGACGTAGTCGTGTGGGCTGGAGACAGCACATGCTAAAGATTTACCTAATGGTTTGCTCCAGGAACAATTCATGTGAACCAGAAGACGTGGGGGAGCATAAACACGTTAGCAATGCAGTAGTTGATCAGTGCTTACTGGGTCTATAGCCTGCGCCGTAACGTTGTTCAAACTGTTAAGTTGTGAATATCTATTTCACGAGCTGAACAGGTTGGATGCATTATCTGCATATTCCTCAGAAGGAAGTCTTCACATGCTGGGATACGTATACCCTATCTTGCTTGGCTTAATTGTGCATCGGGCAGTACTGGGATGTAATGGTCGCTGTGCATGCACCATTAGGATTGGACCGTGTTACCAGTCAGCCCAGAAGCCACAGACAGGCAATAACAAATTTCCTCTTCGAGGTATACTATTGTAAACAGTTTGCAAAATTGCTTGAGACCTTGAGGTAACTATATTTACAAGAGATTGTAGTGTTGATTGCGACCTTAAGGTGGTTATCGATTATTGTCAGGGTTAAGGACTGCATGAAGGGCTGCTCGTATATCGATACGATTGTGAAGGGTTACTCGCTGGATCATATTTACATTATCGAATCTATGTCACGCATGTATGGGCAGAAATATATCTTATGCATCAACAATGAACATGTTGATTTAGACTTGCACTGTAGATTTAGTATGTCATAGTCATTTCCCTGTTACCAGAGCAACCACACACAGCTAACGTGGCACCCACATGCAGGCACTATGCATTTAAGTCCGAAAGATTCCACGGTCAACAAAGAGCTCGTCGTTCTACAAATGAGTCCTGGCTTCGGATTAGTGAAAACATCACAACTGCAGCACAGACACGGACACATGATGCGAATGTACGAGGGTATAAACATGGACTCTGGTCTCTTCAAAAGGAAAGCATCCCCACTCAAAACCACCAGAGGAAGACAATAATTGATGAAGTAAAGCAAATTAAGGAGCAGGTTGAGCAATATTATGAGTTCAACTAATGTGATATATCGTCACTCTCACAACATTTAACGATGTCACAAAATACCCCAATACAAATGAGCTGGTCATGAACCATCTCTAGAAGAGCATACGAAAAGCACTGATATATTCCCTACATGCAGGTCACAATACAGATATAATTAAGTTCCACTGTTGGAAAGATACCCTTAAACTTCATGATATGACACATGCAATGATTAGAACATTATCCAAACATAAAGGGCATACGAGTGCATGTAATAATTTGTGGGTATTTAAAACCCGATCATAGTGACAGGCGATCCTCCGGAAAGTGTTAAGTGGTTCAAATATATGGGAGCAGAGAGTAATGTTGGCGGGACTAGAGTGGAGATCCAGTAAAGAACAGCGATGATCAGATTGTGGATACTCTGGAAAGACAAGACCGATAGCTATAAATCGAAGCTGACTTTAATGTATAAACCTCTTTCTTAACGAGTGTGAGACTTGGACTCTGACGGCTACCATAGACAGCACATTTTGCGCATTAGACACGATATGTTTGTGAACAATCTCGGATATTTTTTATTTAGATCCTGTTACAGACGAGAGTGTTCCTAAAACTATTAGAAAAGAGAAGGGCGAATATAAAAATCTACTGACTATAGTAAAAACACGACAACTGACATGGTATAGACATGTGTCAAGATCGCTTGTGATGTCCAATAATGTGCTTGGTAAGCGTGGAAGAAGGAGACCTAAAACGAGATTGGAGGTCAATAAATTGGTTGGCAGGTCAAAAGCTGAAACTAACAACCTGGCACAACATCGAGAGGTACGGCGTGAACTGGTTCAACAAACTGCAACAATGGTGCGTCGACGACATTCTAGATTACGTGTAGTCATAATAACGTTAGGGGGACGGCATGATCGAGTGGTTAAATGGCACGGCTTACAATCTGAAGGCACTGAGTTTGACCACCATCACAGCACCGGCCGTTACCTCGGGGAAGCAAACCCTTAGAAAATGCAGGAGGAAGCAGACCCTTATATAAAATTCATGCTGAAGTCGGATGCACTGGGCGCACAATACACACCATAGTGCAACGCACACCGCTTTGGGGATTAGAGATATAATGCGAAGGAGGAAAAACAAAGTAACGTTACTGAGGTTAACATAGAGGCTAAGCATGTGCTTTCAAGCCGCCATCTGGGTGGGAGTCTGGTCCATAAACAGTGGAGACATGTTACCTTAGCGATCTGTAATTGCAGATTTGATATTGCCATTACTTAATATGATTCAGACATTTCATTTGAAAATACGGAATGGAAACATTTTCTTTAAGCTATGATTTCCTAACAAATTCTCAAAACCAATAATATAGTTCCAAAGTCCAGGAAAGGTTATTCAAAGAGTTGACGCGAAATTGGCCTCCAAGCTGCAAACGATGTAAGAGAAACAGCATAGTCTAAAACTCTCACATGAGATGACTTTGTAAACGACGAACCCGACTTCCTGAACACGGTGATTACTCGTAGTGTCGTGGGTTTATGATGACCCGGAGTCCAAGCTGGAGTGGTTACAGGCGTTTCATCATCGTTTCAACTCTGAGACCGAGACAAGCGAAACAGGTTGGCAAAATCTCAAAGTTATGTTGATCGTTTTATTTGACTGGCGTGGGATTGTGCTTCACGAGTACCCAGAATAAGTTCAACGCATTACCAAAGAGACTACCTGGAGGACTTCCGTTGCTTTAGTGCTGCTCTTGAACGCAAACGCCTGGACATTTAGATAACGGGAACTTGGCAGATCTGTCATGAAATCCCCGCCCACTCTTCGCATCTGAACATAACTTTTTTTTGGGCCAAACACAGCATTCCTCTGTCACCCCAAGTTAAACATTATTGTGACATTGCTCCTTGCAATTTTTGGATGTTCCCGAATCTGAAACTTTCGTTGAACGAGACATGTTTTAAGTAGTGAGAAGACATTAAACGGAACGCAAAGACCCAGCTCGACTCCATTACCAATTATCAGTTCAGTTCAATTCAGTTCATCCCGTAACCCTTCAGGTCGTTGGGGCACACATGAAGACATGAAAATCCCACGCCAGCTCACTCGGTCTGTCGCCACCTGACGTATCTCACCGTGACGAAGGCCTTACCACTCAGCGATGTTGTCCACCCATCTCTTCCTTGGACGTCCTCGTCCTCTCTGTCCCGGTACGGATCCAAAGAGTATCGAGTTGGGAATTCCATTGGACCTCGCGACGTGCCCGCACAAAGCCATCTTTCGTCTTTTGATAGTTGTGAACAAATCTTCAAAAGGACCAATATCGTCTTCAACTCTCTGACGGATGTCTACGTTCGTGACACGATCCTTATATGTAACATTTAGGAGTTTTCTATAGCACCGCATTTCCATTGCACGTATTCTGCCCTGGATATATGATGTAATGGTCCAGGTCTTGCAGGCATACATAAATATTGACAGCACCAACGAGCGCAGTAGTCTGACTTTTATGCCGAGGGCGAGGCGCTTGTATCGCCAAATAGGTTGCAGCCTAGTCAGCACCGCTGTTTGTGCTATTCTTGCAATTACCTCTGGCTTCGAACCCTCTTCGCTGATCAACGATCCAAGATATTTGAAACGTTTCACCATCTCAAGTACCTGCCCATATGCCTCTATGACAGATTGAAACCCTGCAACGTTATTGGTCATGAGCGTTGTTTTATCAGCATGTATTTCCATACCAAAACTCAGGGCCGTTCTATCCAATCTAACAATCAACTCCTAGAGTTCCCTCTATGTGCCTGCTAATACATCAATATCATCAGCAAAGTGGAAGTTTGTGATAAGCCTGTCACCTATTTTAACCGTGCCAACATGTCCTTTTAAGGTCGTCTCCATTATTCTCTCCAAGAAGATTTTGAAGAGTGTGGAGGAGAGTATACAACCCTGTCTCACACCCACCGTCGTACGGAACCAATCGCCTAGCGTTCCCTCTACTGAGACAGCGCTGGTCGCCTGCTGATAAAGGTTTGCAATTACCCTCACAATATCACTGTTGAACTTATAATGCCTCATTGTTGACCATAGTGCCGCATGCCACACTCTGTCAAACGCCTTTCGAAAGTCAATGAAGGCGTGGTAGAGTAGTTGATGATAATCTGAGTACTTCTCATTCAGTAGACGAACATTAAATATCTGCTCGATGGTACTCCGTCCCACTCGAAAGCCCGCTTGTTCCTCGGCAATTATACTCTCCGCCTGAGGATTCAGTTTATTAAGTAATATCCTCGAGAGAACTTTACTTTGATGACTTATCAGACTGATTATTCGATAGTTCTAAAATACATTTAGGCTTCCCGATTTAGGCAGTGGTATAATGACTGATTTTGTCCAGCAGGTGGGCCACACTCCTGTCTGCCAAATTCTATTGCAGATGTAAGTCAGGGTATCAATTGTCGCCTCACCTCCCACTTGCAGGAGCTCTGCTGGAATATTATCCACACCGACAGCCTTCCTTCTCTTCAGCATTTTTACGGCTTCATTTACTTCTTCCCTTGTTATCGTTTGATTTTCCTCTGTCAAACTCACTTCAGGAGACATTGCAATTCTTGGGTCACCTCGATCTCCATGCTTAAATAGCTCCGAATAGTACTCTGTCCAGCGCTTACGAATGTCTTGAGCTTCTGTGAGAGTTTTCCCACTCTTGTCCTGAATCGTCGTATTTAGACTTTGAACAGGTCTTACTAAGTCCTTGACTAATTTATTTGCTCCCTTGGCATCATTTCGTCCCAGATTTCGTTCGATAACTGCGCACTGAGCCGTTATTCAATCCACCTTGACCTGTTTCATCTTGGTCTTTATGGATCTATGTATCCCTCTATATCGCTGAATCCCATCTAGTGTATTCTTCGCTCCCTTCAATCGTCGTCTCTTCTCACATATTTCCAGTATTTCACTCGTGATCCATGCTTTATTTTTAACCCTGCACCTACCTAGAACCTCAGATGCCGTGTTGAGTAAAGCCGATTTCAAGGCTTCCGTCATCGTATCAACATATGCATCCTTGTTTAGAACCAAGAGAGGAGCGAAACGTCCCCCCAACACCGCTCCAAAGGTCTCCACTACATCCGAGCACTTCAACTTCTCCAAATCAAATCTCAGTCGAGTTATCTCTCTTTTCAGAACTTTCTTTAGTCTGAGAAGCCATCCTGAAATACTTCGAACAATGGCATGACCGCTAAAAACGTTTGTAGAGTCCGACGGAAAGTATCTGAAGGGGATACGTGTATCACACCTCAAGGAGAGTAATTGTGTTTTTCCGGCCCAATGGCTGGATTATTTTTGAACACCCATAGTACTATTTTACTCCTCTTCTAGCCTGTGATGTCCAAGTAAATAAAACATGACCATACGAGACACACATCCCGAATCAAACATCCTTATTGAGAATAATCAATAATTTCTTCTTTAAACAAATACAAATCAGATTGTGTTTTCAAAAATGTATACAATGAACTGACAACTGATGAAAATACGTTTTTTCTTTATTTACAAACTATGAAAAGATATGCAATAAGACAACAGTTTAATAGAACCTGACTAAATAGTAAACTAATTATAACATTTGCACATTTGTTTGTTGAACTTCTTTGCAGATCATCGTTCTGACTGGTTGCAGCCCGTCTAATCGTCAACTAACCACAAATATGGGCATCGCGCGAGATAAAATCAGATCATGCAAGAACAATAACTGTCCAGTCCACATCAAGTGGTTGTCCCATCTTGACTCGTTCTGTGATGTCTACGTATCAATGTCTCTCTACTTGTCACGTCACTGTGTTTCTGTTATGTCACGTTACCGTTACTGATGTAACCTATGGCACATGCTCTACAAACGTTTTTTTGGGGGTTCGTTAGTTCTTAGTTTTTGATTTCTTGTAGGTCGTGATGCACGTGGCACTAAACCACAGCTGGTTAACCGTGTTCTCCCGAGATTCCCGTTTTTCTTTTTGTCAAGAACATTAACATAATTATGATCAACAATAGAAGGGCGAGTACAAAAAACAATATACCCCATATGCCAGCCTGTTCTGGAGCTGTTAGAGAAAAGAAGAAAGAGGAATATATAAGCGTACACAGACAGAAAAACAGTAATACGAAAGACATGTGCTCATACATAACTTCGGGTAGGCACACATGCATCTGGACAGACCGACAAATACACATCGAGACATGCAGTAGACAGCTGGCTGGACAGACAGATAAACAGACAGCGAGACATACAGTAGACAGATGGCTGGACAGACGGGCAAACAGACAGCGAGACATACAGTAGACAGGTGGCTGAACATACACATATTCAGATCAGTTGACCAAAAGAAAACATAGACATGACTTCAACCTCAAACGTCAAACTGTTCTAACAACACAACGATGAGCAATGTTGATAAACCACTTGTCTGCACTCAGACATTTCTATTGTTTTGTTTCAGCAATATCGCTTGACTTCATGATGTGTTGCGGGTGGTACACATTTTTGATTGTACGTGCATGTAGCGTCTTGTGGTATAAACTAGCTGTCAACAGGAACGTCCCAATGTGTGACACCATGACGATCATTGACATACTATCATGACACGTCAGTTATGTTCACTTCCCTACCAATCTCTCCTGCCACAGTACCTGTTTTGGTCCGCTCCTATTTTCTCTATACACCTGGAGACTATTCGTATCGGGTTTAAATTGAACACTGATTGCGGAATGTAAAATTCACATGTCATATAGCCTATTTGGCCAAGTCGGCTTCCAAACTTACACGTTGGTGGACCGTGGTAGATCCAGTAATCATGCCAATTGTTGGGTTTGCTTCCAGTGGATTCAGACAAGGTTAAACCACCCCCCCCCTCCCCATTCAGAGGGGGAAGATGGAGCACATTCCATCGTAGAACAGGTTCTGAAGGAAAATCAACCGGGCAAGAAGCCAGATAAACTGTCATGTATATCTGGACATAAATTCCTAGATAACCAACACTGTGCTCGCACCATGTTGTCTCTTCCTACAGGATCAAAGTTGGGTTCTGACCCACGACATAATTCAGCTTCAGCTTCTGGATGTCTCCCGTTGATGCCATGTGGAGCCAGGAGGTGTCACGGAGGAAATACTGGCAACCAAGATAAAACGATCACGCTGAATGGTATACATTAATATATAAATGATACATAACAAAACTTAAAAGAGGTGACACTATTCCGGAAAGATGGTATGTTGTATACATGAATCCCATATACCTGAAAGCAAACAATCCTTTAGGACACGGAGTATCACTGTGTCACAATGAACAATAAGGAGATGCGAAAGGAAGGCATTATAACCGCTGTAATGGATAACATAAATGACATATAAACAAAGATACGCTAAGATGGTGCAGATTATCCAACACTGCAACTAGCACAGAACACTCTGGAGCGGGACCTACTCAACTCTTCTGCTGCCCCAGCAACACACCACTGAACATGGCAAGTATAGATGCCCCTAGTGACAACTTCCTAGCGGTGGGAGACTTCAACTACCACTTATACAGATGGGGATATAGCTAGAAAGAGAGACGGCAACAATCAAATCTTTTCAAACAACCAGAGAGAGCGTCTAAAATTCTACTCCAGAAAAGGCACAGTACTTATACCACAGGCATGGTATTCTGAAGGCGTAAGCTGCCACACAAAGTGTAGAGAGAAATAGGAAAACAACTCTGGAAAAGTAATCATTGCCCATTTTTTGCTCCTACTTAGAAGTGCAATCAACATAACTACATGCCAGTCAAGATGGAATTATCAAACAAAACATGTTGATGCCCATACCAACATGGCGCAATCTTGTTCACACAGGATATCACAATGCTGGCCATATAATGATGCACAAACCAATACGAATCACACCGGTTAACATATGTTACCACTGTGCTGGCCAACGCCATCAACAATGACAAGATGGACGTTAACACACGACTGATTGGAGCAGTTTAAGAGGCAATACTAAGAAGAAGAAGTAAGGTATTGTGTAACATTCTGGATCGAAACGGTGCAAACAACTATATGAAAAGAATAGCGAGGCGGGGAGACATCGCAGAGTTACAACAAATGCAAGCGAACCGTTTCCGGCTACAACATGACAAATAAAGTGACACCACATACAAATTAAAACTCATAATACACGCTGGAAAAGGAAACAAACAAATGTAGCTAGAAGAAGGAAAGCAGAGAATAAGTTAAACAACTAAGTGGCGATAATAACACTAAGCAACAGACAACTAAGTCGCGATAATAACAATAAGCAACAGACAACTATACCATAAGAAGTAAGTAAACTCTACACCGACAAACAAGCAGCCAACATATTGCCAGAATCTGACAAGAAAGAGTGTAACATCCCTGTCAACCCGGTCACTTATACCCCCTCCTCCCTCCTCCCTCCTCTTCTCCTAAAAGTCCATCGGGACCCTGGAGCGTCCCCAGCCTTATTTCTCTTGTTTATCAACGATTTAATTCACGATCTGCCATAAGGCGCGAGAGCAGCTCTACATGCAGACGATTTGGTGTTGACAGGTGTAGGAGAATAACTTACACTTGCGAACAGCCACATTCTCGGAGGAGCAGACAATATAGTAACATGAGCTGAGAAATGTATTGTACAGATCGACGGTAAGAAATATGCAGCAACGATGTTCACATTATCAAAAAAGAACAAAGCGGGAGAAATACAACTTGGAAATATACATATCCACATAGATTATGAGCCTGTATATCTGGATACCACATTGCGTAGGACAATGACGTAGAGGCATACCATTGAAAATGCCGAGACCAAACAGCAAAGCAAAGTTCGCCGTCCATCGTAGACGATGATAACAAAATGCATTTTGCTGGCGCTATTGTTAGTAATGATTAACTGCCCCACTTGTAATCCTCACTCTTTCGTCTCGAGCCACCCGACCACAGTGACAAGTCAAGGTCAAGACTAGTAGGGGGAGACTACGAGATCCAGGGGACTCTGGGGGGAAAGAAAGAGGAACAGAGCAAACACAAATACCAAACCGATTGGCCAATCTTGAACTTCACCAAACACTGTCAAATCAAAGCCGGCTTGGCAGAAAAGAAATCAATCAGCTACATATAGTTCAAACGCAATTGAACTCATCTTCCTACAACCCACCAACGCATCGTTGCAGATAAGAAAGCAGACAGAGGCCTCAAACCTCCACAACCCAGCATCAAACGTGACAGATCAGACAGCAGACAAAGACCCCAACTCCCCGACAACTTACCATCGAACGTGACAAAGCAGACATCAGACAAATACATCAACGCCCGGACAACTCACCATCGAACGTGATTGATCAGAAAACAGACAAAGACCTCACAAGACCCCAGGTAGCCAAGAAAACCAGACAAGAGAAAGAACGTGGATATCACATATCTCAGTCGGTACATACAAATATCGCTCCACCTGCTCGGCACATACAACTGTCGATTCACCTGGTCGGCAAATACAACTGTGGCTTCACCTGCTGTGCACATATAACTGTCGCTCCATTTGTTTGGCATTACAATTCAGTGCTCTCGTCAGTGAGGTAGGCAGTCCCACATACGATGTGAAAGGCCTATATGAAACAAAGCGAAGAGAGCAAATGCCACCGCAATTGCAAGTCTAAACCGAAATAAACTTAGGAGCGCACAAAGCATGCAACACGTCAGGTGGTGTCAGCTTCATAGTAGCACTACACATAACTAGCCAAATTAGTGACGTACGCTTTATCCACCACCGCCTCTCTGTCCTAGAACTGTCCATCAGATTGGGACTCAACATCTCTTACACAATTCTACGACGCAACTGCAGAAAATACCACACTTACTACAAACCCGTCATCGGAGACTTCTACGCCCGCGTTGTATCTAGGAAATATGGAGAACGATACATATGTACACACTCCGTGCAAATATGTAGAACGATATAGGTGAGAGAATAGCTACTCTGTGTTAGACTAGCTACTATGTGAGACTAGCTAATATGTGAGAGACTAGCTACTATGTGAGACTAGCTAATCTGTGAGAGACTAGCTACTATGTGAGACTAGCTACTCTGTGTTAGACTAGCTACTATGTGAGACTAGCTAATCTGTGAGAGACTAGCTACTATGTGAGACTAGCTAATCTGTGAGAGACTAGCTACTATGTGAGACTAGCTAATCTGTGAGAGACTAGCTACTATGTGAGACTAGCTAATCTGTGAGAGACTAGCTACTATGTGAGACTAGCTACTCTGTGAGAGACTAGCTACTATGTGAGACTAGCTAATCTGTGAGAGACTAGCTACCATGTGGTAGACTAGCTACTCTGTGAGACTAGCATTCTGTGAGCCTAGCTACTCTGTGAGATACTAGCAAATCTATAAAAGACTAGCTACTATGTGAGAGGCTAACTATTATGTGAGGGACTAGCTACACTGTGAGAGAATATACCCTATGTGAGAGACAAGCTAATCTGTGAGAGACTAGCTACTATGTGTTAGACTAGCTACTCTGTGTTCGACTAGCTACTCAGTGAGATACTAGCTACTTTATGCGAGACTCAGTACTCTATGAGACATGCTAATATGTGAAAACTAGCTACTTTGTGAGAGACTAGCTACTTTGTGAGAGACTAGCTACTTTGTGAGAGACTAGCTACTCTGTGATAGACTAGCTAATATGTGAGAGACTAGCTGTTCTGTTAGAGACTAGCTACTCTGTGAGAGACTAGCTACTTTGTGAGAGACTAGCTACTCTGTGATAGACTAGCTAATCTGTGAGAGACTAGCTGTTCTGTTAGAGACTAGCTACTCTGTGAGAGACTAGCTACTCTGTGAGAGACTAGCTACTATGTGAGACTAGCTAATCTGTGAGAGACTAGCTACTATGTGAGACTAGCTAATCTGTGAGAGACTAGCTACTATGTGAGACTAGCTAATCTGTGAGAGACTAGCTACTATGTGAGACTAGCTACTCTGTGAGAGACTAGCTACTATGTGAGACTAGCTAATCTGTGAGAGACTGGCTACCATGTGGTAGACTAGCTACTCTGTGAGACTAGCATTCTGTGAGCCTAGCTACTCTGTGAGATACTAGCAAATCTATAAAAGACTAGCTACTATGTGAGAGGCTAACTATTATGTGAGGGACTAGCTACACTGTGAGAGAATATACCCTATGTGAGAGACAAGCTAATCTGTGAGAGACTAGCTACTATGTGTTAGACTAGCTACTCTGTGTTCGACTAGCTACTCAGTGAGATACTAGCTACTTTATGCGAGACTCAGTACTCTATGAGACATGCTAATATGTGAAAACTAGCTACTTTGTGAGAGACTAGCTACTTTGTGAGAGACTAGCTACTTTGTGAGAGACTAGCTACTCTGTGATAGACTAGCTAATATGTGAGAGACTAGCTGTTCTGTTAGAGACTAGCTACTCTGTGAGAGACTAGCTACTTTGTGAGAGACTAGCTACTCTGTGATAGACTAGCTAATCTGTGAGAGACTAGCTGTTCTGTTAGAGACTAGCTACTCTGTGAGAGACTAGCTACTCTGTGAGAGACTAGCTACTCTGTGAGAGACTAGCTACTCTGTGAGAGACTAGCTACTCTGTGAGAGACTAGCTACTCTGTGAGAGACTAGCTACTCTGCTCGAGTGCTCGAGACCCACCACCTCTAACACATCAATAGCTTTTTTTGCAAAGCACCAACATAAACGGTGGACCTATGGTCACCGCCTTATGCTAGCTCGCCTTCACCTCAACCTGGACCAAGCACGCAATAACAAATACCAGTCCAGACAGCAACCAGCCTCTAGCTTAGACGTCACATGTGCAAAGCTGCTCGCACTCCAAGAAACATTCAGTTCAATAAATAACGCAGAGGGGATAATGAAAGCATAAAAAGCAATATACTAGCGATAAGCAAGGCCAGCGAAACAGCAGAAACTGTCGACATTGCAAGCCGCATCTACACACGCAGCAAGGCTTTACTCTCCCAAAGAGGCCAGATGAACCAAACACCATAGAACAACAGGCCATTCAACGCACTAAGCAAGCTCTGCAGACAGAACGTTGATAAAGACCATGCCTGTTTCTGAATTAGAGGAATCCTCGAAACCGCAGAGTCCTGTAACAACATCAAAATGGCGACTTTGGATATTAGAGAACACAAACACGTCATTCCCTGCCTGAAAACAGACGGTGGAACGCGTGTAACATAACGACATACCATTGAGAACGCTATTCAAATCGTTTCCACCGATCTATTCCAAGCATCACTCCCCGCTCACCACCCCACCGAAAAAAACCATATTACCCCCACCCTTCCTGACCTCTTAAACTCCAAACGATGTAGAAAACAATCCCACAGGAAAATCTCCAGGCAGAGATACAATTAGAGCTGAGATGATGGAAGCACCCACTCTACACAGCCCTGCCAGCAGATTATCTCGATACTTACAGACAACATAAACCCCGTCTACCTGACGCAAGTCACAGATCGTTCTAATCTACACAAAACAGAAGATAAAGAAGACCTGTTCAGCTACCTCCCAATCATCCTCCTTCTGTTACTGTAAACAATTGTTACCAAATGTCTCTTATCAAGGATTCGCAACTCCCTCAATGAGGCACAACGAACCCAACAAGCTGGATTCAGATGAACATAAAGTACATTCGATCACATAACAACCTGATGTAATCTGATCGAACGGACACGAGAGCACCAAACACCGATAATACTCACATTCATCGACTAAAAAAACCCATTTGACTGGGTTAAAATAGAGTTCGGGAGGAATAGATGTCCAGTACATCGACATACTCAAGAAATGCTACGTTGGATGCATTACCGCAATCCTTCCTTTCACTCGACCCATCACAACGTAACAGTTCCAGCAAGAGCATGAGCGTTTAGCGCAGCGGTGATGGTTCAGCGACTCTGAGAACAAAAGTACCTGAATGTGTGCCAAGGTCACTCTCCTTCTCGACACTATGCCAAGGTGACTCAACAATGGAAAACGGGGTTGAGGGAAAGACTGTTGTCTAGTACCAGTACAGGTTTGGACTAGGAACTGACCACTGGCGTTACGATTTGGGTAGTGTGGGATGAGTGACAGACAGAGGCCATATCTCAGAGATTCATTGGACATCTCTGATACTGCTTTAGACCATATAATACTAGACAAAGTTCAGAGAGAGACAGAGAGAGAAAGAGAGAGAGAGGGATATAATTTAGCTAGGGGACTGTTTAGCTAGCCGACTTAATAGAAGAGCTATTTTGATAGGCTGTTTTACAAATGTTAATGAGATAGAAAAGGGTTGCTTAATCAGCATACGCAGTTGAGTCTTGGCCAGTCACTCTAAAATGGGTGTGCAGTAAAGACATGGATGTGTGTTCTACGTGCAGGACACCTTATGAACGATGTATGTTCTGAAGAGGTTCATAAGTGTACATAATGACTATGAGAGATCTGGATGTGTGTGGGGTGTGTAGACATCGAAGGAACGATGTATGTTCCAGAGTGGGTGTATACGCATATCAATTGAGTGATTGATCATAGGTTAGTATACATTGATTACATTGAATGTATTATGTCAAAATCGCCCGCCTGAGGGGATCTGGGTGTCACAAAAAACAAACGCGAGGACGAGATTGTGAGAGTGTGTTGAAGGTACATATATAGTAAGGAGAGTGTGTGGCTAGAATTGGGCTGGATTAGTTTGGGGCATAATCAATAGCTTATGCTTACAAGCTCCGAGTATATATTTAGATAAGATGTAATTATTGTGTTGTTGGTAATTGCATTGCACTCACTTGAATAGTTTTTATAAGAGTATTGATATAATAAATATTTCACCTGCTGCATGCCTTTTTTGTTGTGTGTGGTCGTGAATAATGTTGATGAGTGTGGTAACATTCTAGATAAAATAACTCTAGTGCAAATCTGGACTCTGCTACAACAAATGCGACCGAGAATGGAGGGATGGAAATTCTAACTCGCCGAATATATTCTCTGCATGCCTAGAGTCGACGATGAGGCATGCAAGGAGATCCCGACTCGGCGAACCTATTTTATGCATGCCTAGAGTCGACGATGAGGCATGCAAGGAGATCCCGACTCGCCGAACCTATTTTATGCATGCCTTGAGTCGACGATGAGACACGCAAGGAGATCCCATCTCGCTGAAACTATTATATGCATGCCTAGAATCGACGTTGATGTACTGTGACTGGGACAACTTCAGCATCAAAATCAGCGGAAACGTCTTAACCACCTCAGATTCACAGACGACATCGTCCTCATCACAGAGACGCTCCTAAAAGCGACAGAGATAATGCGATCACTAGAAACGAAAATCTGGAAAGCAGGTTTGGTTATGAACCTAGAGAAATCCAGTGCTATGCTCAACCGTTTCACAGAGCCCAACCTGCTACTCTTTAGTGGAACTCCATTAGATGACGGTGAGGACTATGTCTATGTTGGAAGACTCATCAACATCGAGCGCAACATAACACTTGAGATCGCCAGACGGAAACGGCCGGCTGGGCAGTCTTCAACTCCATCCTGACAGCAGCAGACGCCACAAAGGACCATGGACTACTTGCGAATATCTTCTACTCGGAAGTCCTACCAGCGCTCTGCTACGGTAGCGAAATCTGGTATCTAACAATAGCAGCAGAGAACCAACTGAGAAGAGCACACGCATATCTTGAAAGATGCCTCGTAGGCAGAACTCTCAGACAACAGCGGTAGAGAGAACTACACAATCGCGACATCCGAAGAATGTCACACATAAAGGATGTCTAAAAGTACGTCAACCATTAGAAACACCGCTGAGCTGGTCATATATCCAGAAGTCAAGATGACACATGCAGTACCATAACCACCATGTGGTACCCTCGTGACAGAAAGAGACCTCGGGGACGGCCACCAACTTGCTGGAGAGATTAACTAGAAAAATTCAATATTCACGACACCACAGACAACTATCCCACTGGATCCTGAATTGATACCCGGTCACTCATTGACGAAGAACGCGTCGAACTAATAATGAACTAAGAACTACAATATCAAAATCGCATAATTAAAACACGTATAACCACCCCCTGCCAAAAGAAATAAAAAAATATATATCCATTAGCAAATAGCAGCTCGCAACATAATCCAAGAACTATGTCAAAGAGAAGCAATCGTTCCATATATATATATATATATATTTGCGCTCACACACACACGCACATACTCGCACACATGAAAAACGTTCAAGTCAAACCAAAACTTTTGTTGAGTTACGAAAAATTGTTTGAATTAATCAAAATGCGACTTATTTGTCGCTATAATTTCTTGCAATGTCTGTGCACATATCCTAGCGTTTGAGTAATGCTTAAAAAGATTCAGCTTAGACAGATTTGTCAGTAAGTACAAACCAATCCAGGACAGCCTATTTAACTTCGTCATTAATGCTAAAATGCTGACCTTTTGGGGAATCTGTTAGGGGTCTAGGCCACAATTGTTATATAACAATATCTCCTAGCCGAGTAGTTGTAGATGGTGCGGTGACATGTATGCAATATAGCGTTATCTATCAGGGGCAGGACACCCTTTGCGATCAAACCGCAGCCAGTTAGGCACAACACGTAAACTGATTATATAATATTACTGAGTGATAGTGGCACCACGTGGTAGAAAATCAACATGAATGGTGTCAAATTTGTTTAAAAAAACACACGCCATCACTTCAACTGCAGGTGCTATTTACCTAAATGTAGTGGGTGGTGGTGATTGCGTATGATTCCACTGCTTAGATTTTCGTTGGACAAAAAGGACATAAAATGACAATGTCCTCCATGAGGTAGGCGCTCAAAAATTATTGATTGTAAAGCTAACAAGAACAAACATTGCGTTGGCTAGGGTACACGATGATTCAGCAACGTCGTCTGACATGTATCTGTTAATGTTGTTGTTGTTATTTTCCTAAAGCTGCTGAGCAAGCGTTATTTTGGCAGCTCAATGTCATTCTAATATACATACATGTCTTCTTCACTTTAGTCATTGATCCGCACAGTGTGTTGGGAATTGTCGGCAACGCTTCTAAGAATCTTTTCGTCATGTCCGCAAGCGCCTTGCACTCAATGAGTAGGTGTCAAACTGATTCATCAGGATACGAACAATGTCTGTACACGGGCAGATGCTGGAAACTTAATCGATTCAAGTCCCAATTGGGGGGGACGGCGTGGCCTAGTGGTTAAGTGGCACGGCTCACAACCAGAAGGTGCTGGGTTCGATCCCCATCACAGCACCGGCAGTTACCCCGGGGAAGCAAACCCTTAGAAAATGCAGGAGGAAGCAGACCCTTACATAAAATGCATGCTGAAGTCGGATGCACTGGGCCGACAGGCACAAAATAAAAACCACAGTGTAACGCACACACACCTTGGGGAATAGATAAATAAGGGGAACGCAAAAAAAAAAAAAAAAAAAAAAAAAAGTCCCTATTGACTCTGGTATGTCCAATTCAGAACTGAAAGATGAGACGTTCATCTCTTCTATGTAGTTATTGTATGTCATCGTTAATTTTTGGCTGCAAACGTTCGCTAAATGCACTGCGACCTGTTGCTCCAGTCGTCTACCTGATCATACAGAGTTCCTGTTTTTTTGCCAATCTGTTGGTCATCCCTTTTCGTAGTATCCAACTTTGTCTAGGGATCCATTGCAAGGTGACATTTATCCCGTGGGTGGCGATGATGTTGTTGATCGCTCTCCCCACCAACAATATCTCCTTTTTTTTGTAAGGAGTCACTAAAAAGTTACAAAATATATCGGCAAAATCGCCCATTTCAAACTGTTAGTGCAAAATATAAACTGCTCTTTTTATAGCCTCGGCGTCACAAAACCCGTGTATGGGCTCATCCGGGTATTTCACATGAAAACTATTTCCTGCAAAAGAGAAAGACGTGAATGCTGATACATCCGTATATACCAGGACTGCCTATTTTGGGTAACAAGAGACTATCTCAAAGGCTCGTATCTTCAGGATATTAGATGTAGTCTTCTTCGCGGCTCACTTTTCTGGTGTGTTATTATGATTGGCAGGCAACTAGTTTTTCAAGGGATAGGTCTAAGAAACCTATTTTCTTTTTCTCTTTCATCTGGCAGATGTTGAATATGGCTTAGCTCTTCTGCTACATCTAATTGGAAAATTGCTTCAATCCTCTCTTTTGTTTCCAAGTGTCTATATGTAACCTTTTTGGATGGTCTATTTTTTGTTTCTTGTATCTCTCTTCGGCCTCAGTCAGTTTCCCCTTTCTCTTGTATATCTCTACTGTATCAGCCAGTGCCCCCTTTCTCTTGTCTCTTGTATCCCTCTACTGCTTCAGTCAGTGCCTCATTTCTCTTGTCTTGTACCTCTCTGCTGATTCAGTCAGTGCCTCATTTCTCCTGTCTCTTGTATCTCTCTTCTGATTGAGTCAGTGCCTCATTTCTTTTGTCTCTTTTATCACTCTTTTGCCTCAGTCAGTTCTTCATGTCTCTTGTCTCTTGCATCTCTCTTCTGATTGAGCCAGTACCTGCTTTCTTTTGTCTCTTGTATCTCTCTTCTGCTTCAGTCAGTGCCCCATTTCTCCCGATATCTAGCGGTTCTATGGTGGTCTATATATCGCACGCATCTTCAGGTGTTGATCTCATTCCACAAAGAAATAGTTTGAGTGCTTGATTATGCACTCGGTCAATATATGCGATGGTATGTGTACTCACAATCGTCTGTATGGGTAGGCTGTAGTCCATCACCGGTGGTACATAAGCAACGTATAGTGCCCGAGAAGATTGTTTATCAGCTCCCCAATTTGTACTAGCAAGACTTTTAAGTCCAAACGCTTGGTTCCTTTACTTCTGAAGTTACATATGTGGCTGCCAAATTTCAACTGCATGTCCAGTGTTATTGACAGATACACTGGGGTATCTATTTTTACTAGTAATTCCCCATTCATTTTGATTTCAATGGATCTCTTTGCTTCTTTATGACTGCGGGATAAGATGGTGTATACAGTTTTCTGTGTATTTATCTTTAGTTTTCACAGTTCGCAGTATAGTGAAATTGTAAGTAGCAGTATGTTGATCTTGACTTTTGCCAAAAAAAGATACTTCCCGGTGGTCCAAACGGTGAGATCACCAGCAAACAATGTGTTTGTCACGTTTAGATTTGAGGTCATTTGAATAGATGAGGAAAATGGTGCAGCTTAGAAGAGAGCCACGTGGCAGACCTTCTTCTAACGTTCTTTTTCTTGATATTGCAACTAGACAGTTGGTATTTATGGTTCTGTTTATTGGGAAGGGCTGTATCCATGTACTAATCTTTCTTTCTATTCCTATTTTCCATATTTTCATCAAAAGGCCCTTCCTCTAGACTCTGTCAAATGCCTGCAGTAGATCAATGAACACTGCTAGTGGGCGTTTCCCGTCTTGAAATCGATCAATCACATGCTGTGTAAACCTAAAGAGGGGATCATCCGTTCGGTGTCCATGCATGAACCATTTCTTATTTATATCAATGAGGTTTTTTCTTAGCAGCCACCAGTATAGTCTGATGTTTAACATTATTTCAACCACTTTACCTAAATATGATTTGAGTGAACGAGGTCTATAGCTTACATGTGTTCCTGGTTGTTTCCCTTTCTTCAATATGGGTTTATTCTTCTTCCTCTTCTTCTTCTTCTTCTTCTTCTTCTTCTTCTTCGTACGCAGTCAGACAGTAACAATTATGTTTTCCAAAAAAAGCGGCGGTCATCCTGAGGCTGTCGCCACTGCCATAGAGCTTGTCTTGCAGTTCCACTGGTGATGGCCACATCTGCTCTCTCTAATCCTCGTATGTCGGGCAGTACTGCAGCAGATGATCAGCGGTCATTTTACCGGTACCGCACGGGCATTCGTCGGTAACACCTATCTTCAATTTGTTGAATAGGTGGTACCTCAGTCTATTGTGGCCAGTGCGAAGTCTGAAGACAACGACCTGCTCTCTTCGGTTCAACTGGTAATAGGCATCGTTTTTGGTGTAACCAGTATGTTCGGTTTCCCATTTGGTCATGTATCTGGCTTTGATAAGCCGTTTTAACTCTTCGTACGTCATACTAGTATCTGTTTGTGGTAGTCTTGCGCCTTCTTTTGCCAGTCTGTCTGCCTTCTCGTTGCCTTGGATGTTGCAGTGTGATGGGACCCACTGTACCACTACCATTTTTGGTGCGGACTGCTGGCACAGTTTGCAGAGTGCTGCTCTTAAGTCATTAAGCTCAGTGTTTTTCTGGCTTTGTAGCGCTGTGACTACGGCGAGAGCATCTGTAAGCAGGACTATATGGCTTTCATTTTCTGTATGTGTCAGTATGGGTTTGATTGTTGTTGAAAGCCATAATGATGGTAGCTGTCCTTTGTCCATGTTCTGTTGATAAACCATAACTGTACCTCTTATGCCTTTGGTCATAATTTACTTTTCACTTAATTATTAACTTTATCTGGTCCTGGTGCTTTATGTTTTACCAGTTTCCTCATCGTCATGCTCAGTTCTTGTGAAGTGAAGTGATTTTTAAAGGTAACTTTATTGGTGAGGTCGATATAAAAGAATACCTTTAAAAGTGCTTTATCTAGCAGTTTACTTGGTTGGGATTTATTTACTCTATCGTAAAATGTGTTAAAGATCTCAGCTTTTTTGGTTTCTGATACCGTTGGTTTTGACTTTCTGTTTTTCGCTTCAAGGTTGCTCAGTAATCTCCAGGCCTTATTCCGATCTCTTTTCAGATCTAGTTTGCTACAATTTCTTCTCCAAGTCTCCCGCTTGCTTTGTTTAGTGGTATATTGTATATTTGCTGTCCATTAATTATACAATTTATTTAGGGTATTTGGAGATGTTCCTACCTTCTTTCTGGCCTCTCTCTTTTCATTTACGGCTGCCTCCAGCTCTGGGTTCCAGTACGGTTTATAGTTCCCGTAAGTGCATTTTGGGATGGATTTCCTTCCAGCTGATGAGTTGGTGGCCCAAACATGTTTGAAAGTTGTATTGATGTCATCATTCTTTATTTTGTTGCCAATCCTAGCATCAGTTTCCCGGCATAACGGCCAGTTAGCCTTTCTGAAATTCCATGATGGTTTTCTCTGAACCACCGTATCCCTCTGCAGTGGTTCAATAATTGTTAGGATATGACTATGATTGCTTCCAACATCGTCGAAGACTTTAGTGGTAGTGTTATTTACCAAGTTAGCCTATGCAAGTGTCAAATCGGGCTGACTGGTTGTACCGTGTACTCTGTGCAAACGAGTTGGCAGGGTTTCCAGACTCTGGAGCAGTGTAAGATTGGTACCATTACACAGCTCTTCAATCTCCAGGCCAGCTCTTCAATCTCCAGGCCAGCTCTTCAATCTCCAGGCCAGCTCTTCAATCTCCAGGCCTCTATTATTGAACTGGCTGTGTCCAAGATTTGGCAAATGGACATTGAAATTTCTCATTAACACTGTTTTTTTTGACAAAGGGTCAATTTAGGTAGACACGTTTTGGACGTTGGAAGGCGGTAAAATCTATGGAGTATATAGTTTGTGTTATCTTTGCTACATATCGTTATTGTTTGATTGTCAATATCATCGACACGATTGTTGGTTACACTGGCTTGTGTGTCATTTCTGACCAGGGTCATAATGTCATGACACGTGTTGCATTACCACATATACTGTGAATATTACTGATATTAATTTGGCTTTGTGGAAGTATTATTTCCTGGAGTAGTGCTATGTGGATTTGGTGGTCGTGTAGTGTTTTGATTAGTTCAGTTGCCTTGTTTATTACATCATGCAATGTTAAGCTGTAGTATGTTAGGGTTCCTTCTAATAATCTTCATATTATAATTTGTTTTTGTTACTTTATATTTATATACTTATCTATATTGCCGAGGCCTTGGTAACCGAAGCGACACCAGAGCTCGTTTCAAGAATGTTTATTATTTCCTGGTGTTTGGAAAATTAGGTGTCTTGCTGCAAGACTTCTTCCCCTAATAGAGAAAACTGAGTGAGTATTTTCCCATGTGTGAGAAATGTATTTTGCTTTGTCGTTTCCTTCATTGGTCGTTAGGATGTTTTCTGCGTCGATGCGGATTGGGTGGTGTTTCAGGTGCGGTTAACATAGTTCATTATCAGCTTGCCACGCAGGCTCTCATTGCAGACCACACTTCTTTATTCTGCATTTAGGCCGTTTTCCCGTGGCTGTGTCACATTCTGCCTACTATGCCTTTACGATCCTCCTCTCCCCCCCCCCCCCCCCCATCCACGCAACAACAGCTCCTACTTTCCAACCTCTCCACGTTTAATGTCAGAACTTAGTCCGACGTTAATGCAATGTTAGATACGATCTTAGAAAACCAAATGTTAGATATGATCAAAGGAAACCAAATGTTAGATATGTTCTAAAAAAAACAAATGTTACATATGTTCTACGGACACCAAATGTTAGATATGATCTAAAGAAACCAATTGTTCGATATTTTCTAAGGAAACCAAATGTTACATACGATCCTAGGAAAACAAATGTTAGTTATAAGTGAGACAACCAATCGTTAGTTATGAGTGGGACAACCAAATGTTAGTTATATGTGAAGAAACCTAATTTTCAGTTATGAATGACACGACTCCATGATAGTTATGAGTGACCAAACCAAATGTTAGTTATAGGAGGCAAAACTAAAATTCAGTTATATGTGAGCACCCCAAATGTTAGTTATATGTGAACACACCGAATGTTAGTTATATGTGAGCACACCAAGTGTTAGTTATGAATGACACAAACACATGCTAGCTATATGTGATCACAGTAAATATTAGTTATGAATGGCACACCACATGTTAGTTGAATGTGAGCACACCAAATGCTAGTTATAAATTACACAAACACATGGTAGTTATATGTGAGCAAGCAAAATATGATTTATATGTGGGCACACCAGAAGTTAGTTGTATGTGAGCACACCAAATGTTAGTTATATGTGAGCACACCAAATGTTAGTTATATGTGAGCACACCAAATATTAGTTACATGTGAGCACACCAAATGTTAGTTATGAATGACAAAAGCAAATGTTAGTTATATGTAAAAACACCAAATGTTAGTTGGATGTGAGCACACCAAATGTTAGTTATGAATGCCAGAAACACATATTAGTTAGATGTGAGCACACCGAATTTTAGTTATGAATGACCCGATCACATGTTATTTATATGTGAGCACGCCAAATGATAGTTATGAATGACAGAAGCACATGTTAGTTATATGTCAGGACACCAAATGTTAGTAACATGAGAGCACACCAAATGTTAGTTATGAATGACACAATCACATGTTAGTTATGAGTGACACCACCAAATGTTAGTTTTGAGTGAACGATCCAATTATTGCTTATGATTTACACAACTGCATGTTAATTATGAATGATCAAACCACATTTTAGGTATGAGTGATAAAACAAATGTTAGTTATAAGAGACACACCTTCGTGTAAGTTAGGAGTGACACAACCAGATGATAGTTATGAGTGACAAAACCACATGGTAGTTATGATAGACACATCCATATGTAAGTTATGAGTGACACAACCAAATGTTAGATATGAGAGATACAACCACATGTTTGTTATGAGTGACACTATCGCATAATAGTTATGAATGACATAACCTAATGCGTGTTATGAATGACGTAAATAAATGCTTGTTATGATTAACATATGTCAAATGTTAGTTATGATTTTCACAACCAAATTACGTTAAGGGTGACACAATCACATGTTAGTTTTGAGTGACACAACCACATGTTAATTATGAGTTATCAAACCGTAAGTTAGCTGCTATATGTGACCACACTAATTCTTAGTTACGAGTGCAACAACCACATGTTATTTGTGAATGATACAACGAAATGTAAGTTATGAACGACCAAAAGAATGGTTAAAAAAGAATGAGCAAACCAAATGTTAGTTATAAATGACACAGACAAATGCTTCTAATGAGTAACCCAAATAAATGTTAGGTATTTATGACCAAACGAGATGTTAGTTACGAGTTACACAACCAAATGTTACTTATAAGTCACACACCCATATGTTGGATATATGTAAAAGTCAATTGTTATTTATAAGGGCATACTCATATGCAAGTAAAAATGGCACCAGCAAATGTTATATATATGAGTGATCAAACAAATGGTTCATTATGAAAGACCAAAACAATGCATGTTATAAATGATCAAACAAATTGTAAGTTTTGAGTAGCACAACCACATGTTAGTTATGAGTGGTCAAACGAAATATTAGTTTTGAGTGAAACAACCATATGTTAGTTATGAAGGACAAAACTAAAAGTTAGTTGTGAGCGGCACATGCAAATGTTAGTTGTGAGCGAAACAACCAATTGTTAGTTGTGAGATAATAACCAACTGATAGTTGAGAGTGACACAACCTAATGATAGTTATGAAGGACAAAACTAAAAGTTAGTTGTGTGCTGCACATCCAAATGTTAGTTGTGAGCGAAACAACCAAATGTTAGTTGTGAGATAATAACCAAATGTTATTTATGAGCGACGCAACTAAATGTTAGTTATGAGAGACACTACCAACTGATATTTGAGAGTGACACAACCTAATGTTAGTTATGAGCGACACAACCAAATGTTAGTTGTGAGTTACCAAACTAAATGTTAGTAGAAAATGCTCTAGAAAATGGAAGTATGGGTGACACTTCCAAGTGTTAGTTATTAGTGACCAAACTAAAAGTTAGTTATAAGTGACACAACCAAATGTAGTTTTGAGTGACGAAACTCAATGTTAGTTATGAGTGATTCTGTCTAATGTTAGGTATGATAGACATAAGCAAACGATATTTATGATTGACCATATGTTGTCCATGATTGTCGCCACAAAATTTGACTAATGAGTAACAGAACCACATGTTAGACATGACATATACAAACAAATGTTCATTATAAATGACCTAACCAAATGTGTGTTATGAGTGCCTAAACCATATGTTAATTTAAAACAACCAAACACCATGTCAGTTGTGAGTAACAAAACGAAATTTTAGTTATGAGTAAAACTACCAAATATTAGTTTTGAGGGACACAACCACATGTTAGTTATGAGTGACACACTGAAATGTTAGATATGGGTGACACAACCAAATATAGGTTATCAGTGACCAAACCAAATGTTAGTTAAGAGTGACGCAACGAATAGTTCGATATGAATGACACAACCAAATGTAAGTTATGAGCGAGACAACCAAATGGTAGTTCTGAGTGACTAAAATAATTGTTAGTTATGATTGACACTACCAAATGTTAGTTATGAGTGACACAATGAATAATTAGTCATGATTAACCCAACCAAATGTTAGTTATGATTAACACTACAAAATGTTAGTTATGAGTAACACAACGAACAATTAGTTATGGTTGACACAACTAAATGTTAGTTATGAGGTCACAGCGAATATTTAGTTATGAGTGACACAGATAATTGTTAGTTATGAATGACCCATTCAAAAGTGGACGTATTTACCAATGGTACACTTTTCTCCAGTGTAACTCGCCATGCAGTGGGTACAGTTGCCAGTATCATATTCACATGTGTTATTGGGGCAGTATTGAGAACACTTGCTTAAACATTGTGGTCCATAAGTATTACCATAACATTCTGCGTTTTTTTGTAGAGAAAAACATTTGATGACAACATTTCAAGTATTGGTAATTACACGTTTTTTATGAAAACTGAACATATCCTTTAACCGAAACTGGTGAGGTATTATTATATGTATGTGTATTATACGTTCATGCAAATGTCGCTTCTGTTGTTTTTTGTCAAGATAGCTGACCTCTCAGCCACCAGTTCACAATGTGTATTGACTCTTTGGCTCCGCCTAAACAAAGATGGCGGTCGTCCGTGGTACCTATGTGCCTTTTTTGTTGAATGGTCAGCAGTTAACAAATCATTGATCCGCCTACAACCCCTGACACTCTGACAAGGTCATCCGACTAAACATACTTTCTCCGGGTGACTTTCTGTGTCATCTATGTCAATCTGCCAAGGATAGTTGAAGCCGATCAACATTGGATGTCATATAACTGGCTGACAATTGTTACCAACTCGAAGTGAACACTAACTGGTTTTCTCGTTGTCTTTCTCTCTCTGTCTTTCTCACTATCGCTATATATTTATGTCTCTCTCTCTCTCTCTCTCTCTCTCTCTCTCTCTCTCTCTCACTCGCTCTCTCCCTATCTCTCTCTCTCAAATTTATAATTGAAAACCAACCCTGACAATGAACACGTATAGTGTTGTGACGTTATATCAATCTGACCATTCCTTCGCTGAGACACTGCGTTGCGATATCCAAATATTTTCTCAGCCAATGTTTGCTCTCCGAGAATAAGGCCCCGGCACAAATCGCTTCGGCTCTACCGGGATATATTACAGCATAAACACCTGTAAATGTCTTATGGCATCAACACCTGTACATGTTTATTTAGCAGCCGCAGCTTGTTCATGTGTTTTGCAGCTGCACTCATCGATGTGTTTTGTAGCTTCATTTGTCCAAGTGTTAATCTAGCTGGTCCAGTTCATGTTTTACAATAGCCGAAGCTAGTCAATGTGTTAAATTAGCTGCACTTTTTCGTGTGCTGTATACGCTACACTTATCCAATGCATTTAGTTGATGTCCGTGAACGTGTATTTTCGTAGCTGCACTTGTCAATGTGCTAAAGTAGCAGCACGTCTTCATGTATTTTAGCAGCCACACGTGCCCATCTATTAAAGAAGCTGACATTGTTCGTGACTTATAGTAGCGTCATTTTTTATATTGTATAGTTTCTGCACTTGCCCATGACATATATTAGTGTCACTTGTCATGTATTTCAGTAATTCCACTTGTCATGTTCTTTAGTAGATACCCTTGTCATGTTTTAAATTAGTTCCGCCTGTTAATGTGTCATATTCACTCTACTTGAGCAGATCATATGGTAGTTCCACTTGTCATATCTTTTCGCAATAGATGAATCAACAATTCCAAAGACTGCAACGTGTTGACATCAAACGAGGTTCGAGCACAGTGGGGCGCAAGAAAGGACAGAGCAGGAGTGTGTACATCCAGCGAGTTTCAAGAATCATCAGCATCCCGACTGTTCGCCATTTTCTAAGAGAGACTGAGCACCTCGGGTAAACTCGGAGTGTAGTTACGTCGATTCTTAGAAACAGAAAGATGTAGTAGTCTCGCCTATCCATGCATCGTAGCAGATCCACTTGTCCATATCTAGTAATAGCTGTACTTGTCCATAGCTCATTTTTGTTATACTTGTTCTTAGCTCGTAATAGATGTACTTGTTCAGAGATCGTAATAGATGTACTTGTTCAGAGATCGTAATAGATGTACTTGTTTATGGCTCGTAGTTCCTTTACTTGTCCATAGTTCGTAGTAGCTGAACTTGTCCATATCTCATAGTAGCTGTACTTGTCATTAGCTCGTAGTTGTTGCAATTATCAATGGCTCGAAGTGGCTGCACTTGTTCATTGATCCTTGTAACTACACAATGCCAAAGTTCATGGTAGCTGTACTTGTGCATGGCTCGCAGTAGCTGCACTTGTCCATAGCTCGTGTAGTTGTACTTGTTCAGGTCTAGTAGTTGACCCAATACCGCATTCTCGTTACGATTACAAATTGCATTACTTGAGCTACGATTACAATGAACCACTTAGTGAACAGATCATTTCACGTTCCACCTGGGCATCTAAGCTCAGAAACAGTTGATCTCCATGGGTTTGTGTATGTTTCCTTGAGGAACCATATTGTGACCTGTCAACCTGAATATATGTGTCTCCCACTCACACCCATATGTATCTATGACATACCGCCCACTATTAATTATTCCAGTTTTTTCCTGATCAGAAATTAGGAACGTGGCGTAGACCAATACGTGCAGAAAAAAACGCAATTAACTGCATCTGGCCAAAAGCTATCCTTTGTTCGAAGCCATATCTTTGACTAATTACTTCCATTTCGACTTTCACGGTTTTTTGTCCCTGTTGTATTTAGTTGTCATGGTTTTTGCCTTGCGTCTGGGGTCCATATCATCACAGTTATGTAGATGGTGTCGGGTTAAATTTTAGGATGTGACCGATCCAATTCCAGCTTCGTGAAATTACTAGATTGTGAATGTCTTCTTGATCGCGCTGCATGTAGACAGTTCTTGGCCAGAACTTTTCATGATTATTTCGTTGACATTCGGTGTGGGAATAGGAAAACTGTGATGCGCTTGTTTCGTTTTTCTCTAAGAGGCTTCACTAAACAGAACCTCACACAGCAGGCCACTATTGGGTTAATTAATGTAACAAAGTAATTGGACTGCATGTCTCTCATTTCCGTAACTGGTTATCATTGTATCTATAGCTTCTTTAATATTGACTAACGTGTTTTTCTTGCTGTCCACGAGATGTGATCCATTCGTCTACAATTTTACGTTTCAAATACCCATCCTGAGTTATATGTCTTATTTATTGTCCTCATGTATCAGGCTACCACTCTTTCTGTCACGGAAACCAACTAAACAATTATTAGCAATCGACACTTGACAGCAAAACCATCATCATCAGGTGTCCTGCTGGTTGCGTTGGCGCTCAAAAACCTCCAGCCACTTATATCACGTGTGTTGTTTACCAGCTCTGTCGTTGATTGTCGTCTGTGACATTCTCTCAGGCTGTCCAACATCTTCTTTCCCGGCCTTAATCTGACTCATGTTCCCGTTATCCTACGAAGTGCTCCAAACCAGTTCTGCCCATAACATGTCCGTAAAATATGACTGCCGTGTTCTGATCCATGCAATAAATTGTCTTTGTGTCTCTTCTGGTGCTGTATCATTAGTCTCTTACGCAGTCCATGGGATCTGCAGCCTTCTTTTGTAAAAACACCATATAAACATATTAAAACAGGAGAGACAAGGTTTTGTTCTGTCTCCCGACATGTTCTCTCTTTACATAGCGTATATCTTGAGAGGCATACAGACAATGCCTGGAATGTCAATTAGGGGACATAACATTATCAATATGCGATAGTATGATGGTAGTGAATTGATAGCATAGATTGAAACTGACTTGCCGGAAATGCTACAAATGTTAGTCCTGAAGAGTGGAAATAAAGGCTTCAATTTAAATAAATATAAACACCGAGCGGATGGTTGTGACGAAGACACGTGTCTCCAAAATGGTGCGTCAAAACGTTTACATACCTGGACACGTTTAACAGTTCCAGCACGAGCATGCGTGTTTATGGCAGGGGTGATCTGGTTGGCGATTCTGGGAACAAAGATACCTGAATCTGTGCCACGGTCAATCTCCGTCTGTACACTATGCAACGATCACTCACTATCTCGATACTAAGTCAACAAAGGAAAACTGGATGTTGGGGTAAAGAATGTGTTTGGTGCAGGTAGACGATATGTGTTGAGCGCTCTGACGTTTCGATTTGTGATGACTGACATATATAAGCCAACCGAGGTTGCTGAGACATTTTGAGTGACAGAAGTGCAGAATGAGTCGTTCCAATAACTACTAAATGGAGGTAGATCCATTCCACATCCAGCCATCGCCAAAAGGTCTATTGGGCAGCTGTGTTACTGTTTGAGACTACATAATTCTAGACAAAGATTAACTTAAGCAGACTATAATTAAGAAAGAGAGAGAGAGAGAGAGAGAGAGAGAGATACAGAGAGAGAAAGAGAGAAAGAGACATAATTTAGCTAAGAGTGTTTAGCTCGCTGACTTAATAGAAGAGCGATTGACAGGCTGTTTTTACTAATGTTAGAGATAGAACAGGATGGCTCAACCAGCAAACGCCTTTGAGTCTTGGTCAGTCGGTATATAAGGTGTGTGCTAGGCGCCATGTGTCTAAAAAAGAGATGAATGAATGTGTTGTGTGTGTAGACACCGAGTGAACGATGCATGTTTCAGAGCGTATGTATACGCAGATCGATTGAGTGTGTGATCACATGGGAATATACATTGACTAGATTGAATGTATAATTGTAAGATCTCCCGCCTGAAGGAATCTTAGTGTCACAGAACACAACCGTAAGGACGACATTTTTGAGAGTGTGTTGAGGAAGCAGATAAAGAGAGGGGAGTATGCGGCTAGAACTGGGTTGAATTCGTTGGATACAACATTATTAGCTTATGCTTATGAACTCCGAGTGTATATTTACATAAGATGCATTTTCTTGTTATGTTTGTAATCACATTGCACTCACTTTAATAGTTGTTATATGACTATGATATAATAAATATGTCACCTTCTGCGTGCTATGCTATTTGTCGTGTGTGGTCGTGAATAAAGTGGATGAATCTGGTAACATTCTAGAAAAAATAACTCCAGTGGAAATCTGGACTCTGCTTCTCATCTACATAACATCAATTAATACATAAAATGCAGAATAGCATAGGCAAATTCGGTCTTCCAGACAAATAAGTAAATATTATCCAACTAAAACTATGCCGCTTGAACTGAGAAAGAGCGTATTTATCCAAGTGGAACCACGTACTGACTTGACAAGACTGAGTGTTTGTCAAATGATCACAAATATACTCAAGTCAATAGATCAGCAATGTTCAACATCTTTCGTGCCTGATCTATAAATTAATAAATGAAGTCGTCCAAACAATAAAATCACCAGTCTCGAGAATTACGTGACTATGTAAGACACCTCAGGTAGACTTGCATCAACAGCACAAGAAACCCGCATCCATTCGGTTCTTTGACACATCACGTAGCCGTGCATCAACAGCACAAGCAAACCGGAACCATTTGGTTCTCCGACACCTCACATAACCTTGCATTAATAGCACAAGCAACCAGCAACCATTTGATTTTAAATACGTTAAATCTGGTCCTGGTCTCTCGCCGCCGCGATTGAATCTCATCCAGTATTCGTACAGCGATCTTAGTCCCGCCAAACGGAGTGATAGCGCGGCCTTTACGAAAACGCTCACCCGCCTTACCCCAGCCATCTAGCAGGATCATTTTTGTGTCGTCGTACCGATGGCAACGGTACGTTACTGTAGCCCGTTTCGAAAAACTTTGACAGTCAGTGGTCTGCTTATAGCAGACCTCGACATTCCGTCTCGCTGGTAGTCATTCTCTCGAAAAGAGCTTGTGACCGGCAAATGGAAAGCAGGAATCGTCCCTAAAGGCCCTGTCCTCGTTCGACCAACTCTTGTGAGAAGGGCAGGCCGCCAGGCAAAAAATCGTCTTCACTCCAAGTGAAATTCATCGCCGGGGCCGTTGGGATCCGCTCTGCACAGAGCGCTGCAATCCCTCTCCCAGCGAGCCTGTTCGGTCGGTCGTCTGGTGTATGTACGGGCCCCTGTCAGGCGGTCTTAGGTCGACGGAGTGAGATACGGAATAACCGCCCGTCCGTCAGTCGTTCCCTGCGGCCGTCCTAGTGAGGCTTTTTACACAGCCATCCTCCGCCGAGCGGTGTGTGTGGTTCGTACGTCTCCGACATATATCTGGTCGATCCTGCCAGTAGTCATATGCTTGTCTCAAAGATTAAGCCATGCATGGCTAAGTTCAAACTGTCTCACGGTGAAACCGCGAATGGCTCATTAAATCAGTCCATGCTTCTTAGATGACACGATCCTACTTGGAGAACTGTGGCAATTCTAGAGCTAATACATGCTTACCAAGCTCCGAACATCGCAGAAATAGCGCTTTTATTAGTTCAAAATCAATCGTCGTTTCCCCTCGCGGGGTTGCGACGTCCCCACTTGTGATTCTGGATAACTTTGTGCTGATCGCATGACCTCATGTGCCGGTGACGCATCTTTCAAATGTCTGCCCTATCAACTGTCGATGGTACGTGACATGCCTACCATGTTTGTAACGGGTAACGGGGAATCAGGATTCGATTCAGGAGAGGGAGCATGAGAAACGGCTACCACATACAAGAAAGGCAGCACTCGCGCAATTTACCCACCACCGGCACGTGGAGGTAATGACGAAAAATAACAATACGGGACTCTTTTGAGGCCCATTAATTGGAATGAGTACACTTTAAACCCTTTAACAAGAATCTATTGGAAGGCAAGTATTGTGCCATCAGCCACGGAAATGGCAGCTCCAATAGCGTATATTAAAGTTGTTGCAGTTAAAAAGTTCGTCGTTGGATCTCAGGCGCAGGCGGGCGGTCCGGCTCCCGCCGGTTCACTGCCCGTTGTCTCCAGCTCTACCGTCTGCCGGCTCTCTCCCGCTGGTGCTCTTCGCTGAGCATCCCGGGTGGCCGGCTCGTTTACTTTGAAAAAATTAGAGTCTTCAAAGCAGGCCTCGGCTGCCTGAATAATCGTGCATGGCATAATTGAAAAGGACCTCGGTTCTATTTTCTTGGTTTTCGAACTGGAGGTAATGATTAATAGGGACAAACGGGGGCATTCGTATTTCGGCGTTAGAGGTAAAATTATTGGATCGCCGCAAGACGAGCTAATGCGAAAGCATTTGTCAAGAATGTTTTCATTAATCAAAGACGAAAGTAAGATGCGCGAAGAGGATCATATACCGTCGTAGTTCTGACCATAAATGATGCCGACTAGCGTTCTGGAACTGTTGCTTCGATGACTGCGGGCAGCTTCCGGGAAACAAAAGTGTTTGAGTTCCGAGGGAAGTACGGTTGCAAAGCTGAAACTTGAAGGAATTCACGGAAGGGCACCACCATGAGTGGAGCCTGGCGCTTAATTTGATTCCACACGGCCAACATTGAAATGATTGACAGGCCGAGAGCACTTTCGTTGAGTCTAATTTGGAACGGGTGCTTGATTTAGACCCTCGGAAATCTTGGGCTAAGCTCTCTATGGCTCGATTGGCCCGCAACCAGTGTTCGATAAAGGGATTGACGGAAGGGCACCACCATGAGTTAAGCCTGCGGCTTAATTTGACTCAACACGCAAACACTGTAAAATGACTGACAGACTGAGAGCACTTTCGTTTTGTCTAATAGGGAACATGTGCTGGTATTAGACCCACGGAAAACAGGTCAGTTTTTACCCTATAAATGTACGTCTGCTACGGCAATCTTGCTAAGCCCTACATCAATCGCAGGTTCCAGATACCTGGTCATTGACTGATTAAAAAGCCCTATATTGATTCGTTCGGACTAATAGTGAACGGGTGATGGTATTAGACTATCGGAAGACAGGTCAGTTGGACCTTACTAATGACAGGGCGTTGCAACGGTAATGCTGCTCAATCCGAGAGGAGCCGCAGACATTTGGTTCACGTACTAGGCTCATAAGCCAATGGCGCGAGGCTACCATGTGAGGGTTTACGGCAGAACGCCTCTAAGCCGGAATCCCGCCCAAAATCTAAGCACCACTGCGATGGGAGGCTACGATATGGTATGATGCTGGTGCTCGCGCCTTAGCCCTACCCGATCGAGCCGCAGAAAGAGGTCTCTGCCGTAACGCCGATCATTGCAGGTGTGTAGCTGCTCGACATTCACCCCATACGGCGGCGAGGTGCTAAACCACCAGCAGAAGACTTAGTTCTTGGTCGGGTTGTCGTAAGCAGTAGAGTAACCAACTCACTGTGAACTGTCGAGACTCAGCCCCTGACCATGAGATATGTAGGCACACCAGGCGAATAATATTTCCGTGACATTACCAGGCTTATCCCCTGGTTAAATGCACTCCTGCCTCCATCTCTACCTCTGTATGCTATCAGTCATCCCCATGGACGCAGAAGAGATGCAGGCTAGCGGACATTGCACATCTGCCATATTGTGTCAACCTCCCAGGTGGCGGGAAATGCTAGGCGTACCATCACTGCAGAAAAGCCGAGAAAATAAATGGAGGAAAGAGATACCCCACTCACATGCGTATGCTACGTTTCTGGCAGGACGTGACGATCCTGGGATACAGACACACTGGACTGCCTCTCTTCCGGGATAGTACAAACCAGTACATAGTCCATATCATATATCATATCTCGTATATCATTACCGCACCCTATAGACACGAGTAGTGAAGACTAGTTAGTCCTGCAAGACAACTTCCATAAGAGAGACAACTATGATCACAAACAATTGCTGCCTTGCAGATTGGCTGGGGACAGCCAAAGGCTAAGGAGGGCATTCCTACAGGAACGAATGTTGAAAGCGGATGCACTGGGCCACAGACACAACAAGTAACACAGTGCAACGTATATCGATGTATGATGATAGTACGACCTAATAGAATAAAAGCGTAGAGCTCAACCTGTGGAGTCCCGCCAGGCAGGATGAGTGACGGGCGTCACGCCTAGAAGTTCCCCAACCATAGCAACTGGTGGTCACCCACCCATGCACTGTGGAGTCGAGGCACATGGTGATAAGGCAAACACTATTGACAAAAAACACAAGACCCTCAGAATACTACAGTGGAAGGTGGAAGAAGTTATTAACACAAAGCTTCCCCTAACACATCACTTGCAGGAAGGTAAGATTGACGTTGCGTGTATCCAAGAAAGGCATCTCAACAGCAACCATAATTTTTCAATCAGAGGATACCAGACCTTCCGTCTGGACAGAGAAGGTCACAAAGGAGGGGTTATGATATTGACATGTAACGGCATACCGAGTAGCGTGGTAGCTGTCAATCACACCGGACAAGCAGAAATTTTAGGAGTTGACATAATGGCACACGAGACAAAGATCCGCATCTTCAACCTGTACGGACCACCAAACAAAGACCTGTAGCTCTCGAGTATGGAATTCAAAGACTCCAACTGCATATTAGCAGGAGACTTCAACAGACACTCGGAGAGACTGGGATACTCGGACACAGACAGCAGAGGTGACGAAGTAGAAGATTGGAAGACAGACGCAAATCTCTATCTAATCAATAGGCCGGAGGATAGCCCTAGCTTCTATTCTAGAACATGGCATACCACCTCTACTCCAGATTGACCTTTTCCACGGAGGACATTCACAAAATAATAAACCGGCATATGCTAAATCAATTAACAGGTAGCGACCACAGGCCAATTAGGCTAGAAGTTGATACGGAAGTAGGCCCACAGGAAATAAAACCACTCCCCCGTTGGAATTACAAACGCGCCGACTGGGAAAAATGTCAAAGCCTGACAGATGGGCTGTGTAAAACCATTAACACACGGAATAACAAAAATGAAGCTTATGGTGGAAAGCCTAAGCAAAGCAATAATGCAAGCTGCCACTGAAACAATCCCAAGAGGGGCAATGAGAAATTATAAGCCCTATTGGAATGATGAAATGTCAAAAGCGAAGACGAAATAAAAAATGCTAGGAACATGGCAGAGAGAGAACAATCTATAGAGGCAAATATCGAACTCAAAGCCACCACGGCGAAATACAAATACACTCTAAACCAAATAGAAAGCTGGAAAAACAAAACAGAACGCCTCAATTTAGACAAAGAAGAGAACAAACTATGGAAATTAGTCAGAGCCATGAATTACGAAAATCCATCAAACACTCAAATTACCATCAAGCAGTGTGACAAGATGTTCACTGGAAAAAAGGATGCAAACGACTTTGTAGAACATTATGCCAGAGAAACCACATTGATGCCCAAACAAATGAGCAACAGACATCAATGAAGAACAAAAGCGGCATGACAACATGAATATGGCACCAGAGGAGCACATGGTGGCAAAACTAACAATTAATGAAGTGGAAGAGGCCATGAGAACTTTAAAGAACAAGAAAACGCCCGGAAAAGATAGCGTAACAAACGAAATGCTGATGGGGTTGGACCAAACAGCAGAAAAGAAGTTAATGTCAGTCCTGAAGCAAAGCAAGAAAAAAGCGAATTGTACCTCAGGCATGGAAAGACGCTGTACTTATACCAGTACCAAAGAAAGAAAAAGACAGAACAGATCCAAGTGGATACAGGCCTATCAGTTTACTGAGCTGTGTAGGAAAACTGATGGAGCGAATGACAAACACCAGACTAATGTGTCATCTATAAGAAAAAAACATGGCTAATTCCACAGCAAGCAGGCTTTAGACAGCACATATTCATTGGCGATTAGATCACTCTCATAGCACAGGACATAGATGATACTTACCAGGAGAAAAATCATACAGTAGCGGTGTTGGTGGATCTAGAAAAGGCATTTGACCCGGTCTAGAAAGAAGGACTTAAAGTCAAGATACGAAGAACTGAAGTTGTTGGGAAAATGTACAGATGGATCAACCACTACCTCAAAAACATAATAGCCAGAGTTCAAGTACAAAGGCATATGAGCAAAAAGGTGACACTTGAGCAGGGAGTACCCCAAGGATGAGTACTGTCACCCGCACTCTTCCTGGTGTATATAAATAACATCGCAGATAATATACCAAGAAGAGTCAATAGCTCCATGTTTGCAGACGCTCTGGCTATGTGGACCTCTGAAAAAAATCTCACCATAGCAAGAAATCGAATGCAGAAGGCCCTAACATCGCTGGAAGAGTGGGCGAACTCAAGGCTGGTCAAAATAAACGAAGAAAAAAAACATGTACGATATTATCGCTTTCAAATAAACCCCAAAACACCAAAATAAGTCTTTACGGTTAATATATGCGGTAAAACGACAACCCAAACTACCTGGGAGTCACATTTGATCGACGCATGACATGGACAAGTCAGATCGAGAGAAACCGAATGAGAGCCAGACAAAGAATGGCAAGCATGAGGAAACATGCTGGCACAAGTTGGGGAGCAGACGAAAGTATACTAAAGAAACTGTACACTGGAAGAGTAAGACCAGTTCTCGAGTATGGCATTGCGGTTTGGACAACAGCAGCAAAGGTGAAATTTGACAAAAAAAGAAAACTCCCAAACTAAGGCATGATAGTTATAACAGGAAGCATGAAGTCATCACCAACTGTAGAACTGGAAAAGATTACAAATATGCAATCCATGACCGACAGAAGAGACTGCAAAGCCCAGCAGAAAGCAGAAAAACTCAGAAGGCTGACTGATCACCCAATGCATAAGAGACTAACAAAATTTGCAAATAGGAAACTAAAGCGGAGAAACTTTGCAGAAATAGCAAAAGCAAAGATTAACGAAGAACCTCTGAACGCATTAACAACACCAAAGCCCAACCCTACTGTACGCAAACCTACCTGGAGGTAGCATATATTTCCAGAGATAGTAGAAAATATACCAGGTAATGGAAACAAGAACAGCCAGACTGAAATAGAAATAAGAGACATAACCCCGAGGTACATAACGAAAAACTACACAAGTATGGACTGGACCCAGGCATACACCCACGACTACGTAACACACACAACACAGTACGGAGGGGGGTGGGTATTCCTGAGCCTACCAAATGGTAGAAAAACCACACTATTAGTGGCAACTGGAAAATACTATAGCAATTTCAGAGCGGAGGCAGAGGCCCTGAGGGCTGCAGTAGAAGAAATGGTGACATGCAAATGAAATTACAGCCATATAATCCTGTTTACATAGTCCCTGGCCGTAGTCACACCTATATAAAGCCAGAAAAATACTGAACTTAATGATTTAAGAGCAGTATTCTGTCAACTATGCCAGCAGTCCGCACCAAAAAGAGTAGTGGTACAGTGGGTTCCATCCCACGGTAACATCAAAGGCAACGAGGAGGCAGACAGACTTTCACAAAAAGGTGCAAGACTACCACAAGCAGATACTAGTGTGACATACGAAGAGTCAGAACGGCTTATTAGAGCTATACATGGCCAACAGGGAAACAGGACATACTGGCTACAGAAAAAAACGATGCCTATTACCAGTGGAACAGAAGAGAGCAGGTCGTGATCTTCAGACCTCGCACTGGCCACAATAGACTGTGGTACCACCTATTCAATATATTGGAGATAGGTGGCACTGACGAATGCATGTGTGGTACTGGGAAAATGACCGCTGAACATCTGCTGCTAAACTGCCCGACATCCGAGGATCAAAAGAAGCAAAGGTGGCCCTTACAAGTAGCTCTATGGCAGTGTTGACAGCCTCAAGATGACCGCTGCTTTTTTCGAAAAAATAAAGGTTGACGTCTAACAGCTTAAGAAGAAGAAGAAAAGAAGAAGAAGAAACAATACAAAATACTTGGAAGAATGGATATTGGGGGAGGAAAAATAGAGGCCATAGAGGGGAGAATAAATAGGATAGATCACAGAGAAAACAGCCATGTTGTGGTAATGTAGGAAAGAATAATGTAAAGAAAGACGGTACCGAAATAATTATGCATAAATACAAAGTGTTATCGGAACACTTAAGGAAAAACAGTTTAGAATGGCCACAAATAGTGCAGATGGGTCAGCGGATCTAGATAGGAAGATGATAGTTATCAACCTTAGGTTACATGTGATGTGTGCATAAATGGGAATGACAATTATTGATGTTAAAGTAGACACAAGTAAAATACGACGGGATAGGTTTACATCTAAATTAGAAAGTACATCATGTTGTAGCAAAGTATATGTTTAATCATTGTGTTAGAAATTTAAACTAGTAAGGCCTTTGAAGTATGAGACTACAGATACGCCTACAATATGGTGATATATATGATGTAGTCGCAGGGCAGAGTTGAGGTCAGGGAAGTGTGAAATAAGTAGTGGAAAAGCAAACATTAAAATCATAAAGTAAAAGCAAAAAAGTAGAAAAACAACAAATTTACAAACTAACATTGGTTTATGCAAATGTGAGAAGCATAGTAAATAAAAGAGAACAATTTGAACGGTATGTAGAAAAAGAAAAACCAGATATAATATGGTTCACAGAATATAGACATATGAGGACATTGCCGATAGTGAACTTGAAATAGAGGGATATACAATGTTAAGTATAGATAGGGTTGTTAAAGTCAAGAATAAGGGATATGACGTTTTATTATACTATATAGATTATGTTAATATAACGACCAGAGATAATTATTCATGTGGTGAAAACCATGAAAGTGTATGGGGAAAAAAAGAAAGTGAGGGGGGGTGGGGGGTGGAAAATCAATGGTTGAAGTGTGACATAGATGTACATGAAGTCAAAAAGATGAGGAGCTGATTAATAGCATAGCAAAGGCAAGTGAAGGGAAATTATTATTAATGGGGGATTTCAATTTTCTAGTAAAAAAATGGGATATAGCAGAAGCACTTGTAGAGTCAAAACCTTTTGTTCAGTGCATAACTGACAATTTTTTTAATTTAACATGTAGAAGCAGCCACCATAGGCAAATAAAATAAAATTGGAACAAGTTTTTACTACAGAGGAAAATATGATTGAAAACGTAACTGTTGGAATACTGTTTGGCTCAAGTGACCATCAAATCATCCGTTAGGATCTTATTGCAGAGAAAGAAATAACATGCACACGATAACATACCACTACTCTAAGACATACGTTAAGAGGATGGAAGAGGCAGCGAACAACATAATCTGGAAAGATATTGTCGTAGAAACAGATGTTGAACAGGAGTGGGGGAGTTTTAAAACAGTTCTAGAAACGCTAAAAATAGAATGTGTTCCATGGAAAGAGGTTAGCACCAAGCATAATAAGTGGATAACTAGATTTGTTGTTAAATGTAGAAGAGCTAAAAATAAATCATGGAAAATGTATATAGAGGCAGGTAAATCAAAAGATATATATTCAAAATATTTTTTCAAGCAGAACATATCTCAGAAAGCGAAAAAAACAGCAACAAAACGCAGAAAAAAACTTACTCAGGGGATAAAGACTAATAGTAAAAGCTTCTTCTCTTGTGTTAAAAATAAACAAAGAACGAAATACAAAGTAGGCCCTCTCATAGACAGTACTGGGAAAATAATAACTAAGAATAAGAAGGCAGCTAATTTACGCAATTAGTACTTTAGCACAATATACAAAAAATAGGAATGATCAAAGATCCAAGAGCATATATATATTTTTCAAAAAAGACATGGGTATAACGGGATTAGGATCTCTCTGTATTACAGAAAAAAATAAATGGTTTTTAAAATAATTGGAGGGGTTGAAAGTCTATAAATGTCCAGGTAAACACGATCTTTTTTCCAAAGTTGATGTGTATGAAATTAGTGACCAACTAGCAAAACCATTGGCTATATTATGTTCTCAATCACTTACAAAAGGGATTGTTGCACGGGATTGGAAATATGCAAAAGTGATCCCCTTATTAAAAAATGACAACAAATCTGATCCAGCGAATTATAGATGGGTGAGTTTAACGAGCATAGCATGTAAATTGCTAGAGTTAATAATCAAAGAAAACATTGTAAAGCATTTTGACAAATTTAATCTAATTAGAAATAGTCAGCATGGGATTACTAGAGGGAGATCATGCTTAACAAATCTATTATAATTCATAAAGGAGGTTACCAAAATGATAGATACAGGGGAGCAAGTGTACGTTATGTATTTATATGTTGCGAAGGCATTTGATAGAGTACCACATCAAAGATTATTTCGAAAGTACAAATTTGGGGAAGTTGCCAAATGGGTTGATAATTGGTTAACGGGTAGAATGCAGAGGATGGGGGACATACATAGGGGTACTCTGAGTTTCGTGAAGTCAAAAGTGGAGTGCCACATGGCTCGATTTTGGGACCAGTTGTGTTATTGATATATACACGATTTAGACATTGATATGGGGACCATGATTGCAATATTTGCTGATGACACACAACTATGCAGTAGTGTCTCATCTAAAGCAGAAGTGGGTATATTGAGGTCGGATTAAGATATAATTCGAGAATGGTCTGTAAGATGGCAAATGTAGTTTAATGTGGATAAATGTACAGTCATCCACATGGGTAGATGCCATATGGAACAAATTTACAGAATGGGAGAGAACTATATTAGAATGATAGATAAGGAAAGGGACCTATGAGTTATTATAGATCATACAGGCAAGGTGAGTGAGCAAGTTCATGTAGAAATGAAAAAGGCAAATTCCATGATAGGTATGATAAAAATAAATATTAAACATAGGAGCAAGGAAGTGATAGTCAAAACTGAATAAATCATTAGTTAGACCTATATTGGAGTACGGTGTACAGGTATGAAGTCCTTATCAAAGATGGAATATAAACTTGCTGGACAGAATACAAAAAAAGAGCGACACAGCTGATAGTGGGATTCCATAATTACAGTTATCAGGAGAGACTGAGAAAAACTAACCTACCGTGTCTAGAAGAGATCAGAATTTGTGGTGACTTTAGAAAGGTTTATAAGATGATCAGAGGAATGGATAAATTATCCTTTAACACGGCTTTTTAAAATACAGTCACACAGAATAACAAGAGGGCATAGCTACAATGTGACTAAAGGGAGATCCAGATTAGATATTAGGACATATTTGTTTAGTCGGAGAGTGGTGAATGGTTGGAATGCATTGCTAGAAGAGGTAGTGGAGGCAGGGACAGTTAATGCATGTAATAATAAATTGGATGTGCATAGCCTTTAGAGCAAGGTGATGTAAATTACACTGGTTGTATAATGACTCTTGCAGGGTCTTCTAAACCAGTATATAGACGTTAATTTAAATTAAAGAAGGACAACGCAATTGGTGAAATTGTAGAGGAAAACAAGGGCACACGTTTCTTGACAGCTTACTAGAACCACACACCACTTAATGATAACACCATTGGTGAAATGGTAGAGATAAACAAGGACACACGTTTCTCGAAAGCTCACTAAAACCACACATCAATTAATGATAACACCCTTGGCGAAATGGTAGAGATAAACAATGACACACGTTTCTCGACAACTCACTAGAACCGTACATCACCTAATGATAACACCTTTGGTGAAATGTTAGAGATAAACAAGGATACACGTTTCTCGACAGCTCACCGGAACCACAAATCACTTCAGGACAACACAGTTAGTGAACATCACACAGTTGTTACTTGATCAGGAAGGTTCTGACGGTAGCTCTGACAGAGCCACTGTACCTTCTTCAGATGATGCGGTACATGTATGTGTATAGTTTCAGTAGCTGCTAGCTATTTCGTAGATGCGATAAATCATAACACATACTTAGACATATCTGCTACACCTTTGCTTCTAGGTTCATGCAGTTCGGAGCCTGCATTCATCTATATTAGATACATTGTACTACAGACAGGTGTAAGGTGACTGTAGCATGTCCTACTTCCTCACATCGATTGTTCACTCTAGAAAACGGATATGTTTTCCAACCTCGTCACTGTATGGACCAGCACGTAACATGTACAGTAGATCTACTCATGTACTGAAAGAGGAAATTCTTATATTTATGATATCCACGCGGACTAAAAGTCTGACTTGCAATTGTTAGGATGAATGTTTGCAATGAGATTAAGTGTTTATGATGTGTTATTTTTATTGAATTGTGATCAGCTAAGAACAACACAACAACTAGTAAATTATACCTGTACAAAAAGGACCAGTATGTTGACCCGTGCAAGAATCACATCTGCCGTCCATCATTTCACATCCTTGCTCACAATACGGTGAGCACAAATGTGTGCATCTGTCTCCGTATAAACCAGGCACGCATTCTAAAATTGATAAATGCAACATAAGTTATAGCAACATCACAGTTAAACATACATCTATATACAGACGCATTGTCTCGCTAACCGAGCGTCTTATATCAACCAAGAAGAAAAGGGCGGGGAGTAGGCGAGAAGCGATACAGATTGATATGGGCACCATTGATATATATATATGACTGTATGTTTATGTGTGTGTGTGTGTGTGTGTGCGTGCGTGCGTCCGTGCGTGCGTGCGTGCGTGTGTGTGTGTGTGTGTGTGTGCATATTTATGCCATGTGTATAGACATACATTGATATAGTTACACACACACACACACACATATGTATATATACATCGATAGATAAGAAGCAAAGGGCTATTAAAATATGTATATTACTTTTTCTCTTTTTCTCTCATACTATACCTACATACACTCATCATTGTGACCGTTTATACAGACTATGCGCGTGATGATATGTCAGTTTTGTCCAGCTCGGTCTCCTGTATTTCGACATGTCCTGCTTTGCATGTAAATGCCGACCCACGAGTGCCAGTCCCTGCCACAGATCGTACGAGGTTGACTTACCGGGATCCCCAATCTCTTTACTTGGTCGTTTTGTATATGCAGCCAGACAATGTCTACGAGCGTAAGCAGCCGTTATCTCCCCTTCCAATAGACTGTCACAAAACAGCACGATACTGGGAAATCGTTTACCAACTTTGGAAATGAAAGTCGCAACAGTGCATTTCCCTCGTCCACGCGTCCTTGAATCGAAGTGTGAGACAGACGATACCTCTAGCTCCAATGGTCAGCTGTCCCTAAAGGATATCCTACAGCAGCATTTCATCTTTCATGCGGCAAACATGCACCTGCCATCGAACGCATTGTTTACTGTTGCACGATATGGCTGTTTGCTCGCTGTAAATTACCAGTATGTTGTAATCTCTCTTGCCAGCAATCATCAATATACTTGTAGGCATTTTATATAAAAGATGCTTAGCAGTCTATCCTGCTTAGCGTAGGAGCTCCAAGTCTTGGTTCCATACATGACAGTGACAAAAACGCAGGTATGATAGACCCAAACATTGGTGTAGAAAAAAGAGCGTATTGTTCTACCACTAATTTGTGTATGTGTACCATTGAATTGCATCTGCTTTGTTACTGAGCTAGGCATCTTGCATCGTCTTGTTCAGGTTACGGTCAATCCTACAAATACTGGTGAAGGCGGATTTTTTTTCTTCAAAAATCGTCTTAATAAACAATGTTTTTCATTCAGCAAAGTATTACACCTCATTGCTGTCATCAAAATAGCCTTGGTTTTTGATCAATGATCGAAATAATTAGAAGCCTTAGAGCAGACAACATCGTTCAGACAGGCTCATTTGTCCTCCAATGTTTCCTTAAATGACTGTATGTCGGTCAGCCCGCTGTCCCGAACCTTTGAAAAGTTGTCCGCATTGTGCTCAGTCTGCAGTTTGGAGATGTTAAGTCTCTTTTTTGATCGTGATTACGTCACTTGGGCTCTATGTTGAGGTTAAACGTTGACACACTGAATCTGTGATTTGTCCAACACTCGGCACCTGCGTAGTTGTTTTCTAATGACTAGTTGTTCTTTCCTGTCTAGTTCTTATGTCTTGTCTAGCTGTTCTCGCTTACGTATGTCTGGTTATTATCTCATGTCTAGTTGTTCTCTGATACTTATGTTTGTTTGTTCTCTCCTTTTCTACATGTTCACTCCTACTTATGGTTGGCTGTTATCTCATGTATAGTGGTTAGCTCCTGTATAGTTGTTCTCTTCCACATGTGTCTAGTTGTTCTCTCTTGTCTAGTGGACGTATTGTACTTATGAGTTATTGTTCCATCATGTCTAGTTGTTCTCTCCTACATATGTTTGATTGTTCTCTACTTTGTAGTTGATCTCTCCTACTTATGTATGGTTGTTCTATCATGTCTAGTTGTTCTCTCATACTTACGTTTGGCAGTTCTTTTCTGTCTAGTTGTTCTCCCCTGTCTAGTTGTTCTCTATTGTCTAGTTGTTCTGCCCTACTTATGTGTGGATGTTCTCTCATGTCTAGTTGTTTTCTCCTACTTTTGTTTGGTTTTTCTCTCCTGTCTAGTTGGTATATCCCGTCTAGCTGTTCTCTTCTGTTTAGCTGTTTTTGTCTAGCTGTTCTCTTATGTATAGCTGTTTTCTCTTGTCCAACTTTTCTCTCATTTGTAGTTAATTAGTCCTGTTTCGTTTATCAGTTATAGTACTGTCTACCTATTTATTCTTGTCTAGCTGTTCTCTTTTGCCCAGCGGTTCTCTCCATTCTAGTTGTTCTCGCTTGTCTAGTTGCTCTCTCTTGGCTAGCAGTTCTCTCCTGTCTAGTTGTTCTCTCATGTCTAGCTGCTCTCTCATGTCTAGCTGCTCTCTCCTGTCTAGCTGCTCTCTCCTGTCTAGCTGTTCTCTCCTGTCTAGTTGTTATATCCCGTCTAGCTGTTTTCACCTTTTTAGTGTTTTGTATCCTCTACTTCTTTCTAGTTGTTCTCTACTAGTTGTGTCTAGTTGTTCTGTCTTAGTTATACCTAGCCGTTACGTTCTATCTAGTTGTTCTTTTCCAGTTCAGTCTAGATGCACTTTCCTAGTTCTATCAAGCTGTTATTTGCCGTCTAGCTCCTTTTTTATATAGCAGTACTAATTTTTACAGTTGTTTTCTCTCAATTACGTCGAGTTATTATATTTCAATTATATATAGTTGTTTTCTCCCAAATATGCCTAGTTGTTCTCTCCCAGTTTTGTCTAGTTTTTCTCTCTCAGTTTTTTTATAGTGGTTCTCTTCCAGTTCTATCAAGCTGTTCCCATCTAGTTATACCGAGTACTTCTATCATATTTCTATTGAGCTGTTTTTTGTCTTGTTATTATCTCATGTCTAGCTGTTTTCTCCCATATCTGCAGATTTGTTGATTTCTAATTTATGCGAATCGTTATTTCCTGTCAGATTTGTTCTCTCCTATTTATGTCTAACTGTTCTCTCCCATTTATGTCTAGCTGTTCTCTCCCATTTATGTCTAGTTGTTCTCTCCCATGTATATCTAGCTCTTCCGCTCCACTTATGTCTAGTTGTTCTCTCCAATTAATACACATTTCCCATATATGTCTAGATGTTCTCTCTTTTTTATGTCTAGTTGTTCTCTCCCATTCTTTTAGTTGTTCTCTACTAATTATTTGTAATTGTTCTCTCCATTACATGTTTAGTTGTTCTCTCAAAATGTAGGTATATCTGTTATCTCCCATTTCTGTCTAGTTATTCTGTCCCATTTATGTCTAGTTGTTCTCTCCCATCGATACGTCTCTCCCATTTATGCCTAGCTCTTGTCTTCCTTTGATGTCTAGCTGTTCTCTCATATTTATGTCTAGCTGATCTTTCTTATTTATGTCTAGCTGTTTTCTCCTATGCACGCCTAGCTGTTCGCTCCCATTTCTGTGTTTCTGTTCTTTTCCATTTCTGTATATCTGTTCTCTCACATGTATCTCTAACTGTCATCTCATATTTATTACCGCTGATCATTTGCTGCAAAACTGCCCGACATACGAGGACCAGAGAGAGCAGGTGTGGCCATCACCAGTGGCAACACTAGACAAGCTCTTTGGCAGTGTCGACAGCCTCAGGATGACCGCTGCTTTTTTCGAAAAAATAAAGGTCGACGTCTGACAGCGTAAGAAGAAGAAGAAGAAGAAGAAGAAGATGTCCTATTTATATTTAGCTGTGCTCTTCTAATTATGTCTAGCTGTTCTCTTTTAGTTATGCCATGCTATGGTGTCGCTGAGTGATGCATAAAGAGGCGCTATCCAAGTGAAGTCACTGCCAAACTGCGAATGACAACAAGCAGGCGGCATGTCATGTAAGGGCATTCATTGAATTTTGGCAGCCATCTTAAAATCTCTGCGGCCATTAGATTCACCGAGTCACGATATGTTTTCTTACCTCTGAGTCTTACAATATCGAAGGGTTGGTAGCAGCCCTGTCGACTACATGTTGTTCATTCACACAGGTCAACCTTCGAGAATCACCCAGCACAGTAAGGCACACACAAAAAGAATGTAAAACATAAGCCGTGTCCTAGCCACATGTGACGCGTGGCAACCAATAGATGTATGTCGAATCACATAAACTTCTCCTAGAAACGGGACCTAGTCATGTATCTAAAAGTGCGTACAGTCACACTAAGACTACCTAAAGTTCAAATAAGATTACGTACAGTAACACCAAAAATATGTACAGTTCAAATAAAGTACGTACATTTACACTAGGAATATATACATTCACACTAAGAATACGTACATCCAAACTGACTACTTACTATCACACTAATACTACCTATTATCACACTAAAACTACCTACTATCACATCAAGACTACCTCATATCACACTAAAATTACCTACTTTCACATTAAGAGGACCTACATTCCGTCTAAGACTACGTACAACCACAATAAGGCGATCTACTTTCTTACTAAGGCTACGTACATTCACACTAAGACTACATACATTTACACTAAAACTACGTACATTCACACTAAGACTACGTACATTCACACTAAGATTACGTACATTCACACTAAGATTACTTACATTCACACTAAAACTACGCACATTCACACTAAGACTAGGTACATTCACACTAAGACTACACGTATTTACATTGTTGTTGTTATTGTGTAAAACTTAAAGCTGTGGATCAGGCCTTCTCTTGGGAGCCCAATGCCATTCTTGGATAGACACAAGTCTTCTTTATTTGTTTCACTGCTCCGTGTGTTGGCATATGTCGGCAGTACTTGCTAAATTTTTCATCATGGCCGCAAGCGCCTTTCACTGAATGAATAGTTGTCTAACTGTTTCATCTAAATGAGAGCAGTGTCTGCACACGGGTAGGTGCGGGGGATTGATGCGGCTCAAGTGGCTATTGACTCTAGTATGTCCTATTCGGAACTGAAAGATGGGACTTTGATCTCTTCTATTTAGTGTATTTATGTCATCGTTACTGTTTGGCTGTGACATTTCGTTAAATACACTCCCGCCTGTTGTTACCGTCGGCCACCTGTTCATCATTTCTAGGGTAATATTCGGAATAATTTTGATTTACTGTGTGATTACTGCATGGTCTATCCATTTGTTGTTTCGAGGCTCCTGTTTACACTATTCTGTGGTCCATCTCGTTATCTTGTAGCGCGCTATGTCCAGGATTAGTTGCAAGCGGACATTTATCCCCGTGGGCAGTTACGATTTTGTTGATCACCCTCCACACCAACAATATCTCATTTTCTTTGTATGGGTGTTGTCAAGGGCTACCAGAACCGATGTAGCGTCAGTAAAATTAACAAAATATATACGCAACAATTCACCCAAGTCAAGGTGTTTGTGCAACATTTCAACTGTTGTTTTTATAGCCTCGACCTTCCCTTCGTCATTTGGAACGTTTTTGTCCCATTATTCCAAAAACTAGTTTGTCGATCCATCCGGGTATTCCACATGGATGCCATACCTTGAACAAGTAATATATTTGATTTCCGATTCATCCGTATATATGCTAGTACTGCCGATTTTTGGGAAGCTAGAAGCTGCCTCCAAGGCACATGTCTTCACGATATTGTATAGTCTCTTTAGTGCCTGCCTTTTTGGGCAATTGTTATTTTTTAAATGCGGCAATGATTTTCTCAAAGGCGTGGTTCAGAAATTATATTTTTAATTTCTCTCTCCTTTGGTAGATGGTGAATATGGCTTTCATCTTCTGCTACATCCAGTGAAGACAATTGCTACAGTCCTTTCTTTTGCTTCTAAGTCTAAATTTGTACCCATTTTGGATGACCATTTTCTTGTATCTTGTATCTATCTAACTCTTTAGTGCCCCCTTTTCTCCTGATATATAGCGGTTATATGTTGGCATCTATGTCGCACGCTGCTGTAGGTGTTGATCTCATCCCTCCACAAATGAGTCTGAGAGCTTGATTCTGCACCCGGTCAATAGATGATATGTAATTTGTACTCACATCGGTCTTTATAGGAAGAATGTACCCCATGAGCAGACGTACATAACCAAGGTATGATTTCTGATGAGTTTGTTTATCAGCTCCCCAATTTGTACTCACATCGGTCTTTATAGGAAGAATGTACCCCATGAGCAGACGTACATAACCAAGGTATGATTTCTGATGAGTCTGTTTATCATAACCAAGGTATGATTTCTGATGAGTCTGTTTATCATAACCAAGGTATGATTTCCGATGAGTCTGTTTATCATAACCAAGGTATGATTTCTGATGAGTCTGTTTATCATAACCAATGTATGATTTCTGATGAGTCTGTTATCAGCTCCGCAATTTGTACGATCAAGTCTTTTTATGAACTTGAATCACGTGACTGATTTATATCTCAGACAATTGCAGATGTGACTGCCCAATTTCAACTATCTGTTCAGCGTCACTCCGAGATAAACTGGGGAATCATGTTTATTATATTTACAAATGATTCCCGATTGATTTTGATGTTAATGGATCTCTTTGCTTCTTTATGACTTCGGGAGAAGATGCTGTATATGGTTGTATGCGTAGTTATCTTTAGTTTCCGCAGTTCGCAGTATACTGAGATCGTTAGTTGCGCTGCGGACGGCGTGGGCTAGTGGATAAGTGACACCATCACAGCACCGGCCCTTACCCCGGGGAAGCAAACCCTTAGAAAATGTAGGAAGAAGCAGACATTACATAAAATGTATGCCGAAATCGGATGCACTGGGCAGACATGCGCAAAATAAAAACCGTAGTGCAACGCACACCGCCTTGGGGAATAGAGACACTAGGCGAACGCAAACAAATAAAATGTCACTAGCGCTCTGTTGATATTTGCTTTTGCCAAAGTGAGAAATTTATCGGTGTAACAAATCGCGAGATCATCAGCAAACAATGCCGTTGATACGTATAGATTGCTAGTGAGGTCTTTTATATTGATGAGGAACAGGGTGATGAAGAGGATAGCTATGTAGCGATCATACATCTAACGTCTTTTTTTATGTTGCCCCTGCAATGTTGGCATTTATGTTTCTGTTGGTCAGACAGGCATGTATCCATTTGATCATTATTCCTTCTATTCTCATTTTCTTTCTTTCATCAAAAGGACCTTCATCCAGACCATGCTATATGCCTGCTATAGATCAATATACACTGCTAGTGTGCGTTATCCATCTTGGAATCCATCCATCACATGATGTGTATACCTAAAGAGAGGATCATCCGTGCGGTGTCCACGCCTGAACGATGCCTGATTTTTATCAAGGAGGTATTTGCTTTCCAACTACCAATATATTCTGTTGTTTACAATTCGTTCAACCACTTTAACTAAATATGAGGTGAGTGAACCAGGTCTATAGCTTACAGGTGTTCCAGTTTGTTCCTCTTCTTAAGTAAGGGTTTGATAGTTGCTGATATCCATATTGATAGGAAATGTCCTTCATCCAATGTTCTGGTAATAAACTCTAAAAGGACCTCTTTCGCATTTGGTCTCAATTTACTTATTTTCTCATTTTTAACTACATTTGGTCCTGGTGCTTTATTTTGTTCCAGTTTCATCATCGTCAGTCTAAGTTCTTGTTATAACAGTTCCCGCCGGAGCAAGGGGAGTTTAGGATGCATGAACATGTTAAAGCCTAGAGCTACCCGAATGCATGTCAAGGTCACTCACCGTCTCAGCAAAGGAGAACAGAGTTGGGTTAAGGAATGTGGACAGATAGAAACTGACCACTGGCCTTCCGATTTTGGTAGGGGGAGATTGATTGACAGACGAAATTGGCAGCGGGGCTTGCTGCGAGAGAAATGGAGTGACAGGTGTGCAAAGTGTGTCGGTCCAATTGGGATTGAAGATGACCATACCTGAGATTGATTGGTCAAGCTCTGGCCTTGCTTGAGGATATATAACTCGAGACAAAGTTTAGCTCAGGGGGCTGGAGAGAGAGAGGCTGTATGGAGGAGAGTGAGAGAGAGACTGAATGTAGATAGTATGTTTAACTCACCGACTTAGGTAGAGGAGCGATTGATAGACTGTTGGACGAATGTGTAGTGATAAAACAGGATCGCTCAAATAGGTGTGTGAGTTTTGCATTAATAGATAATCTGAAAGTGTGTTTGTAAGCAAGGACACATTGTGAACGAGTTATGTCGAGATCGCCCGCGTATTTGATAAGGTGTGTTGAAGACGCAGTTAATGCGATGTGTGTGTGATGAAATTGCAAGGCAATATAACTGGGTTTTTAGTTAGTTGGGAATTCCATCAATAGTTAATGCTTACAATTCCCGTTTTAGTTGAATGTTTAGTTAAGATAAGTATTATATTGTGTTTGTAATTTCTCTACTCATTCTATGATATGAGTATGATATAATAAATATGCCACCTGCTGTTTGATATGTCATTTACTGAGTATGGTCATGATGATGTGGATGAGTGTGAGAATGTTATAAGTTAGATCACGGCAGCAGAGGGTCTGTTACACGTTATTATTATTTTCGTGCCAGTGACCACGGATAGTTATAGTTTTATAAATATAGTGTGTGAAGCTACAGATCTTTATTTGCCTGTTTAACACAAGTGTCGCAGTTATATATAGCTTGCGTGTATAGTTAGGAATAGAGGAGTAGCTAGTGGTTAGAGTGTTAGTACCATTGACAGTTTTTCCAATCATCTGACTGGTAAGTTGGACATTTTTCTTCCACCCATTGTTGTATTATTGACAAAAGTTTGTGCGTACTTGACAGTCTTGTAAATTTGTGTGGTGGGCCAGACGGGTTTATTCAGTATGTCGAGGTTGGACAATGTTAAACAATGTTATCATTGTCTAGCTTTTGAACATTTGTCTATACGATGCATAACATATATTTCGGAATACGAACGTTGTCTGGAGAAGAGGACTGTTTGTCAAAAACAAGCCTTTCATGGCACGAGTTACAGTCAGCGATAAGTGGGAGGACAAAAGTCAACTACAAAACCAGCTAAGAGAACTAACAGGCAGAGTTATTCGGCTGGAAAAACAGGAAAACGACCTCCAATGGAAGCTGCGACAGCTGTTGCAAAAGTTTGAAAACAGAGCTTTCAAATCAGCTAGGAAGGAGAGAAGAAATCAAGGAATCACAGAAGTAAACACGGCCCAGTATTTTGGAAGGGGGCAGAGTGGTAGGAAAGTGAGTAGGAAGCCCGTCCAACTTCCACATTCCGATCCGTGGAGGGACAGAGGTGGAAATCTCAGGACGGACGTGAGTGGACGGCTGGACAGAGGTGGCAAAAAGTGTTGATGTTTGACCCAGGTGGAGAGGCCAAGTCAAGTGAGAGGAGGAGGAATGGTTGGGCAGAAGTTTGAATCGGGCAGATTCTTAACCCACGAGAGGCCTTTTGCGCGGTTACAGATGGAGAGGCAGGACAGGAGCTATCAAAGAGACTTTGAGCACGAGGCGGATGGACAGAAAGAAAGAGATACAGGTTTTGTGTATCCAGAAAAGTTAGGGACGGAGGGCAAGTTACGCAATGCAAACGAGACAAACGTTTGCTCAGAGGTCCAGATGAAATGTTACGTCATTGGACAGGGTAGGCCGAGAATTCAGGAAGAGGGTATTACGTCGATTAACATGGTCGAGCGTGCTGAAAGGGGCCAATTTTACCAGGAACTTGTGGTCAAGCCTGGTAGAACATTAGTTGAAGTCGACAAAGAATCGAACAAGGAAATAGTCGGAGATTCGTCAGATAAAGAGGAAGGGGGAGGAGGAGGAATGGTGGCAGGGCCTAGCCATGCGGGAGAAGTTGTTGAACAGACCGAAAGAAGGGACAACCCTTCGGCCACCGAGGAAGGAAGTGGGAACGACGCACAGTTGGAATGCGAAACGGACGCACCAACAGCAGCCAACAAAGGAGGAACAGAGTTTCTAAGGAAAACGAAGAAAAGGGAAAGACAGGTTAACCACAGCCAGGACAGCGAACCAGTCATCGAAGCGAAGATGAAAAGATCTCAGTTCGAGATAAGCCAACAGCAAAACGAACAGTGTAAAAAGTCTTTCCCACAAATAGTGAATACAGATGGACGGAAGGCTGAAGTAGCGGACGATGTAAGTGTACTACCAGAGAACCGGTGGATACGAACCAAACAACCGTGAAACAAACAGACCAAACGATGGGCGTTTTACAGGAGGAAATCACGCAGCAATCAGAGACAACTGATGGGGCAACGCATAGTCTGGTTAAAATAAGCAGTAGTGATAAGGAACGGTTGATACAATGTTTACTGACGCTAGCCAAAAACATGGAAATCAGAAATGGAATTAGGTAAAGTCGTGTGGAGTACTTACACACATGGGCTATCATATGAAACTCCAGTTAATGTATGCATTTGCATACAATTTGTTTCATCTACCGTTATCCTTGGGAAAAAGAGATTTGGATAATTAGGGGGTAGGGTATAGAGATGGAGGAATGACCAGATGTTAAAAATTCCTTTGAATTTGTTGTCTGAAGTACACGCCAGACGATGAGCGGACGGTCAGTCTGAAGCGAAGACTGACCGAGATCAAAGGGACATTTCTGACCAGAGAAACGGACAGAACGGACAAGAGACGCAGGATAGCTGGATGCGCCAGGTAATGATTACGCGACACGTGGACGTGATGTTTCGGTCAAAATCTTACCAGGTAGCTTTGATGCGGGGAATTTGGGGAAACAGCGGTAAATTAGTTCGATCGCAACACTCGGTTTATATTCCTCGTGACAAAGACGCCAGCAGTTAACGGGGCTATGCAACTTTAACAAAGACTGCACCTGGACTAGTAGGATTACAGCATGACGTAATTCGACAGGTGAACAATTCAGTTTTTGACTTTTGACTCAGACATAGTTTAGTATCTGATTAAGTTAGAACTTAGTCATAGTTTAGTGACATAGTCTAGTAGAACTTAGTCATAGTTTAGTATCTTATAAAGGGGGCATTAACATGTGCTCATCTGTGGGGCACGAGCAGGAGTGAAGGTTGATTGCACTTGGTCATGTTTATGTGTGTAAATATTTTGATATTTGGATTTTGACAAGCGTATTACTTGTACTTTAATTGATTGTTGTTGGTTTTTTTAAACATGATTATGTGTTCTGACATAAGTATCAAGGTGTGATACTTACGGGCTGAAATACTGATATCATGAGTATGCGTGCAAATATTTTTACATTTGTATTTGGTGTTTGGGTTTTGACTAATTTGCATTTTTAGTGGGTTGTATGGTCAACATATCATGCATTGAATTTTTCTTTATTGTGTTGTTGTTTTGTTGTTTAAACATGATTACATATCCTGACAGTATCAAAGTGTGATACTTACGGACTGAAATACTGATATCTGAGTATGCGTGCAAATATTTTGACATTTGTATTTAGTGTTTGGGTTTCGACATTGCATGCATACATTTGTCTTTAAATTGTTAGTTTTTTTGTTTTTGTTGTTGAATCATCATGTTTACAGGTTCTTGTTTCATGTTATAAAGGTGATCAACGGAGCAGTATATCTCATCCAGACTGTAGGCCTCCGCAAACAGAGGTCACCACGAGTTCCAGAACAAGAAATAGCATGTTGAAACACTGAGCTGGCTGACTTAGTGTTGTAGTTACTGACTTGTTATGGTGTATATTTTATCACATGTATGTGGAGTCTTTGCAGAGAAGACTATATTGATCAGAAGTTTTAATATTGACTATGAAAATGTTGTCAAATATCGTTTTTGTGGGAAACATAAAGAATTTTGCTGTTTTCTTTGAGAGGGGATAGCTGTCAAGAGAGACAATGATAACTAGCCTGATGATAACCCACGTAAATTCGTTGCCTCACAGGAGTTAGTATGAAGTGAATCGTCGGCCAGGCGTGTAATGAGATCGCCTGAGAAAATTGACCTGAACTGGTCGTGTCTAACAATGAAGGTTCGTGTCCTTAGAGGAAGGTTGGGGAAACAGGACGAGGTATGTTGACCTCAATGAGTAAGGAAAATTCCTTAAGGTGTTTCTGTTTTGATGAGTTAAAGGTCACGCAGGGACAGACTTTGGTGTATTTGACTGTAAAACGATGTAAAAGTGGTGGCTTGTGTTGTAAAAACGACCAGACACAATGTTTTTCTTCTGCTTGTATTGATTGTGTATGTATTACTAAAAGTTTATATGTATCAAATGACATCTTTTTATGCATGTACGATGTGAGTGAAGTTATAAACAGGAGTGGTGGTTACATTATGGATAGTGGAGACGAAAATTGTGTGACAGTGTTTTCTTTTCAAGGCAGGTACAATTTGAGTGGATTTGTAAACAGGAGTAGTGTTTATATTTTGGATAGTGGAGACGAAAATGGTGGTCATTTGCCAGATGAAAAAAAAATGACCGTTCATGTTTCGGTCTGTAGTTTAGGGAGGTAATGTAACAGTTCCCGCCGGAGCAAGGGGAGTTTAGGATGCATGAACATGTTAAAGCCTAAAGCTACCTTAATGCATGTCAAGGTCACTCACCGTCTCAGCAACGGAGAACAGAGTTGGGTTAAGGAATGTGGACAGATAGAAACTGACCACTGGCCTTCCGATTTTGGTAGGGGGAGATTAATTGACAGACGAAATTGGCAGCGGGGCTTGCTGCGAGAGAAATGGAGTGACAGGTGTGCAAAGTGTGTCGGTCCAATTGGGATTGAAGATGCCCATCACCTGAGATCGATTGGTCAAGCTCTGGCCTTGCTTGAGGATATATAACTCGAGACAAAGTTTAGCTCAGGGGGCTGGAGAGAGAGAGGCTGGAGAAAGAGAGGCTGTATGGAGGAGAGTGAGAGAGAGACTGAATGTAGATAGTATGTTTAACTCACCGACTTAGGTAGAGGAGCGATTGATAGACTGTTGGACGAATGTTTAGTGATAGAACAGGATCGCTCAAATAGGTGTGTGAGTTTTGCATTAATAGATAATCTGAAAGTGTGTTTGTAAGCAAGGACACATTGTGAACGAGTTATGTCGAGATCGCCCGCCTGAGGGGATTTCAGTGAGGAAGCGTATTTGATAAGGTGTGTTGAAGACGCAGTTAATGCGATGTGTGTGTGATGAAATTGCAAGGCAATATAACTGGGTTTTTAGTTAGTTGGGAATTCCATCAATAGTTAATGCTTACAATTCCCGTTTTAGTTGAATGTTTAGTTAAGATAAGTATTATATTGCGTTTGTAATTTCTCTACTCATTGTATGATATAATAAATATGCCACCTGCTGTTTGATATGTCATTTACTGAGTATGGTCATGATGATGTGGATGAGTGTGAGAATGTTCTAAGCTAGATCACGGCAGCAGAGGGTCTGTTACATTGTGAACTTAAGTGATTTTGAAAGGCACATATATTTGTGGAGTTGATGTTTAAGGAGTCTTTCAACAAGTGCTTTTCTTGTAGTTTTCTTGGTTTCGCATTATTTACTTTGGCGTAACATATGTTAAGGATCTCAGCATTCTTGGTGTTTGATAGTATTTGGTCCCCATATTCTCAGGAAGGGGGTGTTGGCTTCAACTTTCTCTCGTTTCCTTAAAGGCTGCTCAGTAATGTCCACGCCTTTTTTCCTTCTCTATTTAGTTCCAGCGTGCTACCAAGTCTCCCGTTTGCTTTGTTTAATGACATATCTTAGTTTGATGTGCCCATCTATTGCACTCTGTACACTGACATTGCGATTACATTCAGTCACACTAAACCTACGTACATTCGCTCTGAGACTACGTAAATAGTATATTATGCTCCATAGGTAAAGCGGCATGTGAATCATTAATAAAACCATCTGATCCACATGTCGATCCGAATGACCTTGACACCGCCTTGCGTCTTCCCAAGACACGTTATTTTTAGATTCGCTCCGCCCAAAAACGATGCCTATTACCAGTTGAACCGAAGAGAGCAGGTCGTTGTCTTCAGACTTCGCACTGGCCACAACAGACTGAGGTACCACCTATTCAATAAATTGAAGATATGGTGTACCGACGAATGCCCGTGCGGTACTGGCAAAATGACCACTGAACATCTGCTGCAGAACTGCCCGACATACGAGGATCAGAGAGAGCAGATGTGGCCATTGCCAGTGGAACTGCAAGACAAGCTCTATGGTAGTGGCGAGAGTCTCAGGATGACCGCCGCTTTTTTCGAAAAAATAATGGTTACTGTCTGACTGTGTACGCAGAAGAAGAAGAAGAAGATTCGCTCCGCGAAGTTATCGATTTTGTAATTAATCGAGGTACCTTCGCGAAGTTAATGATTGATTCCAGTCTGTGTAACTACAATACACAAACACGTAGACAAATAAGACGAAACTAAAGATAATTCAGGTGTACCGCTTTTATTTTTGATAATTATCACATGTCGAGATACTTACGCATCATTTTAAATGGCTCAAAAACCTCTTTATCAAATTGTCGACATTATGTTGAAACGTATGTGTAGTTACTATGGTACTTTCACCTGGCAAAGTAGCTTTACCACTTAAAATGAAAGATCGGCATAGGGTGATACAATCTAGGCAAGGTTTCACATCAGCATTAGTCAGCCCATATATTTCGTATATAGCTTCTGCAATTGACCAATAAATAATCAGTATGGCTGCTGCGACCACCCGATAATTACATATGACACAGTTTTTGTCTTAGAGCGCCAATTCTGCAATTTTGTACATTTCTATTAGTTCGCAGTTCCTGAAGGAATGTTTTTTACATCTAGCCACTTCTAAATAAGTATCTAAATATGAAACAGTTGTACTTCCACATACCATGATATATTGAATTGTTTGACTGCTTCTTTCTTTAGCTATTATGACCCTTTCGCGTACAAGTTTTTCAACATATAACTCAGCTGAGTGATCGATAAAGTGCAAGTTTCTTCATATGTCCTACATATCCACAGACAAGTTATTGAAATTAATTATAAGTCTCTAATGCTTATTTCTCCAGTCTCTCCGCTTACGTACCTATCAAATTTGTCCACGGTTAAATGAAAGGTCAATTTCTCAAAAGGGATTGATCGACATGTATTCTCAAAATAATATATAACCATGGCTCTTGTGCGCTGTGTGATAACACGTGAATGTCTCAATGCACCCGTTGACCTAACATGAACCTGCAGGTGTAACACCAGTGACGTGTCATGCAATTCGCTTTCAGTAACAATGTAATAAGTCATTATCAGGACCCAACCACTGAAAAATTATGATTGGCGGTCGAGTTAACAGGAGCGTACAGTAGTTCTGACCAAAGTTGTGGGGTGTCAAGCTAGAGAGCGCGTAAATTCTGACCAATACAGCATAATATAGTTGATATATGTATCCGCAATTAATAAATACAGAATCAAAGTTGTGGTGTGTCTAGTTAGAGAGCGCGCAAATTCTGACCAATACAGCATAATATAGTTGATATATGTATCCGCAATTAATAAATACAGAACCCAAGTTGTGGGGTGTCTAGTTAGAGAGCGCGTAAATTCTGACAAATACAGCATAATATAGTTGATATATGTATCCGCAATTAATAAATACAGAACCAAAGTTGTGGTGTGTCTAGTTAGAGAGCGCGTAAATTATGACCAATACAGCATAATATAGTTGATATATGTATCCGCAATTAATAAATACAGAACCCAAGTTGTGGGGTGTCTAGTTAGAGAGCGCGTAAATTCTGACCAATACAGCATAATATAGTTTATTTGTATCCGCAAATAATAAATACAGAACCAAAGTTGTGGGGTGTCTAGTTAGAGAGCGCGTAAATTCTGACCAATACAGCATAATATAGTTGATATATGTATCCGCAAATAATAAATACAGAACCAAATCTTAAATATATTATCATTGCAATTGAAACCATTTTATTAATAATTTGGCTTGTTCACGAAACGAATCAACCGCTAACTTAGGCTAGTTTCACCGATACGAGTGGCAATTATCTAGGAAGCGAGTTTCGATATTAAACGTCGGGCAGGGATTTAGTCCGAACCTTGTTGTTATCAAATCGAACTGAAATTCTTTTAAACACCAGACATTAGGTAATTATTTTTTTTGTCAAAGCGAGACCAGAATGTTTGAGTATTTTTTGGGGATATTATTTGCGTTGTAACTGTAATTGTTCTTTTTAGTAAATCTCAATATTCCGCTAGATTTTCGGTTGGAACCGTTTTTGCATTATATGTTTTTGGATAGGTATGTGTTAAACAAATTTGTCGTTTCATAATCAAGAGTTATCAAACTTCCAGTGTACGCATTCAGTGTGTTTCTTCTTTGTGTGTGTTTCGTTGACAACATTGTACCACAGACACCCCAACTGTCCCTTAACCATAGGTTGGGATTCTAACCCCGCCAACAACAGATATCTGAACGCAAAGACACGTGAAGTTAGTGAATACATAAGGACCGAGTGTCAAGTTACTTTGGTTGAGATGTGGGAGTGCGAGTGGCAAAAACTCTAAACGGCTTACACGAGTATAAAGGCTTTTCTGACCGCAATATTTTCCCAGCCAAAGCCCTCACATACCAAATATAAATATATCATAACAGAGCAACAGATACTCACTTCTGTTGAAGAAGAAAGTTCGTTTTATTCAATCGAATGTGCTATTTACGACCCGACCACCTAAAGTTGCATTTTTCAGAGATGACCAAATCTTTAAAAATATTGACGTGAGTCGCGCAGATCTAGACTCGGTCATGCTCGAGTATGCCGAAAAGCATACCTCTTGGCCAACTTTAGGTTAATAATGAGTTATGTGGTTCGTAAAATCTTTTTGACCACCCCGCTCCATCGTTGGTATATGTCCAAGGGATTGAAAGTCACGATCATTTACCAGGTGATTGAATATACACCCGTGACTTGTTTTAAAGAGTATGGGGATATGGTTTCCGAATCAAGGCAACAAGCTGAAAGCGACCCCCCTATATTCCAAAAAGGCGAAAACCATATTTCCGGGAAATCTGCGTATGGGAAAACCTTAAACATGTAGGCAAAACCCGTAATGTTTCGTACACCCCTGAGGAAATAACTTCCATAAGAAAAATGTATTTATGTACCAGGAAGCGATGCGTAAATAAATACTTTGTGAAAAATATTTTTTATTTTTTTTTAATCACAGCAAAAATAACAGTTGGAGTGCGGCAGATAGAAAATCAACATAACAAAAAAGACAAGCCGTAGGATTTGACGAAAGCGGGATAGAACCAGGGAATGTTAAATAGTCAGTCTAACGCTCTCTGAGCTATTTCGGCCCCCGAATGTTAAAACAGAAGATACAAACAATTGTTTAGCTTTTTTTAGCAAAATCTAATATATTGTTACATCTTTCATATATGCGGTATATATATATATATATATATATATTTATATATATATATTTATATATATATTTATATATATATATTATACATGTTTACCTACTCCCCGTTACATAATATGTGATGTACAGCTGAGATGGCCTGGCGATGTGGTCCACATGTCGACTCGTCGTCTACCTATGAAACTGCTTTATGTTTAACTGCAAAAGAGCAGGCGGTACAGAAAAAGATACAAGGGCACATTAATTCTAATAACTGTGCTGATTCTGATGACTGGAAAAGAACCACCGACAATCGTTCAGACTAGCGCATAACTGTTGCAGCAAATGCTACAGAAATCAGATAAGTGGGAAGTAACGCCCACACATTGAGATATCCAAGGTAGAATACACATATAACAAATTAAAAGCAAAGACAACTTAGAAGATACACACACACACACACACACACATTAGTAAACATTCTCCAAACCAAGTTAAAACTACAATCACACTAGTAAACATACTCCAAACCACATTAAAACTACAATCACACTAGTAGACATACTCCAAACCACATTAAAACAACACACACACTTAGTAAACATATTCCAAACCACATTAAAACAACAATCACACTAGTAAACATACTACAAACCAAATTAAAACAACAATCACAATAATAAACATACTCTAAACCATATTAAAACAACAATCACACTAGCAAACATACTCCTAACCACATTAAAACAACAATCTCGATAGCAAACATACTCCAAACCATATTAAAACAACAATCAAACTAGTAAACATTCTTCAAACCACATTAAAACAACACACACACTTAGTAAACATATTCCAAACCACATTAAAACAACAATCACACTAGTAATCGTACTCCTAACCACATTAAAACAACAATCTCGATAGCAAACATACTCCAAACCATATTAAAACAACAATCAAACTAGTAAACATTCTTCAAACCACATTAAAACAACACACACACGCTAGTAAACATACTCCAAACCACATTACAACAACAATCACACTAGTAAACATACTCTAAACCACATTAAAACAACAATCACACTACTAAACATACTCTAAACCACATTAAAACAACAATCACACTAGTGAAAATACTCCAAACCACATTAAGCAAACAATATAAACGACACAAAATGATAATGTGATCGATTTCATTGGTAATCCAAACCAACAAGATGCATTACAGGGGACAACAAACAAGAAAAGCAAGTGACACTTTGCAACAAGTCCTATACGAGCTCGCTCTCAGAAACACTTACAGAAACAGATACCCCGATGGCAAGGAAACGCTATTTACAGATACACCACGTGCTCACGGTACATTACCCAGGTTAAGACAGAATCTGCAGTCACGAAAGTTACAAGACAACCAAAATTAAACCTCTGAATATCACAACGTTCACATACCACAAGACAGTACATGTAGTTTTCAATGAAACAAACACAAACAAGAAACACAATGATAGCCTACACTGGCTATTTAATAAATCGTTATTATGAGACGACAAATGTGTTAAAGACAAACCTATTTTAATAACATATAATGCAAACACGGTCCTAAATGGCAATCTGAGGGGATATTAGGAGCTACTAAAATGAACAATTACAGTTACAACACAAGTAATATATAAAATAATATTTAAACATCCGCATCTCGCTTGATCGAGAAAAAAAAAATAACCAGTGTTTGGTGTTTAAAAGTATTTCAGTTCGATTTGATAATAGAAAGATTTTGACTAAATCACTGTAATAGCAACACTCGCTTTCTGGATAATTGACACTCGTATTGGCGAATCTTGTCTGATTTAACAGCCAGGTTGATTCGTTTCGGGAACGTGTACATTTATTAAAAAGATGGTTTACTTTGCAATGAAATAAATGTAATTTTTGGTTCTGTATTTATTAATTGTGGATAGAGAGATGTAAAATGCATTATGCTCTTTTGGTCAGAATTTACGCGCCCTCTAACTAGAAACCCCCAAACTTTGGTCAAAACTATCGAACGCTCTTGTTAACTCCACCGCCAATCATCATTTGTCAGTTGTCAGGTCGTAGAATGACGGATTACAGTGCTACTGAAAGTGAATTGCGTGACATGTTACTGGTGCTACACGCTCATGTTAGGACAACGGATGTATTGAGGCATTCAGATGTTATCAGACAGCCAACTAGGGTCATAGTTATATATTATATTGCTGATATATATCGATCATTCTATTTTGAGAAATTGACCTTCCATTTAACCGTGGACATATTTGATAGATACGTAAGCGGAGAGACTGAAGAAAAAAATTTTATAGACTTAGAATTATTTGCTTTAACTTGTCTTTAGATAGGTTGCAAACATGAAGAGACGTGCACTATATTGATCACTCAGCTGAGTTGTGTGGTGAATAACGTGTACGCGAAATGGGTCATATTAGGTAAATAAAGGAGCATTCTCAAATGTCAAGATTTCTGGTTTTGTGTAAGCACAACTGTTTCATATTTAGATAATTATTTAGAAGTGACTATATGTAAACAATATTTATTTCGGAACTGCGAACTATTAGAAATGTACACCATTGCAGACTTGGCGCTGTTAGACAAAAAGTGTGTCATATATAATTATCGGGAGGTCGGAGCGGCAAAATCGATTTTTAATTAGTCAATTGCGGAAACTATAAACGAAATATATGGGCTGACTCATACTGATGTGAAATCTAGCCTAGATTGTATCATACTGTACCGGTCTTTCATTTTTAGTGGTCAAGCTACATTGCCGAGTGAAAGTACTATAGAACTACACACGAGTGGTTTGAGCCATTTAGAATGATGCGTAAGTATCTCGGCATGTGATACTTATCAAAAATAAAAGCCGTATATATCAATGATCTTTTGTTTCGTCTTATTTGTCTACGAGTTTATATATTGTGATTACACAGACTAGGAAAATATATAACTTCGTAAAAGTAATCCGGTTAATTAAAAAATCGATAACTTCGCACCGCGAAGTTAAAAATAGCGTGTCATGGAAAGACGCGATGCGGGGTCAGGATATTGCTGATCGACATGCGGATCAGATGTCTTTATATAAGATCCACAAACCGCTTTACTGCCAGTAGGGAGCATGGTACACTTCCAACGTACAGTCACACTAAACTTACGTAAATTCGCTCTGAGAGTGCGTATAGTGACACTAAAATTAAGTACCGTTGCTCTAACATTACGCACTTTCACACTTAGACTACTTACAATTTGCTAAACCTTTTCACATTCACACTTAGACTACGCAAAGACGCAATAAGACTACGCAAATGGAAACTAAGAATACATACATTTACAATATGACTACTTACATTACACACGGAGTGTGTATATTAACTATAAGACTACCTTCATTAACAAACATAACTTTATAATTCGACATGACGTCTTTGAGATGATTTATTTTAAACCTGCTGCAGCATTTCATGATATTAATGAAGTCAAATAGGGCTGTGGACTGGTCTCAATATTAGAATCATGGTGTTTGACCCATACTTTTTGATGTAACACGCGGCTGTGACACTGGCTGTGATATATGTTCAATATGATGCGCCTAAAGTCCCTTACAATAGTAAGAGAAGTGAACATTTGTTAAATCCAGCCTTTGCAGAAAACAGCAAAATTAACGTTTGCTTAGAATCAAGCATGCACACAAACATGCTGGGAAATCTGCAACTCGAACGTCAAAACGGTCGTCCCGGAAAGACGTGGGAGGACAACGGAAATTAATGGACCGATTCAAATCATCAAAAAGCACAGGCCACAGCCTTCGACATAGAGAAGGGTCGTGCGGTTGTGTAGGTATTTTCATGGGTGCCCCAACAACTGTACTGGTTACGGTATTACCTGACGTAACCTGATATATGCATGCAGGTTTATATATAGTTTTGGTAAATGTATCACTTCAAATTCTAACATATAGACATATGTATATATTTATTGAAATATCGAAAACATATACGTACAAAGTTAGAATAGTTTTAATGTCCGGCTTTACCCGAAACATGAAAATGATCTTTAATAATGTAAAGTGTACATTATTTTTCTATTGATGGATTAAAATATAGATGTGCACATATGTAACATATAATATATATATAATATATATATATACATATATGTATATATATATATATATATATATATATATATATATAGAGAGAGAGAGAGAGAGAGAGAGAGAAAGATAGAGCTAGATAGATAGATAGATATATAGATAGATAGATAGATAGATAGATAGATAGATAGATAGATAGATAGATAGATAGATAGATAGATAGATAGATAGATAGATAGATAGATAGATATATAGATAGATAGATAGATAGATAGATAGATAGATAGATAGATAGATAGATAGATAGATAGATAGATTGTTATATAGATAGATCGATAGAAAGATACACTCACAAATACACAGACACACATACGCAGTCACACATCCAACACACACTCATACACACCCACAAACACACACGCACACACGCAAACACACGCAAGTATGCATGCACCCACCAACCCACACACACAAATGTACGTACACACACATACACACATATGCACATAGATACATATACATGCACGAACCTAAACACTGGTCACCAGTAAACTCTGTTTTGCAAGTACACTTTCCTGTAATATGGTCGCACATGTCTTGGCAATTAATAGAGCAGTTCATCAAACAGTCAAATCCAAAAGTGCCATTCGGACATGCTGTAAGAAATACAGTTACTGTTTTTTTTGGTTATAGGGACTTGAAACTAAATGAAAGATATATATGGGCACATTATATATGTATGAAGCAAGCGATCACTCTGCTGTGGAGATAACTGAAACATGGTTTTGGTTCAGCGATTAGAAATACAGTATTTGTATAACGCCATATGACTTTAGCAACTGCCATTGGTAGTGTTTAGCTTGTTTGTTATCTGCTCATGTGTATATACGCGGCCAATAGTTAAACCTCTTGTGAACCAGAGACTTAACATGCTAAAATGTGACAAGGTCAACAACATGCCAGACCTATGGCTTGTTCTAGCTTCTAGTTATGGATGAGCAGAACTGTTAGAGGAATGTCAGTTGGTGTGTCGATGAAGGTCCTAACGTATCACTATAAAAAAATATGAATTGATGCAGGTCCACTTTGTTATAAGTGCTTCAAATTTGATGTTGCTTTATTATGTATTTACCATATCATAATTATGTCATTTAAATAGCATTTTTATTTTTGTAGAAAGCTTCGAGAGGATTGTACAATTGGAAAAACCATAACAATAAATATATGTATATATATTTATATATGATTCGTATCAATGGCATCTTGTCAGTCGTGTGAGAAAATGGACTTCACACTAGAGAGGGTACTTAGTCATTTTTTTTAGACAATGGACCATACTAGAGAGGAGACTTAGTCAGTTGTGAGACAATGAACTTCATACTAGAGAGGGTACAGTCAGTTGTTTCTCTTGCTTTCACCAAACACGTTTGTATTCTTAATCTTCACGAAACTTGTTTTCCCCTACCTGCAGACCAACACACAAAACCTGGCCCCAGCTGGATCTGCCTTTGGCAATTCCCCCCCCCCCCCCCCTGAGTTTCCTGTGCCCATTTCCAACGACGTCAATCCACGCATGCAAACATTGCTGTTACGGAGGAAGGGTCTACATTTGTTTTGCTTGCCTGTGGCCAGCTCTCCGTATATGACGTGACCAGAGAATTGCAATCTGCGCTGGCGGAAGATCGTAACTAAACTGGCAATCGTTGCAATGTCCAACACCTCATTGTTTGTCACTCTATTACTCCAAGAGATTCCCAGTTTCCGCCTCAGGCAGCCCATATGAAAAGCGTTAAGCAATTTTGCATGCGAGGAAACAAGAGTTCCTGTTTCACTGGCCTAGAGCAGCGTACTAAACACACATGATCTGTATACATCAATCTTTGAGGAGATGATCGACACGTTGTTATTATACACTCTCTGTGAGAGCATGAAAAGTACTGACGAGGCCATTCCTAAATACTTGTGCAGCTGTGCATCCAGTGAAAGGTTGTCGGAGATGATAGATCCAGCTGTGCATCCAGTGAAAGGTTGTCGGAGATGATAGATCCAGCTGTGCATCCAGTGAAAGGTTGTCGGTGATGATAGATCCAGCTGTGCATCCAGTGAAAGGTTGTCGGTGATGATAGATCCAGCTGTGCATCCAGTGAAAGGTTGTCGGTGATGATAGATCCAGCTGTGCATCCAGTGAAAGGTTGTCGGTGATGATAGATCCAGCTGTGCATCCAGTGAAAGGTTGTCGGTGATGATAGATCCAGCTGTGCATCCAGTGAAAGGTTGTCGGTGATGATAGATCCAGCTGTGCATCCAGTGAAAGGTTGTCGGTGATGATAGATCCAGCTGTGCATCCAGTGAAAGGTTGTCGGTGATGATAGATCCAGCTGTGCATCCAGTGAAAGGTTGTCGGTGATGATAGATCCAGCTGTGCATCCAGTGAAAGGTTGTCGGTGATGATAGATCCAGCTGTGCATCCAGTGAAAGGTTGTCGGTGATGATAGATCCAGCTGTGCATCCAGTGAAAGGTTGTCGGTGATGATAGATCCAGCTGTGCATCCAGTGAAAGGTTGTCGGTGATGATGGATACTTTGCAGTTGCATTGATTTACTACCTCCAGATATTTGTCATATAACACAATGTATGGAGGATCTTTAACCTGGACCATCACTTTTATCTTTTGTACGCTGAAGGTGAGTTCAAACAGAACTCATCATTTTGTCAACATTTTAATGATGATCTATAATTCGGGTTCCGTATGAGCGACCAGGGCATCATCGTCTGCCAAGAGCATATCTCGAATGACAGTCTCCATCCTCTTACTTTTAGCTCACAGTCTTATTAGATGGACTAAGCTCCCATCTGACCTAGTATGCAGGGAGATCCATTCTATGGCAGTTCCATAGACGACCGACAGAATACAGAACTTGAGTTTTGACACGACAGTGTATTCTTACAACGGTTTATTAAAATGATGTAATTCGTTGATTATTAAACGTTGAATGGAAGCTGAAAGAACAGTTTGTATTGACTTATAATCCGATAACTATTTGGCGGAAGAGTTGTAAGAAAAATAAATGATATCTGCCAACGCTTTGAATCATGTCAGTCGTTGTCTTCTAGAGATAGGCTCAATGTTTTATAATGTGTCAGTCTACAGTCTTTAGTCACTCTTTGTCTTCTAGAGATCTGCTCAATGTTATCTCCTCAACATCTTTTCATTGAATGATTTCCTTATAAAATGATCCTGACTATCAAAATTCATTCTAATATTGAAAAAAAACCCGAAGCCTAGTTGGCTGGCATGATGGCTATTCTCGCCTTTAAGGGTCAGCCCTTTGCTCTTACTTGAATGTCTTACTAACTAATATTTCGATTTATTTTTTCGCTCATTTTGTTATTGATACATTTGAACCTTGTTAATATATTGTGACCTAGATTGTAAGTAGGATGAACTGGTTTTCTTTAAGACAAAGGAGTTTGGTTTTGTACTTGCGTACAGGTTCTGAAGCAATACCATAGGAGAAAAAACCGCCATAGTACTTTTACGATCAGCAAGCAACTGGGTGCTAGGACGTTGTTTCCCGTGCGTGGGCATTGTGTGTTGCGATTGTGGATCTGTCAGATAGGCACACCTGATCCGAACCTCAAACGACCTTGTAAACAAAGTGTGATTCCACACTATCACGTCACATAGTTCACAAACGGCTGTAAATAGTGCTTTGTGAGAAAATCCACTTGTGACTTGGTTGACAATCGTAGCTCCATGTTGGCTCTGACATCCCAGTACATACGTGATTAGTGTTAAGGATTACCGATCACAAATAATTATTCTTGTTACTATTAAAAGAAACGCACACGCTAAATTATTATAGACGTGCATTAATATTTTGTAATCGATATGACCTCCCTGTTACTTCACAGCTATCCTGACCTGCATTACTAATTACTGCATTACATCCTCTTGTGTCTGTTTGACAGTTACACACTCGTGTACGTTTCACTATCCATTTTGAAAATCATGTGATCAAGTCTATGCAAATGCTTTATACTGATTCTGTAACAGTATTAAACAATGAACATATGTTACTTACCTGTCATACAGAGAGGGTTTTTGTAGCCAGCTATACATTGAGCACATGCTCCAGTAAGAAACTGACATAGGCCACCTCGACAGTTTCGAGCAGTACAGGTAGAGGAACAAGTGAGACCATACCGACCAGATGGACATCCAACTGCACATGTGCCAGTGATCGTATTACATATTTCTAAGGTGTTACAGCTACACGTGTCATTACACCAAATCCCGTAAGTGTTTTCTGGGCAGATAGTTTCTGATAGACAGACAGAACGATTGTTTGATCTTAGTATTTTTTTCATGCCATCAAGTGATCAAGGATGTAAACAAAAGTGAACCAAGGTAACAATGGTATAGTCACGGGGTGGCAGTCGGATGCATTAAGTGAGGCGTCTATATGATAATGATAACTGTCCATGATTGTCGACGACGACTCTGGGGATCATCTTTGTATCTGTTCTGATTGGTTTTGTTTCTCTATGGGCAGCTATGTAACGTGGCGGTGTTTCCTGGAGGCCATGTCGGTTATCAGTCCAATTCGGACACTTGTGTACGGTTTACACTCAATGCCTTCTGCTACCGGTTAATGATAAGCTTTCTGCTCTTTCCAACCGGGTCAGGCGTTTGGTTTGATCTGTCTGCATGCCATGATTCAGCAACGACCCCGTTTATTGCAGTTCCCAAAACCGATCGGTTTTCGATGATGCTCTGCTAGTTGTTTTCTTATATGTGCCTGCCAGCATCTCAAGAGTTTCCTGTATGCTGTCCTGAACACATTTTTTTGCAAGCCTTACCAAAGGTCAACGCCCATGAGATTCATTGGGGGTCGTGTGTCCGGCAAGCGCATAAGCTACCCAGCTCAACTGTGCCGTCCCAAACGTTCCATGCATGCTTTGTGGTTCTGCACTATTCATAACCTAAGTGTAAAAGACATGACCCTTGCAGCGGGGGCAGAGCACGCGAATCAGGATGTTTGTTTGCGAAAAAGGTAAACGTTAATGCCACAGTGAACTCATACTGTAGAGAGCATTCTACCGACGACTTCACCGGTTTTCATTACTTTGCTTGTCACCTCGTCGTATTCATTGACGGTTTCCGACAATGTACTTCGCAATTACAACACCATGTACAACAGTGGACAACACCATGTACACCAGTGGACAAGACCATGCACAACAGTGGACAATACCATACACAACAGTGGACAATTCAATGTTTACCCCCCCCCCCCCCCCACTCCCAACGAGAACTTATGAATGGATTCACACTATATGCACTGCCATCGTATAGACAATCCTCCCCAGACAGAGAAAAACACGAGATCTACGAGTAACAAAAGCCTACTTCTGGTGCGGAGTTGGCTAGCTCAGATCACAGACTCATTGTGTCAAAGTTTGATCTCCCCACGGAGCCTTGGCAACGTTATTAGCGTCGAAAACATGTGAAGAAGCAACATCTTGAATCTGCAAAGTGGACCACATGTGACCTGGCTTCTTACATGCTCTGCACTGCCGGCTGACGGGCACACAGTCATGCTTGGGAACAGTGGATGACAAATTGACCTTTCTGAAAGATGCTGTCTACTCTACTGCGTATCTTTGACAAATTCCACTCAACCCTAATTCGCCCACTTATCTAGAACCAGCTCACGACTATGCAGAATGCCTAGCTCAACCACAAAGCAGATGAAATCCACCTGTATGCAGACACACATGATTCGAGGCGGTTCTACGATGCCCTGAAGACGGTCTATGGTCCCAAGTCATATCATTAATTCCCTTTCCCAACTGATAATTGCACGGCACTGATGACCGACAAAGTCGACACTCTGACGCGATGTTCGGAGCACGTTACCGCTATACTAAACTATCAAACATAATCAGTTAATTAACCTTAACTCGCAAGCCGCAATCTATAACCAATGACATATTTTTTTCCCGCAACTTTCTGATGTGGTGGAGAAAAAAATCAGCTTAATTTCCAGAGGCAAAGTCCCAGGAGAGTGCTATTACTGATGGGTTCAATAAAGCAGGAGGACCTGTGTTATTACACAAACACACATATCCTTTTCGTGCAATTTGGAATGAGATCACCTGCCGTAAAACTGAACTATTCCATAGTCATCAACATGTACAAATGCAAGGGCAACCGTCAATATTGTGATATTCTTAGAGGAGTCTCATTCCTGTCGATAGCGGAACAAAATCTAGCCTGGTCCTGTCCAATCACTTAACAACTCATCTCGAGCATAAGCTACTCCCAGAGAGCCAATGTGGTTTCCAAGATGGCCGTTGGACGTTTGACATGATGTTGGCAACTCGTGAAATCCTGAATAAAAACAGCAATAGCATAATGATCTTCAAACGAATTTTGTTGACCGGACAAAGGCCTTTGAATCCTCCTATACGGACGGAAATATCATAGCGGAATTCGATTGTCCTAACACAATCATCAATTGCTCGCCAGTTGTATAGTGGCATGCGGACCGCAAGCTGCATGATTCTGAACTCTCTGCAGCATTCCCATCCATTAACTGAATGAAAAAGAGCTGTATGCTAGCCCCAACATTGTCAGTATGGTATGTGCAGCCATGTTTTCTGATGCACCACGCGGCTGTGACATTGACGCACATATGAAATACAGGACTGATGGGCAGCTGTTTGCTCTGAAACCCATAAAGTCCAGGAACGAGTTTTCAACTGCGTGCACTTGTTTTGGTCTTAATTTAAACACCAAAAACACGGAGGTAATGTTTCTACCTGGGCCCGAGGAGCTGTACCACGATAACACACCCAACGTGCTGTAGAAAACCATCGCCTGTAAGTAGTTGATCGCTTCACTTACCTTGGTAGCACCCTCACCAGAGATTCGAATATTGACTGTGACGTCCACATCATAATTTCCAAGGCTAGAACGGCGTTTGGAAGACTACGAGAAAAATTATGCAACAGTTTATGGCTTCTCTGAAGATCGTCATTGAATCGCCCTACAGAGAAGACTTATCACCAACATGACTGCGTACAACCAAATATCATTAATATATTCCATACTTTTTCATAACAACCCATACTGCCCCCACCCCGTCTCCTGTTCCATTTATATTTGCCTTCCTCCCCCCTCTAATATCAGCCTCCTTCCCCGGCTTATATCACCTGTTCCCCCACTTGGATCACAATTTGTCTTTTCCATATTTGGCCACCACTGGCTTACCCTGCCCTTTCACCTTAACTCTTTACTCTCTCCTGGCCACCTTATCTGACCGCTGTCCTACATTTAGACAAAAGCTTTCGATACGATCAGTCGTGATGTAAGATTATATATCACATAGGTACACCATTGTTTATGTTGACATCCATTATACGTGTACAAGGGGCTTGTCATAAGTCTCTACCCTGACCATGAAGGAGTAGGAAGAGAAACTTGAAATTTAGCACACTGCATACATCTTCGTAATGTAGCCACCACATGAATTTATACATTTCTGCCATCTCTGCCTTCCTTTGAAAAGACCATCGGAATAAAGAAAGCTATTTTTCGAACTAAACCAGTTATCACATGCATGATGACATCTTTGTCACTTTCACGATTTCCTTTCAGCTGTTTTACAATTTTTTCGAAAAATATTGGTCAAAATGATGAACCCAAGTCCCATCTAGTGTCACCATAGTCGGCAACATGTTTTTCGACAAATACATTATAAGCAACTGACCATATCAAGTAACCATCATTTGTTTCTGTTCACATGTCAGCAGACGCGGGACTCAATGGCACATACTTTTCTCATGTTCATTATGTTGTGCAAATTTATAAAAGCTGTCCTTTCATTCAGTTTTGCTGTTCTAGATATCCCTGCAATTGTCATTGGCTTATCCTAGTCAATGATTGCAGTATTTTCATCGCTGCACTCTGGGGAGGGTCTTCCTGATCTACACAAGCGCTCATTACATGAACACACTACAACCACACGCATTACAGACACACACTGCATACACACGTTCTACAATTGCACATTCATTACATACGCACCTCTCACGCATAACACACACACACACACACACACACACAGACACACACACACATTACACACACGCACTGTACACACGTACATTACACACGCACTACACACACAGGAACTACAAAAGCACTTCACACCTATTACACACATGCACTGCACGCAATCCATACATACATACACACACAAACACTACCCAACTGCCAACACACACGCACTATATACACACGCAATGCATTCACACGCACTATACTAACATGTAATACACGCACACATGCACGCACTACACACACGAAATCAACACAAACACGTACCTCATACAGGTGCTCTACGCATACGCGCATTACACACGCATTACAAACGCATTACACACACACTGCATACGCACAACACACACGCACTACACACGAACTATGAACACATGCACTATAATTACACTACGCACACACATGTAATGCACACCCACGCTACGCACACACACTGCACACATACACGCACTACGCGCACGCAAAGCATACACACGCAAATCATATATACGCACTAAACACGTACACATACACACACAAATAACAGACACACGTACTACACACAAATACGCTACACACATGCACTACACACAAGCTATAACACGTGCACTTAACACACGCACTACATTCTCACCCACTGCACGCGTACTACGCATATGCAACACCCACGAACAACATACGCACTACCTACACGCGCACTACACACATACGAACTACACATATTAATTAAATACCCACGCACACACATCACACACATACGCTCCTCGACACGCATTACACGCACTACAAACACTAACTAAACACACGCACATCTCTCACGCAATATATCGACGCACTTCATACACGCACACAACATTCGCAATATCCACAAGCACTACACACACTCTATACACATACGCAACAGACACTCACAAGCAATGCATACATGTTTTACACATACGAACTACAAACACATGAAGTTCACACATACTCATTACAGACACACGCACTACACACGCACGCACTACACACGAACACAATACACACACACACACAATCGATACATACACACGCAACAAATACACACTACACAAAACTCACATCTACATGCACGCACTACACATGCCCTACACATACACGCACACACACACACACACACACACACATACGCACATGTACTGCATACGCCCACTTCACACACCCACTACACACACGGACTACACACACATAACCACTATTTCACACGCACTACACACGAACATAAAATGAAGACTTACACTACACACACCCACTACACAAAACTGTAGCATAAACGCACTACAATAATGCATTACACATATCCACTGCACACATTCACTTCACTCACGCGCTACAGCCATGCACTACAGACAAGCACCACTAACGAGCAATACAAAACACACTACAAACACACACACACATTACATACACATACCAAACACATCCACAGTGCACACATACGTACTACACATGCATATCACATATACGCACTGAACATTATATTATATAGTGCTCCATTCGACTATTAAAATGGCGCTCTTTTCCTCTTTAATTGTCCAATGATCCCCACGGTCAGAATGGCGCTTTTGTAATATCATATAATCCACACAGGGATCGGCTTGACCTTGGTTCCAGCTTGCGTCTTTCCCATATACGTAATATACAACTTCGCTGAGCGAAGTTATTGACTTTCAAAGTTAATAGGGGTAGCTAATTTTTGATTTGTTGTTTTTGTCCTAATATGTTTCTTCTTCTTCTTCTTTCATTTATTCTTTTTCTTTTTTTCTTTATCTTTATCTTCTTAATCTGATGTTCGTTTTCAATCTCCTGCTACAAAGCCCTTAAAAGTGCTTTGCAAGTAGCATCCAATAGTATGCCACGACTAAAAGGGGCTCCTTTAGCGTGGTGGTAGATCCCTTGTTTTTCATGGCAAAGGGTTGGGGTCCACACAGGGATCAGCTTGACATTGATCCCAGCCTGCGTCTTCCCCAGATGCGTAATCGACAACTTTGCGGTGCGAAGTTATCGACTTTTATAATTAGTAGGGGTAGCTAAGTATTAATTGTTGTTGTTGTTGTTGTCCTAGTCTGCGTATTTACAATATATAAACAAGTAGACAAATAAGACGAAACAAAAAAGATGATGGGTATATACAGCTTTTATTTTTGATCAATATCACAATGACTCGCAGGTCATTTCAAGCATCGCTATTGACAATCGTCAACAGAGACAAAAGTCGTAGTTATCGATTTTGTAATTAATAAGGGTAGCTTCGCGGAAGTTATTTATTACATATTTTCAAAATTGTGTGTGTATTGTTGGTTTTTTTAGGTGTGCCTCGCCTGACTCAGTTTGAGGCATCATTGTCAAATATAGGTGTGACGCAATATTGATTGGGTATCTTTTTACATACACCAGTCCAAGGAGTTTTTGTAATGGTTGATACGACAAAGCACAGACATCAACAAAAGCAACGAAACATTTTCTTTATGTAATACAAATGTTTATTAATAACAACAGCAAATTAATTTCAAAAGACTTGTTGTTCCTATATAGTAACAGGGATACGGGCAGCCCTGTCTTACCGATCTAATTTTTTGTATTGTGTCTGTAAGTGTGTGATTTTTTATGAGTCTACTCTCTTGTTTGTTATATATTACATTTAACAAATTTGTAAAATATTATCCCATGTTGTTTTCTGTTAGTGTTTTGTGCAGGTATTCATGTGAGACCATGCCAAAGGCTTTCTCGTGAGATATCGATAGTATCGCTGACTGTGTGTCTTTTTTCATGTGTGTATTTGATAGTGTCCCTTAAATAATTTGCATGTGTACTGATACTTTTATTCTAGACACGACAAGGCCGGTCTTCATGGACTAGGTGTTTCGAAAAGGGTGTTAGTTTGAATGTTAACGCTTTTGTTAGTAATTTGCAGTCTGTATTTAGTAAGGGGATAGGCCTATAATTTAATTATTTACTTAAGTTTTGTATGTTTCAGGTTTAGGTATTAACATTATGTAGGATTGATTGAAACTGTCTTGTAATTCCCTTTTTGCGGACGCCTCTTGCAAGACCCTGAGTAGGAGTGGACTCAACACGTAGAAAATATGGATTATAATTCAGAGGTCAGGCCATCAGGGCCCAGACTTTTGCCTTTATAGACATTATGTAACATTTAAATGTTGATATGAAGAGGTCGATTGACAACTACTTGCACTGTCTTGTGGTCTGTGAACATTGTGGTATTTAGAAGTTTAATTTTCATTGTCTTTTAACTTTCGTGAATGAATATTATGTCTAACCGGGCTGATGTACCGTGAGCACGTGTCGTGTCTGTAAATGTTGTATATTGCGTCTGTAAGTGTCTCTGAGGGCGTGCTCGTCTAGGACTTGTTGTAAAGTGTCAATTGCTTTCCTTGTTTGGTGTCCCCGATGATGCATCTAGTGGGCTTAGATTACAGTTGAAATCTCCTCCATTATTATTTTGTGTCGTTCATATTGTTGGCTTAATGTAGTTAGGAGGTTTTCGTAACATGTATTTCGTTCTAGTTTTAGTTGAGGGGGCATGCATGTTTACTAGTGTGTGTGTATCTTCTGGGTTGTCTTTGGTTTTAATTTGTATCATTTGTATTCTACCTTGGTTATCTCTATGTGCGTGCGTTACTTCAAACTTATCTGATGGTTGTAGCATATGCTGCAACAGTTCTGCGCTAGTCTGAACGATTATCGGTGGTTCTTTCCCAATTAGCAGAATTAACACAGTTATTAGAATTAAGGTGCCCTTGTATCTTTTTCCACACAGCTTGCTCTTTTGCAATTCAACATAACACAGTTTCATAGGTAGACGACAATTCGACATGCTGACCACATCGCCAGTCCATTTTAGCTGTACAGCACATATCATGTAACGGTGAGTAGGTAAAAATGTATAATATAAATATATGAGGTATCAATTTTTAAAGTGGGGAATTAGTCGGGGTAATTCATAAATCTACAGAGTGTCTTACTCTTGTGTTTAGTAGTCTTCTTATTGTCTACTTTAGTATTTGTATAACGAAATAAATTATACGAGAACTAAAGCATTTCGGCGCAAAGATTTCATATTTGTTTTTCTGTTAGTGCTGTTAGCAAGTTATCCTCTAATACCGTGAAAAAGGTCAACGTATTGTAACTATGTCTTGTTTACTTAGTGTGATACCGTTACCATCTGTGCATATACACAATATACCGCAACTATGAAAGCTGTAACAATATTTTAGATTGGTTAAAAATAACATTACAATTGTGTGTATCTTCTGTTTTAACTTTCGGTTAGCAAAATAGCTCAGAGAGGTTTAGAATGCAGATCTGAGGGTCACGTGTTCACTCCCGCGTTTCGACAAATCCTGCAGCTTGTTTTTTTGTGTGCAAGCGCCGCTATTGTCTGTAATATTCTGGCCAACACTGCCCATTTGGAGCCTTCATCACTGACAAGCGACCCAAGATATTTAAAACGGTCAACCACTTCGAGTTCCTGACCGTTAACTGTTATCCTTCTGTTCAAGCCATTGGCGTATCTTCATACCATAGTCAAGAGCTATTTCAGCTAGTCTTCTGACACATTCCTGGAGATCTGCTTCTGAACACGGAAACCCGTCGATATAATCTGCGAAATGAAGATTGATAATCGTTCGACCCCCTGTCTTAGCAGTACTATCGTGACCTCCAAGTGCCTCACTCATAATTCCCTCAGGGACTATATTGAAAAGAGATAAAGAGAGTGTACACCCCTTTCTCACACTAACCTATGTGCGAAACCAGTCTCCTCGCCTCCCATTCACAAGAACTGCACTGGACGCCTTGTCATAAAGGTGTTCAAGGACCGTTATAATATGTCCGTTGATATTATACATCCTCATGGTTGCCCATAGCTCTTTATGCCATACCCTATGAAACGCCTGCTAAAAATCAACAACAACATGATACAGAGTTTGCAGCTGGTCTAGATATTTCTCGCTTAGCAGTCTTACATTAAATATATGTTATGTAGTGCTTCTTCCATGTCTGAACCCTGCTTGCTCTCGGCAATGAGGTTCTCTGCTTGGGGTTTCAATCGATCGATGATTAATCTAAACATGACCTTGCTATGGTGGCTAATGAGGCTTATTGTTCTGTCATTTTGGCAAAGCTTTAGGTTTCCAGACGAAAGTAACGGTATAACCATAGATTTCGTCCATAAGTCTGGCCAGTTTTCTGTCACCCATATTTTGCGGTAGATGTGTGTCAGGCCTTCCACCACTACCTCTCCACTTGCCTGTAAGAGCTCTGCTGGTATATTGTCCACATCGGTTGCCTTCCCTCTTCTCAATGTCTTTACCGCTGCAATTACCTCGTCCTTCGTTATCAGTTGGTTATCCTCTATATTTGTTGATATTTTGGGGATTGTTTTCTCAGGTTCACTTTCTGTTTACTGCGTTGTATATTTTATTCGCCTGATAGATATTGTTTGTTCGGTATTTATTGTGTTGCTTGGTTTAATTTGGACCTTATTTGTGCCCCTTGTAGCCTATGGTTTTCCAGTTTATCTAGTTCTTCTTGCAGTAAATGAATTTGTGTGGCATTTTTATAGGAAAGTTCTGTTAGCCGGATTGCGTTTTCTATGATACATTTGTTTTTCCCTGTTTGTTTGTGTATTATTTTGGATATTTTTTGTGTTGTTACTTTAATTGTTCCTTTTAGTAAATCCCAATATTCCCCTAGATTTTCAGTTGTGGTCGTTTCTGTATTATCTTTTATTAAAATAGTTATGTGTTTAATAAGGTTATCATTTCATAATAAAGAGTTATTAGATTTTCAGTGTAGACATTCTGTTTTTGTTTGTTTTGGTGTGTGTTTCATTGACAACTACTTGTACTGCCTTGTGGTATGTGAGTGTTGTAGTATTTAGAGGTTTAATTTTCGTTGTCTTGTAACTTTAGTGAATGTAAATTTTGCCAAACCTGGCTGATGTACCATGAGCACGTATTGTGTCTGTAAATGTTGTTTCCTTGCCCTCGGGGTATTTGTGTCTCTAAGTGTGTCTCTGAGGGCATGCTTGTCTAGGATGTGTTGTAAAGTGTCATTGCTTTCCTTGCTGTTGTCGTTTTACCAGTACGCCAAACTGCGGATATTGCGTTTCTACTGTAAATGCCTAGGTACAATTTATAGATAGAGCCGCTTTTCAGTTGTGCGAGACAGAAATAGTCCCGGTTTGTTTAAATTTGACTACGCGTGGAGGCTGGGGTGATCTCTCTTTGCAGTAAAACCTACCACTGTTTCAGGGTTTACGACCAAACAACCACTAAGGGTCTAAATAAAAGATCAAAATAAATGCAAGACAATTTTGTTTTTGTTTTTGGACGTCCTAAATACGCGACAAGTCCAAGGTTGGAAAAATGTTGGGTTCAACGTCCACAACTCTGGTATCTACACCTTTACACAACGCAGATACTCGCTATCCTATGTCTATATAAAAAGAAACGTACACGAGGACGAAGTCACGACGTTTCCCTATCTATCTGAATATATCTGGTGCTACTGTTGATATATATATATATATATATATATATATATATATATATATATATACATATATATATATATATATATATATATATATATATATATATATTACACTTTTTTTTTTACCTACTCCCTGGTACATGATATGTGGTGTACAGCCGAGATGGACTTTGTATGTGGTCCGCAAGTCGACTCGTCTTCTACCTTTGACACTGATTTATGTTGAATTGCAAAATGGTAAAAGAGCATGGTGTGGGGAAAAAGATATAAGGGTATATTAATTCTAATAACTGTATTAATCCTGATGACTTGGAAAGAACCACCGTCAATCGTTCAGATTAGCGAAGAACTGTTGCAGCATATACTACAGACATTAGATAAGTGGAAAGTAACGCACACACACAGAGATAACCAAGGTAGAATACAAATAATACTAATAAAAAACAAAGACAACCTAGAAGATACACCCACACAAGTAAACACACATGCCCCTCGAACTAACAGCAGAACGAAATACATTTTACGAAAACCTCCAAACCACATTAAGCCAACAATATAAACGACACAAAAATGATAGTGGAGGAAGATTTCAACTGTAATCTAAACAAACTAGATGCATCACAGGGGACAGCAAAACAAGGAAAGCAATGACACTTTACAGCACATCCTAGACAATCATGCCCTCAGAGACACTTAGAGACACAAAAACCCCGAGGGCAAGTAGACAACATTTACAGACACAACACCTGCTTATGGTACATCAGCCAGGTTAGGCACAATTTACATTCACTAAAGTTACAAGACAACGAACATTAAACATCAAAATACTACAACGTTCACATACCAGAGGCAGTACACGTAGTTGTCAATGAAACACACACACACAAAAAGACACTGAATGTCTACACTGAAAATCTCATAACTCTTTATTATGAAATGACAACCTTATTAAACACATAACTATTTTAAAAACAGATAATACAAAAACGACCACAACCGACAATCTAGGGGAATATTGGGATTTACTAAAAGGTACAATTGAAGTTACAACACAAATAATATCCCAAAAAATACACAAACAAACAAGGAAAAAAAATGTATCAAAGAAAACACAATCCGGCTAACATAACGTTCGGATAAAAATGCCACACAATTTCATTTACTACAAGAAGAACTAGATAAACTGAAAAACCATTAGCTTCAAGGGGCACACATGAGGTCCAAATTAAACCAAGCAACACAAGAAATACCAAACAAACAATATCTATCAGTCGAACAAAATATGCAACGCAGTAGATAGATAGTGAATCTGAGAAAACAATCCCCCCAACATCAACAAATATAGAGGATAACCAACTAATAACGAAGGAAGAGGTAACTGCAGCGGTAAAGGCAATGAGAAGAGGGAAAGCGACCGGTGTGGACAATATACCAGCAGAACTCTTACAGGCAAGTGGAGAGGTAGTGGAGGAAAGTCTGACACATCTACCGCAAAATATGGGTGACAGAAAACTGGCCGGACTTATGGACGAAATCAGCGGTTATACCACTACATAAGTCCAAAAACCTAAAGCTTTTCCAAAATGACAGAACAATAAGCCTCATTAGCCACCCTAGGAAGGTCATCCTTAGATTAATCCTCGACCGATTGAAACCCCAAGCAGAGAACCTCATTGCCGAGAGCAAGCAGGGTTTAGACATGGAAGAAGCACTACAGAACATATTTTTAAGTTAAGGCTGCTAAGCGAGAAAATATAGACCAGCAGTTAAACTGTATCATGTTTTTGTTGATTTTAAGCAGGCGTTTCATAGGGTATGGCATAAAGCGCTATGGGCAACCATGAAGATGTCTAATGTCAACGGACATATTATAACGGTCCTAGAACACCTTTATGACAAGGCGTCCAGTGCAGTTCTTGTGAATGGGAGGCGAGGAGACTGGTTTCGCACCTAGGTTGGTGTGAGAGAGGGGTGTACACTCTCTCCAACTCTTTTTAATATAGTCCTTTAGGGAATTATGAGTGAAGCACTTGGAGGTCACGATGGTACTGCCAAGACAGGAGGTCGAACGATTACAAACCTTCATTTTGCAGATGATATCGACGGGTTGCCGGGTTCAGAAGCAGATTTTCAGGAATGTGTCAGAAGACTAGCTGAAACAGCTCTTGACTATGGTATGAAGATACGCCAATGGCTTGAACACAAGGATAACAGCTAACGGTCAGGAACTCGAAGTGGGCGACCGTTTTAAATATCTTGGGTCGCCTGTCAGTGATGAAGGCTCACAATGGGCGTTGTTGGCCAGAATATCACAGACAATAGTGGCGCTTGCACACAAAAAGACAAGTCGCCGGATTTGTCGAAACGCGGGAGTGAACACGGGACCCTCATATCTTCAGTCGAACGCCCTCTGAGCTATTTTGCTCATCGAAAGTTAAAACAGAAGATACAAACAATTTTTAAAATATTTTTAACCAATCTTAAATATTGTTAGTTTTCATTGTTGTGGTATATTGTATATATGCACAGATGATAACGGTATCACACTATCGCAGCATATGCTACAAACATCAGATAAGTGGGAAGTAACGCACGCTTATAGAGATAACCAAGGTAGAATGCAAATGATACAAATAAAAACCCAAAAACAACCGAGAAGATGCACACACACTAGTAAACATACATGCCTCCTCAACTAAAACCAGAACGAAATACATTTTACGACAACCTCCAAACTACATTAAGCAAACAATATGAACGACCCAAAATAGTAATGGGGGATATTTCATTTGTAATCTAAACCCACTAAATGCATCACCGGGGACAACAAACAAAGAAAGCAAGTGACACGTTACAGGAAGTCCTAGACGAGCACACCTTCAGAGACACTTACAGACACAATTTACCCCGAGGGCAAGGAGACAACATGTACAGACACGACAGGTGCTCACGGTACATCAGCCCGGTTAGACAGAATTTACATTCACGAAAGTTAAAAAACAATGAAAATTAAACCTCTAAATACCACAATGTTCACAGACCACAAGACAGTACAAGTAGTTGTCAATCAACCTCTTCATATCAACATTTGAATGTTACATTTAAACATGTGTATTTTTTGTCGTTGTTGCCGATTGTCATAAGTAATGCTTGAAATGACCTGCGAGTCATTGTGATATTGATCAACAACAACAACAACAAAAAGTCGTATATATCCACCGTCATCTTTTGTTTCTTCTTATTTGTCTACGAGACCTTCACCAATTGTTTGAACGAGCAAGACATTCGGACCTTTATTGAACAGTTAACATTAAAGACTCTTACCAACGCTCTAAATTCTCTCTATAAATCCACGAGTCCGGGCACTGATGGCCTGACCTCTGAATTATACTCCATATTTTCTTCGTGTTTAGTCCACTCCTACTCACGGTCTTGCATGAGGCGTCCGAGAAAAGGGAATTACCAGACAGTTTCAATCAATCCTACATAACATAGTACCTAAACCTGATACAGACAAAACTTAAGTAAATAATTAAATTATAGGCCTATCCCCTTTCTAAAGACAGACTACAAAATATTAACAAAAGCGTTTACATTCAAACTAACACCCTTTATGAAACACCTAGTCCATGAAGACCAGCCTCGTAGTGTATAGAATAGAAGTATCAGTAAACACGCACATTTTTTAAGGGACTATCCAATATACACATGAAAAAAGACACACAGTCAGCGATACTATCGATAGCCCACGAGAAAGCCTTTGACAGGGTCTCACATGAATACCTGAACAAAACACTAACAGAAAACAACATGGGATAATATTTTACAAATTTGTTAAATGTAATATATAACAAACAAGAGAGTAGACTCATAATAAATCACACACTCACAGACACAATACAAATAACTAGATCAATTAGACAGGGCTGCCCTTATCCCCATTACTTTAAAGGAACAATAAGTCTTTTGATATTAATTTGCTGTTGTTATTAATAAACATTGTTATTACATAAAGAAAATGTTCTGTTGTTTTTGTTGATGTCTGTGTTTTATCGTATCCACCATTACAAAAACTACTTTACCGGTGTATGAAAAAAGATACCCAATTTTGTTTGAATGAAACATATTGCGTCACACCTATATTTGAAAATGATACCTCAAACTGAGTCAGGCTACGCTCACCTAAAACAACCAACAATACACCCCCATTTAAAAAAAATATGTTATCAATAACTTATGCGAAGCTACCCCTATTAATTGTAAAATCGATAACTACGACTTTTGTCGCTGTTGACGATTGTCATAAGCGATGCTTGAAATGACCTGTGAGTCATTGTGATATTGATCCAAAAATAAAAGCTGTATATATCCATCATTTATTTGTTTCGTCTTATTTGTCTACTTGTTTATTTATTGTAAATACGCAGACTAGGACAACAACAACAACAACAAAAGTTAATACTTAGCTACCCCTACTTATAAAAGTCGAAAACCTTTGCCATGAAAAACAAGGGATCTACCACCACGCTAAAGAAGCCCCTTTCAGTCGAGGCATACTATTTGATTCTACTTGCAAAGCCCTGTTAAGGGCTTTGTAGCAGGAGATTGAGAACGAACATCAGATTAAGAAGATAAAGAAAAAGAAAAAAGACAAGAAGAAAAAGAAGAAAAAGCTATACGAGAAGAAGAAGAAGAAACATTGTAAATACGCTAGGACAACAACAACTACAACAACACAAAATCAATAATTAGCTACCCCTATTAATTAAATGAGTCGATAAGTTCGCTCCGCGAAGTTGTATATTACGTATCTGGGGAAGACGTGGGCTGGAACCAAGGTCAAGCCGATCCCTGTGTGGATCATATGATATTACATAAGCGCCATACTGAGCGTGTGGATTTTTGGACAATTAAAGAGGAAAAGAGCGCCATATAAATAGTCGAATGGAACACTATATAATACTCACATGCACATCACATATACGCACTCCACAAAAACGCATTGCACACACATACGCACTGCACACACGTAGCAACAAACAATGTGACAAAGACGCACACAAACGTACGACATACGCACTACACACATTTACTACATGCACACACTATACATAACAATTGCACACCAACACTACAAACAAACACTACAAATTCAAATTACACACATAAACTAAATACACGCACTACAGACACACACTACACACACCCACTACACACACACACACATACATACACACACACACAAATACAAGCAGACACACGAAATGAAGACACGCACTACACACATCCACTAAACATATCCACATCATTCAAACAATACAAACACGCACTGCACACACCTGCACTCAAATCCTACAGGGAATAAATAAACATACTACACATACGCACTACACACACGCATTACACACACGCACTACACATACGTACTGCATATACATAATACACACACGAAATAAACACACCCACGACATGTACGCATCACACCAACACACGCACAATACACACATGTACTACACATTCATGCACCACACATGCACTCATTATTCGCACGTAATACGCACATGTACTACGCACACGAACTACACACACGCACAACACAAACGAACTATACAAACGCACTACAGACACGTACTATTTACACACGCACTACAAACACACGCATTACACACACGAACTACACACACGCTAAAACACACTGCACCAAGCACACACGCACTAAACACACGCACTACATGCGCACGAACTCCACGCACACACACACACACACACACACACACTAGCCATACGAAATACACACACGCATCACACACATGTGCACTTAAACACGCATTACACGCACTTCACACACGTACTAAACACAATCACTACACAAATGAATTACATCCAAGCAACACACACGTACATCACATACCCACTACACACAATCACTACACACACGCAAAATACAATATACAAACACACGCACTGTAAACGCACCAACTTACTACACACATACACTCATATATTTCAGAAACACGCAAAGTATGCACATGCCCCACACATACACGCACTACAAACACACGCAATACATACATATTTACCACACACACACGCAATAAAAAGATACACACTACACACATACACACACACACACACACACCCATACACACACGTTCTACACTAACACACAATACTAACATGAAATGTACACACAAGCACCACAGACACTTGTGCCACACACGGACGAACTACACACACACCCACACACAAACTATATAATCACGTGATACACACAAATGCGATACGTACACACGCTCTTCACAAAAGCACTGTAAACACCCACTACACACATCCACTACACACACGCACTAAATTCAAGCAATACATATACGCACTACACATACACTATACACCGATTCACGCACTAAACACACGTAATATGCACACATGCACAAAGCATACGTGTACTACACACACATGAATTACACGAACACGTACTGCATACACACGCACTACACACCCACTCACACTACATACACGCACTACACACACGTACTGCATGCATACCCGTACTAAATTCACATGCACTATACACACACACTTCACACACGCACTATTTACACGCACTACACATGTACTTCAGACTTGCAATACACACACGCACTATAAACACGCAATACACACACGCAGTACACACGCGCGCTTCACACACACACACAAACACGAAACAGAACACCCTCTACACACGCGCACTGCATACGCACTACACACCTTCTGCACACACTTCATACTCTCCACACGCACGCACATACACGCATACACACATATTCACCAATACACACACAGACACATTCACCCACACACATGCATGGACACACATACACACACGCGTACATATATTAGTTCGAGGTGATAATCTCGTTACCAGACATTTCCTATGTAATTCATCCTAACGTCTCCCTAAAAGTTTCCTATTATTTGACTATGGTCAGAAAATGTTTACTTCTGATCAATCTAAGTGGAGATGGTGTTGATGATGTTCGTTCATTACAAGTGATGAAGATCACCCTCATTTTTCAGTCACTTAGACAATCTTCTCTCTTCCTGTGTCCGCTGAAAAGGGTGACTTTCGCGCTGATTTAAATTACAGTGAAAAAGAAACTGCATTTTGTCAACCTCATTCTCTGGTCTTAAGCTACATTTGGCCAGTGGCAAGGTATTTATCGAGACCACTGGAGATAGCATAGGATACACATTTTTCCTCAGAGTTTACTCCCGAAGCTTTTTCCGTAAACAGGTATCACGCTAGGAAGCGGATAAAGGAAGACATATTACGCTGTGTATCGTGCCTTTTCCATAACCACAAGCGGTCATAGCGGCATCACTCAGTATGTGTATCTCGCCCTGCTGGGTTGAGCTCATTATAATCGTGTCTAAATTTCTCACATGCCAAATTCGTGAAGTTCAGTCTTGTGAAGTAGGCCGTGAAATACAACACAGGCTTAAGCGTAGTACTATTCAAATAACCGATGTTCAGACCAGGATAATCGGGTGAAATAAATCACAAAAAACCAACGAATTAACCGATTCAACTGGAAAACAGCACGACGTTTCCGTGAACACATGTGTAAGTCGTCGACTAGTGTGAACTCCGTAGTCTGGCGGCATCCATAATGAGTTAAAGCAGTAGCACAATGTAGACGCGCAGCCGTTACGGCGCAATTTTTGTTGCTTAGCGGTGATATAGTATGAAGAGCCACCTGGTGGTAGGTGAAGACAAATGTGTTGTAACACGAAGAAGTGAAACGAACAGGCCGATGTACCACATCCATCGTTAGGTAAAGATTTACAGTGACTTATCAAAATGAGTTGTGGGATCACAGCTGAACAGAGCTACAAGCTAACTAACTAACACACTCACTCACTAACTGAGTAACTGACTAACTAACTCACTCACTAAGTAGCTAACTAACTCACTCACTAACTAGCTCATTAACTAACTTCCTCACTCACTAAGTAACTTAATGACTAATTCACTCACTAACTAACACACTCACTAATTAACTCATTCACTAACTAACTAACTAACTCACTATATAACTCACTCATCCACTAACTCATTCATCCACTAACAAACTCACTTACCAACGTACTAACTAATGTCTGAACTAACTAGCTCACTAAGTACCTACAGCTCTATCATTAGTGAACATTTGATGCTTTAAAAAAACATGCATGTAAACAGTTTTTACAACATTGTACAACATTTTCTCTATTATATGGACTGTAAAGTCGGCCATTTATTCGATATCAAAGGTACTGACAAAATGGCCGTCAATGTGTTGCATTCAACTACAATTTGCGTTAATGCCGGGGGAATAATAATGTGTAGTAAAACGCTATATTGGGAGTATTGTGTAGATGTACTTGTGTCTCGGTAACACAATGTTGTGAGTACTAAGTAGATTTACATGTGTCTTTGTAACACAATGTTGTGAGTACTAAGTAGTTATACGTGTGTCTCGGTAACACAATGTTGTGAGTACTAAGTAGATTTACGTGTGTCTCGGTAAAAAAATGATGTGAGTACTAATTAGATTTACTTGTGTCTCGGCAACACAAGGTTGTGTGTACTAAGTAGATTTGCTTGTGTCTCGGTAACACACTGTTGTGAGTACTAAGTAGATTTACGTGTGTCTTGGTAACACAATGGTGTGAGTACTAAGTAGATTTACGTGTGTCTCCGTAACACAATGTTGTGAGTATTAAGTAGATTTACGTGTGTCTTGGTAACACAATGTTATGAGTACTAAGTAGATTTACGTGTGTCTCGGTAACACAATGTTGTGAGTACTAAGTAGATTTACTTGTGTCTCGGTAACACAATGTTGTGAGTACTAAGTAGATTTACTTGTGTCTCGGTAACACAATGGTGTGAGAACTAAGTAGATTTACTTGTGTCTCGGTAACACACTGTTGTGAGTACTAAGTAGATTTACTTGTCTCTCGGTAAAACACTGTTGTGAGTACTAAATATATTTAGGTGTGTCTCGGTAACACGATGCTGCTCATGTTCAGAAGGCAACCTACACACTTCACACACAATGCACTGTAACCGACAAGACATGATGTGTATTATTGTCAAACACTTCGATACACACCATGTGTGAACACATGATCGGACTTACCTCCAAATGTTTCTATCTCACATATTTGCAAATATCGTGACTCGATTGAATAAAGATGTCCCCCTGTAATGGTCAATTTATTCACCGGGGTTAAATCAGGTAGTAGTAAGGTGTATATGAATGTTCGTTCTGAACTATCTGTGTAGTTGTTCGTCCTCCTGTTTTCTTTCGAGTATGTCTCTAAAGTAAAACCTCTAAAACGATCTGCCGCAACTGAAATTTAACAAAAACAAATTGCGATGAAGTGGAAGCGTCATTTAATTGAAAATAACAACATTCAGAGCGAGATTTTTTCGTTGACTATATCCACAATCAGGGATGGCTTAAATGGTATACTTGCCATCCATCTATACCACACTAAAAGCAACGTATAAGTGCTCGGTATAACCACAGCCGATGTGGTCAGATACGCCTTAGAGTCCAGCATTTATTTGAAACATATTTTTTTTCAGTAACACGTCAATTAGTAATCAGCCCTCACATTTCAGACACTCTTGTGTTTAGATAATTGAACCCGCATAGTATCACTATGTTTACAGTTTGTCAAATGATTTGAGAACTTGGTAGAGGGATGGGTGGGGGATATGGGAATGAGCAAAAACATGTCTTTGTCATAGACACGCATAGAAACATGTTTCTTGTTTGATTATAGCGTTACTTAACTTCTTACACACGCGTGTTGTGTATTAGTGTAAGGTGTGCTCATGCTTGGCGCCGCATTCCAGTGGCGTTGAGGTCGGCTAGCTCTTCCCTGAAAGAGTTAAAAGTGAAATTAGTAGCCTGCCGATTAAAGTGAGCTCACAAGCCAACCTCACCTCCTCGGGGTACACACTGGGCAACTAGAACCGTGAGGCTCTAGGCTAACGACGCAATGGCTCGCCTGGAGGGACGGGCTCCTTCAGGTTAAATGCAGATATTGGCCCACCGCAGCTTGGAGAGGAGATGGGCGCCGCCAGGTGTTTTCAAGCCTAAGAGTCTTACATGAGGAAAACAACAACGACATCTTTCATACCGGATCGGTCGCAGCCCGGGTTAACAATGACCGCGCTTACCGTCCCACACCAGGGCGGAGGTGTTACGTATGCAACTGGTGCTACCATAAAACTCAGAGGAGAGGATTTCATTCTGGGCACTTGGAATGTTAGAACTCTAAGTGCAACTGGGAAAATAAAAGAACTGACCCACGAGATGGATAGATACCGCTGGAATGTGCTTGGCATATGTGAAGCGCGTTGGAGAAATTTCGGAGAAAACACCACAGAAAAAGGTCACACGTTTTATTACAGTGGCAGACCTCATAAACTCCTTCATGGTGTCGGTATTCTGGTGCACAAAATGTTGTGTATTGGGTTGCCGACCAGTATCAAGCCGCTTGCTCAGTATACGACTAAATGCAAAGCCCTTCAATATCACGGTGATACAATGCTATGCGCCTACCTCAGATTACCAGGACTGCGAGGTTGAGAGCTGCTACGAGGAATTGCAAGCTTTGGTGAACGAGGTACCGAAGATGGATATACTGGTGGTTCTGGGCGATTGGAATGCCAAAATTAGCGAAGACATGGTACGTGTCTGGAAAGGCACATGTGGAGCATATGGGAATGTGACCACCAACGAGAGAGGTCTACGACTCTTGGAATTTGCGTATTACAATAAGCTGATAGTAGCGAATACGCTGGGACCACATACATTGTCCAGGCGATGGACGTGGCACAGCCCAAACAGTACCCTTTATAGTCAAATAGACTATATTTTGGTCCAAAGGAGATTCCGATCTAGCCTCAATAGCGCCCGGACAAGAAGTTTCCCAGGGGCCGATGTAGGGAGCGACCACGACTTAGTGCTGATGACCATGCATCTCCGACTAAAGAAAGTTCTGATAAGAGAGATAACTCTACTGAGATTTGACTTGGAGAAGTTTAAGTGCCCGGATGTAGTGGAGACCTTTGGAGCGGTTTTGGGGGGACGTTTCGCTCCTCGCTTGGTTCTAAACGAGGAGGCAGATGTTGAGACGATGAATGAAGCCTTGAATTCGGCTTTACTCAACACGGCATATGAGGTTCTATGTACGTGCAGGGTTAAAAAGAAAGCATGGATCACGAGGGAAATACTGGACTTATGTGACAAGAGACGACGATTGAAGGGAGCGAAGAATACACTATATGGGATTCAGCGATATAGATAGATAAATAGATCCATAAAGACCAAGATGAAACAGGCCAAGGTGGATTGGATAACGGCTCAGTGCGCAGTTATCGAACGAAATCTGGGACGAAATGATGCAAAGGGAGCATATACATCAGTCAAGGATTTAGTAAGACCTGTCCAAAGTCTAAACACGACGATTCAGGACAAGAGTGGGAAATGTGTCACAGAAGCTCAAGACATTCGTAAGCGCTGGACAGAGTACTGTTTGGAGCTATATAAGCATGAATATCGAGGGGACCCAAGAATGGCAATGTCTCCTGAAGTGAGTCTGATATAGGAAAATCAAACGATAACAAGGGAAGAAGTATTTGAAGCCGTAAAAATGCTGAAGAGAGGGAAGGTTGTCGGTGTAGATAATATTCCAGCAGAGCTCCTGCAAGTGGGAGGTGAGGCGACAATCACTACCCTGACTTACATCTGCAATAGAATTTGGCAGACAGGAGTGTGGCCCACCTGCTGGACACAATCAGTCATTATACCCCTGCCTAAATCGGGAAACCTAAATGTATGTCAGAACTATCGAACAATCAGTCTGATAAGTCATCCAAGTAAAGTTATCTTGAGGATATTACTTAACAGACTGAATCCTCAGGCAGAGAGTATCATTGCCGAAGAACACGCGGGCTTTCGAGCAGGAAGGAGTACCATCGAGCAGATATTTAATCTTCGTCTACTGAATGATAAGTACTCAGAGTATCATCAACTACTATACCGTGCCTTCTTTGACTTTCGAAAGGCGTTTTACAGAGTGTGGCATTCGGCGCTATGGTCAACAATGAGGAATTATAAGTTCAACAGTGATATTGTGAGGGTAATTGCAAACCTTTATCAGCAGTAGAGGGAACGCTAGGCGACTGATTCGGCACGACGGTGGGTGTGAGACAGGGTTGTATGCTCTCCCCCACACTCTTCAATATCGTTATGGAGAGAATAATGGAGACGACCTTAAAATGATATGTTGGCACGGTTACAATAGGTGACAGGCTTATCACAAACTTCCGCTTTGCTGATGATATTGATGTATTGGCAGGCACAGAGAGAGAACTCCAGGAGTTGATTGGTAGATTGGATAGAACGGCCCTGAGTTTTGGTATGGAAATAAATGCTGATAAAACAAAACTCATGACCAATAACGTTGCAGGGTTTCAATATGTCATAGAGGCAAATGGGCAGGTACTTGAGGTGGTGAAACATTTCAAATATCTTGGATCGTTGATCAGCGAAGAGGGTTCGAAGCCAGAGGTAATTGCCAGAATAGCACAAACAACAGCGGCACTTACAACGCTGCAACCTATGTGGCGAGTCAAGCGCCTCGCCCTCGGCATAAAAGTCAGACTACTGCGCTCGTTGGTGCTGTCAATATTTCTGTATGCCTGCGAGACCTGAACCATTACAGCAGATATCCAGGGCAGAATACGTGCAATGGAAATGCGGTGCTATAGAAAACTCCTAAATGTTACATATAATAATCGTGTCACGAACGTAGACATCCGTCAGAGAGTTGAAGACGCTATTGGTTCTTTTAAAGATCTGTTCACAACTATCAAAAGACGAAAGATGGCCTGGTGCGGGCACGTCGCGAGGTCCAACGGAATTCCCAACTCCATACTCTTTGGATCCGTACCGGGACAGAGAGGGCGAGGACGTCCAAGGAAGAGATGGGTGGACAACATCGCTGAGTTGTCAGGCCTTTGTCACGGTGAGATACGTCAGGCGGCGACAGACAGAGAGAACTGGAGTGGGATTTTCATGTCTTTATGTGTGCCCCAACGACCTGATGGGTTACGGGATGAACTGAACTGAACTGAACATTAGAAAACGCTATTTAGTCGGTATACAACCAATTTCTTCTACTTTACTTGATCACAAAATTATGTGCCTTCAATCATTCACCACTCTATGACTTTTAAACTATTTCCTAAATAAAAATCTTACATTCATTAAAAAAAATGTTTATATTGTTATTGTAAGCGGTTGTATTTTAAAAAAACGTGTTCTGGTCGAATTCATTCATTCCTTTGCTTATCTTATAAATGTGTATCTATATCACCTCGAATTGTTCTCTTTTCTTCACACTGTAGGCCGGTTTTTCTCCCTCATAAAATTAATTTCGAATCCGTCTATCAGCTATGTCGTTCTTCTTTGTAACCTTTCCAGCGTGGTTATATCTCGTATATAATAAGACAACCACGCCTGTACACAGTATGTCAATCTAGTTGTGACTAATGGTTATACAGTTTGACTATCACTTCTTTGATATGCTATGATTGTTTCTGAATGGTACTGATTTAAGGATGGTGTTTATTTGTAATGTTAGAGATCTGTTTTAGAACAATTTGTATGTTTATGTCACGTTATTTCTGATTCAGTAACTATTTACAGATCAATCAAAACGATGCTAACACAATTGATGGTTCTTTGATTGATTGTGCATATACATGTGTTCCGTGCTTAAAGTTGTTAATATTGGCATAAGCGATGTACAGATGGTCTAGAGCACTATTGTTATTTTGTTTCATACATCACGTACATGTGATCTAGAGGTATATTGCTTTTTTGTATCGTACGTCACGTACATGTGGTCTACAATAAATTACTATGTTGTATCATACATCATGTGCAGGCGGTCCAAATGTGTAATGTGACTATCAAAAGTCACATTCGTGCTGCTCATAATTGCAATGTGACTATCATATGTCATATGTTTGCTGCCCATAGTTGAAATGCGACTACCATATGTCATTGTATTTATGCTCATAGTTGAAATGACTTGTGTATTTTAAGCCAACATTCCAAGTGGATATTCATATATGTTTCATATTCTAACCTATTTTCTCGCACATATTGTATTCGGTGTGTGTACCTCCTTTGTGTAAAGTATATTTTTTCGCGTGATGGTTTGTGCTAACATCAGACTACATATTGGATTGGGTTGCAAGATATATTTTTAGGAGTTGTTTCAGAGACGAATTATGTGTAAGGACAGTTGGTAAGTGGTGTTTCAGGAGGAGATACTGTTTAAGGACAGTTGGCAGGTTGTGTTCCATGAGCTGATACTGTGTTAGGACAGTTGGTAGGTGGTGTTTCAGGAGGAGATACTGTGTTAGGACAGTTGGTAGGTGGTGTTTCAAGAGACGATACTGTGTAAGGACAGTTGCTAGGTGGTGTTTCAAGAGACGAGACTGTGAAAGGACAGTTTCTTGGTGGTGTTTCACGAGACGATACTGTGTAAAGACAGTTGGAAAGTGGTGTTACTAGAGGTGATACTGTGTGAAGATATCGCATGTGGTGTTGTCAAAAGATTATATTGTTTAAGGAAATATTCTTCGTTATCTTCCCCATCTTCTTTTTTTGTTCTTGTACTAACGCTTCTTCTTCTTCTTCTTCTACTAACGTTTCTTCTTCTTCTTCTTCTACTAACGTGTCTTCTTCTTCTTCTTCTATTAACTTCTTCTTCAACGTACTTCTTCTTCTACTTACTTATTCTGCTACTTACATCTTTTTCTACTTACTTCTTCTATTTACTTCTTATTCTATATAATTCTTCATCTACTTACTTCGTATTCTACTTACTTCTTCTTCTACTTACTTCTTCTTCTTCTTCGTCTTCTTCTTATTATCATTATTATAATTATTATTAGTATTATTATTATTATTATTCGTCTTTATCTTTTTCATCTACTTCTTCTTGTTCTTCGTCTTATTCTTCCGCTTCTTCTTCTTCTTCTTCTTTTCCTTTTTTGTTTTCAGTCGCCCTCTAGCCTACGCTAAAATTTGCGTTGAAAGTAGCAGGGTGTTGTCTAAAGAATGGACTATGTTGTTTAGCAACTTACAGCTTGATTATGATAGTTGGATTATTCGGACCGCCACATCTTACTTCCCCATCTGAGTTTGTTCTCCTACAGTCTGTGGAAATTTCCAGTCAGAGCATGGGTGTTAAGGGCACGGGTGATGGGGTCGGCCATTGTGAAAATTAAATTACCTGAATGTGTGACAATGTCACTCACCGTCTCGACACTAAGTCGACATAGGAAAAAGGGATGAGGGTGAAATGAAGAAAGGCAAAAATGAGTATGATACATGTAGAGGTTAGGACATGACCACTTTGGCGTTCCGACTTACGGTAGTAGGGGGGGGGGAGTAAGGGGGGGGGGGGTTAGTGACAGACAGAGGCCACCTGGTATTGCTGCAACATTTATGGTGACATTAATTCTGAATGATTCGTTCAAAAAACAACTAAATGGAGGTAGATCCATACTAGAGTGATGGCTGAGTCAGACAGAACATAGAAGGCCATTGAACAGCCTTGTTCTACTTGAGACTGTATAATACGATGACAAAGTTTAACTAAAGCAACTCTGGCCACTGAGAGAGAGAGAAAGAGAGGCAGAGAGAGAGAGATAGAGAGAAAGAGAGAGACTGATAGTTTTCTAGGGGTCTGATTAGCTCCCCGTTATTCGGGAATAGCGATTGTTAACATGCTGCTAGTTTAGCCGGCTGGTTTACAAATGTGTGAGGCATGACATTAATTTCAGGGTAACTGAACCAGCATACGTCTGTGAGTCTTGGCAAGCCGCTCTGTAAGGTGTATGTTGGGCATCTTGTAACTAGAAGATATCTAGATGTGTGTGGTGTGTGCGGGGTCCCGGAGGAATGTTGTATGTTCAGATCGATGGAGTGTGATCTCATGTGAGCATACGTTGAACAGATTGAATGTGTGATGGCACGATCACCATCTTGAAGGGATTGGAATGTGAGTGAATGCATTGAATACAATCGTGAAGACGAGGTTGTGAGAGTGTGTCGGGGATGCAGATAAGGGGAGGGAAGTCTAGCGGCCAGAACTGGGTTATGCATCATGTTGGGGCAATATTCAAGATGCTGAGCTGCGCATGTGCTGCAGTGGTCAGCGACCCATAGCTGTCTGCTAGCATTAGGGCCAGCGAACCACAGCTGCCAAGACCCTTCTACACCTTCACTCGGTGATCCTGGATACAATGCTGCAACAGAGCAGACTGGCTAAAGAGAAGGGATCGAAAAAGGAGTGCTAGCCCGGCACTCAAAAATGCTTTCTGAAGTCGAATGTGTTGGTCCGAAAGGAGCAACTATCGCAGTCAAGCTGTAAACTACGACACAACGCATTCCGTTCTCTGGACTACATTCTGCTACTTAACTCATTTCATGGTTTGGAAGCGGAATATTGAGAACGAACGAAGCCAAACCAAGCCAAAAGCTTGTACTTACAACCAACGAAATTAATAATGTTGTTATGATTGCTCTGTTTTGTTGGTTATAGTAATGGTAATAAATACGGACTATCACCCGCCGTTGCATGTCATTTGTTATGTGGGGTTTTGAATGATGTGGATGCATGTGGTAACATTCTAGATAGCTAATCCCTACTGAAAAAAAACTGGACTCTGTCACGTCTGTTATCCAGGATGTCCGCCTGAAACTATGATAAGTTCTTGCAGTTCTTACTCGCTAACCCTGTCGCTAGCTATAGGGCGCGGAACTCTGCAGCTCATGTACCACTCAGCATCTTGATCCCATGAACTTGTGTTATGACATTTGGTATGTGGTGTTGTGTGACTGGCTGAAATTGTGTAGGACATCTTGTCTGTGGTGTTGTTTCACTAGGTGATATTATGTGAGCACATATAGTATGCGGTGTTTCACGAGGTGATACTGTGTAAAAAGATATTATATGTGGCATTTTTACTTGGTGATATTATGTAAGGTCATATTGTTCTTATTCTTCTTCTTCTACTTGTTCTATTTATGCTCCCCCCATCTTCTTTGTCTTCTTCGTATTCTTCTTCTTCTTCTTCTTCTTCTTCTTCTTCTTCTTCTTTTTCTTATTTTTCGTCTTCTTCTTCTTCTCCTTCTTCTTATTATTCTTTTGCTTCTTCTTCTTCCTCTTCTTCTTCTTCTTCTTCTTCTTCTTCTTTTGCCTCTTCTTCTTCCTCTTCTTCTTCGCTTATTTTCATTCGCCCAATGCAAATCGCTGACAAGAGCATTGTGGCAACAAGGTTTTATCCGAAGAATGCAATAAATGATTTTGTAGCTTACATCTTGTATGTGATAATTGTATCATTCGGTCCGACACATACAACTTCCCCGTGTGAATACCGAGTTTGCATTCCCTTTCTTTAATATAGTTTTCTTAGCACATCTGCAGTGTCAATCTGTTATTCAGAATCAACGAGTGGACGTGGGAAGGGTATTGACAGTGGTAGCTCGCTAACACTGATTAAGTGGTGTTTTTCACTGGTAATATTGTGTATGACTTCGGATATTTGGTGTTGTTTCACTAGTAATATTGTGTACGACAAATTGTGTGTGGTGTTGTTTCACTCGTAATATTGGGCATGACATCTGGTATGTGGTGTTGTTTCACTGGTAATATTGTGTAGGACGTCTGATATGTAGTGTTGTTTCACTGGTAATATTGTGTAGAACATCTGATATGTGGTTTTGTTTCACTGGTAATATTGTGTAGGGCATTTGGTATGTGGTGTTGTTTCACTGGTAATAGTGTGTAGGACATTTGGTATGTGGTGTTGTTTCACTGGTAATATTGTGTAGGACATTTGGTATGTGGTGTTTTTTCACTGGTAATATTGTGTAGGACATTTGGTATGTGGTGTTGTTTCACTGGTAATATTGTGTAGGGCATTTGGTATGTGGTGTTGTTTCACTAGATGATAATGTGGTACACTTTCTAATATGAACTGTCAATTCATTCTGGATGATAAAGAGTGACACGTTTTGGTTTGATGCAAAGCTTCTAAGGTATGATATTGTCTGGTAACCCGGGTGTAAGTTATCTCATCAGGAAATATATTATGTCACAATATATTTACTGTTACTGCAATGGAATGCTATTGTGACAAATTCAGGTTTCTGGTTTTTATTTACTGCATATACTATTGTTAATCATTCGTGCCATTATTTTTGTTATACTGTGCATGATATTTTGGGGCAATGCCCGTTTCATGGAGTTGTCTAACGGATTGATGAGAGTGTCCGACATTTTCTCTCTCCTGGTTTGTTATTGAACATGTGTGACACCGCCCAGAGTTGGGAGATGATTTACTAGGAATCAGATAGTGTGACACCACCCAGTGTTGGGAGATGACTTACTAGACATCAGATTGTGTGACACCACTCAGTGTTGGGAGATGATTTATTAGGCATCAAATAGTGTGACACCGCCCAGTGATGGTAGATGATTTACTAGGCATCAGATTGTGTGACACCGCCCAGTGTTGGGAGATGATTTACTAGGGATCAGATAGTGTGACACCTCCCAGTATTGGGAGATCATTTACTAGGCATCAGATTGTGTGACACCGCCAAGTGTTGGGAGATGATTTACTAGGGATCAGATAGTGTGACACCGCCCAGTGTTGGTAGGTGATTTACTAGGCATCAGATTGTGTGACACAGCAAAGTGTTGGGAGATGATTTACTGGGGATCAGATAGTGTGACACCGCCCAGTGTTGGTAGGAGATTTACTAGGCATCATATTGTGAGTCAGATGCTGGACTCTGGTGACTGTGTCGGGTGGGGCGATGTTCAGTAACATGTTTGCGTTTGAAGTGTTGTTACAGTAGAGATAGTATTGTTTAACATATATATATGTTGTACTGATGTGCCAATGTGGATCATATTGTGTGGTTCGTTGCTGTCTCACAATAGAGGATCACATTGTTTGGTCCAAATAAAGTCTTGCTCTGAATTGGAGCAGGAAAACGTAAACAAACAAGCAAACAAAACAAGTAACAACATCAACATATAGAAACATGGACAAGGGGATGTGAAGATTTGGACATGGCCCAGAAGATATAACGAGTTGGACATGGACCAATAAATGTGAGAAGTTGGACATGGACCAAGAGATGTGAATAGTTGGACATTCACCACGATATGTGAAGAATTGGACATCGACCAATATATATGAAGTGTTAAACATTGACCAGGAGAAGTGAACAACTAGACATGGACCAGGAGAAGTGAAGAGTTAGACATGGACCAGGTGATGCAAAGAGTTAAACTTGTAGAAAGATGACAAACAATGTGGCTGCTCATTTGAACCCTCTCGTGAATTAAAGGAAATAAAAACAATGAATTACACCATGCAGTTTTTAACAGCAGTCCCTAAACAAACAGAAACGAAAATCGATATTAATGACTAGAACTCCCCAAGATCCGTGATAGCTAAAAAAGCATGTTTGAGAATAATGAAATTGACAATAGACAAGGCGATAATTTCCATTCACGAGATAAGTCATGCATTCTACGCAATGGAAAGCAGTGTGCTCGTGGAACCCATGGAAGAAAATGATCGAATCTCGTGGATTGAGCTCGTCTTCAAAATGGGAACATATTATGAAGACACCAGGTCGCATGCTTACATGATTGTGCGGTTTCTTCTACAAGAGAATACACGAAACAACATTCAGTTGATCTATATCTAAGCAAAGGAAACTGATATATTCCATTAATCTGCACTATGATGCACATGTGTTTTTGTAGAAATAAATGCCCTACAAGACGACATCGTCACATTATTGTCTATTAACGAAGAAGTCGTTGCCCAATACTTCTATCTCACTTTCAACTATGGCTTGAAAAAAAATCAGCGCCCCCAACAGTCTGACTTGACTGTCTGCTGTACCGCCATTTTTGCCGTTACTGATGTTCGCCAACTCATTGAGAGAGATTAAGACTTGAACCAACACTTTAACAACTCGCGTGATCATGTAGACATGAACACACACTTCCACAGCTCGCCTGATCATGTAGACATGAACACACACTTCCACAGCTCGCCTGATCATGGAGACATGAACACACACTTCCACAGCTCGCCTAATCATGGAGACATGAACACACACTTCCACAGCTCGCCTGATCATGGAGACATGAATACACACTTCCACAGCTCGCCTGATCATGGAGACATGAATACACACTTCCACAGCTCGCCTGATCATGGAGACATGAACACACACTTCCACAGCTCGCCTAATCATGGAGACATGAACACACACTTCCAATGCTCGCCTGATAATGGATACAGGAACCAAAACTTCCACTGCTCGCCTGATCATGGGAACTTTAACCAACACTTCAACAGCTCGCCTGATTATTGAGACATAAAGTGGCACATCATCGTCGTGAAAGGTTGGCGTCGAACTTACAAGTGATTGGGCCTACATATCACCATATGACATTGATAAAACAATTGGAAATGTCCAGGACATTACCATAGCTTATTAAGCAGGTAAACTACGAAATTATAATGCAAGCCCGTCTGAGACTATGTCTTTTAGATAAGTTCTCTTCTTAATTCTGTAATAGTCAAGGATGAGTCTTTGTGTCGGCAATATTCATACGCAGCATGAGCAGAGGAGACTCAGAAGCGAGGAGTCACAATCAGTCATCAGATTATTACAGAACTCAATTACACAAATGTCGTAGTCATATCAGACTACGACCCTCAAGTACTGAAACATATACTGGAGCACATATACAATCTTACCTCGAGCTTAGGCTTCCACATCTTACCAGCAGAACTGAAGATACAAAGCATTAAGTGTAACCACACAGAGACAAGCATGACTGTTGATTGCAGATATGTCAGCTTCACTTGTCCAGGAATGATAACAATGCAGGAAGCCATTGATGCATTATTAATTTGTTGGCTTGGCTGTTATCTCTGTGAAAGCCTGATATCGATTGTGGAACGAGCAAATGATTTCAATGGAAGCAAAAAATGGATTACAATAGTCTGCACCCTGCCTACCATGCTATGAGGTTTCAAAATGTACGATATGCTTCAGGGATTAGAAGCGCATGCTTTCTCCTTGCGCAACCTATGACCCATTCGGGTAATCCAAAGTTAGTATGCCTTGGCATTCGACGAACTATTGAATGGACACATATCGATAACCTTCATCAACATAAGTCATCGCAGATTCTTCCAACTTGGACACTCTGCCTGCCTCGCGTTTAAAGTCGAATATTTGTTACACGCCCAGTCCCAAAGGTCATCAACTCTGGCGTGATCTATATGTAGCAGGGATGAGGGTTTCTTTTCTCGCGCGCTAGACTCGAGCAACGTATTGCTCTGCTGTATTGGGACATGATTTATGGAGAGTGATTTACCAATACGTGAGTCCATCTCAATGCACTTAACCACTAGCAAAAAGTAGATTCGCACCCAGTTAGGGACTATATCTACTTCTGATGACAAACCACCTCACCATTACCGGTGTAATGACACATCACACAGTTCGTCTCCTCTTATGACATTCTATCCGTGGAGAAAGGTGATATTCTCGTCCTTGTCATACACAAAGACCCAGGCGAACCGCTCCAATGCACAGTACAGCAAGTTCCAGGTAAGACACACTCTAAGACAGAGGACTATTCATTCGAGTAAGTATATTCTAGTAGTCCCTTTCTATTATGACTGAGGATACGATGTGTATGAGTGATATACAACAAACAATATACGTGGTAGCAATGTTATTTCTACTTGAATGTTGCCTTTCAACGTCTCTGTGTTACAAGAATCTCAGCGTACATCTCCACTTGGATTGATCTGCTACTTCGTCCCTTTACCGGACACCAAATTTATGTTCAAAATACTAATATCACGCCTACACGTGTCGGTACAACTCAGCTGTGCTCGGCTGACTGTTCTGTTGCTATAAGACAACCTTCTATAGATGACATTTTTGGGGAAACGACTATTTTGCATGTGACGAGCATGACCAAGCCAACGTAGTCTTCTCTGCTTAAGGAGAGTGTCCACACATTGGAGACAGGTGCGTGAATGAACACGTGCATGCTTCACCATGTCCATCAATGTAATTCCAAGAATGTAGATCTTCTGTTGAATGTTCGATGTCCAGCTCGTCCATACTGGGAAAGCTTTTGACAGCATCAAGAGAAGTCCGAATGAATATATTGCTACATAATTAGAGCTCATAATAGTGCTCAACCCATCGCTCCATCTGCTTTCATATTTATGTTGTTTTTTCGCCAGTGATGATTTGAGTGGGGTACTTTTCACGCTAGCAGGATCGATAGCTTCCTTTATAAACTCGTGCATGTGTCTGATGTTCCGTGTTAGTGCTGCATTTTATAAGTTTTTACTGAGCTGTAGATAATAGTCATTTATAAAACATCAAGCTGTTTGTTGTACGACTCTGGTCGGTTGAACGTGTGTAGAGAACCTCTGTGTGGAAGCTTGCATTTAATCAGATTAGGGTCGGGCCCCACGCCTCGAAGGGGCCCACACAATGCTACTGGTGGTCACAAACCATGTGCTGTGGAGTCAAGGCTTAAGGTGATGGTTCAAAAACTATTGACCAAAAAACCCAAGACCTTCAGAAAACTACAGTGGAATGCGGAGGGAGTCATTAACAAAAAAGCGTTCCCTAACACATCACCTGCATGAAGGTAAGATTGACGTGGCATGTATCCAAGACACGCACCTCAACATCGACCACAAATTCTCAATCAGATGATACCAGACCTCCCGTATTGATAGAGAAGGTCACAATGGAAGGGTTCTGATACTGACACGTAACTGCATACCGAGTAGCGCGGTAGCTGTCAATCACACTGGACAAGCGGAAATTGTAGGAGTCGACATAATGAGACAAGAAACGCAGATCCAAATATTTAACCTGTATGGCCCATCCAACAAAGACCTGTTGCCCTCAAGTATGGTAATCAAAGACTCCAGCTGCCTAGTGGTTGGAGACTTCAACAGCCAATCGGAAAGATGGGTATATTCGGACACAGACAACAGAGGTGATGAAGTGGAAGACTGGGAGATATGTATACATCTCTATCTTATGAATAGGCCGGAGGACAGCCCTAGCTTCTATTCAAGAACATGACACACCACCTCTACTCCAGACTTAGCCTTTTTCACGGTGGATATTCCCCACAAAATAGACCACCAGGTGCTAAACTAATGGCAGGTAGCGACCACAGGCCAATTAGGCTAGACATAGATAAGGAAGTAGGCCCAGTGGAAATAAAACCGCTTCCACGTTGAAACTATAAACGAGACGACTTGGACAGATTGCAATTCTGACAGATGGGCTGTGTGAAACCATCAACACATGGAATAACAATATGAAACCTATGGTGGAAATCCTAAGCAAAGGAATAATGCAAACAGCCACAGAAACCATCTCAAGAGGGGCAAGGAAAAACTACAACCCATACTGGAATGATGCATTGCAGAAAGCGGAAGACGACGTCTAAAATGATAGGAAAATGGCAGAGAGAGACCAATATAAGGAGGAAAATATCACCCACAAGAGACAGCTGGAAAAACAAAACAGAAAACATCGATTTATATAAAGAAGGGAACAAACTATGGAAGTCAGTCAGAGCCATGAATGACGAAACACCATCAAATAAAGAAATTACCATCAAGTAGGGCGAAAACATGCTTACTGGAAAAAAGCAGCAAACGCCTTTATAGAACATTATGCCAGAGAAAACCACATTGATGTCCCTACAGACAGGCACATAGACATTAGTGAAGAACAAAAGTGCCACGACAACATCAATATGGTTCTAGAGGAGCACATAATTGCAAAACGCACAATGAATGAAATGAAAGAGGCCATGACAACTTTAAAGAAAAAGAAATCGTCCAGAAAAGATGGGGTAACAAATGAAATGCTGATGGGGTTAGGCCAAACAGCAAAGAGGAAGATACTATGTCCTGAACCAAAACTGGAAAAGGGGAATTGCACCGCAGGCATGGACAGATGCTGTACTTATACCAGTACAAAAGTAAGAAAAAGATAGAACAGATACAAATGGATACAGGTCTTTCAGTCTACTAAGCTGTGTAGGAAAACTGATGGAGCGTATGATAAACACCAGACTGATGTGGCATCTTAAAGAAAAACACATACTAATTCCACAGCAAGCAGGCTTTAGACTGAACAGATCCACTGAGGATCATATCATTCTCATAGCCCAATAAATAGAGGATGCTTACCAGGAGAAAAAACATACAGTATCGGTTTGGGTGGATCTAGAAAAGGTATTTGACAAGGTATGGAAAGAGGAACTTAGTCATGCTACGAAGAAGTGAAGTTTGTGGGAAAATATAATGATGGATCAGCCACTACCTCAAAAACAGTACAGCCAGAGTTCAAGTACAAGGGCAGATGAGCAAAACGGTGACACTTGAGCAGAGAGTACTCCAACGGAGAGTACTGTCACCCGCAATCTTCCTGGCTTATATAAACAACATCGCAGAGAATATACAAATAAGAGTCCACAGCTCCATATTTGCAGACGATCTGGCTAAGTGGACCTATGAAAAGAATCTCACCATATAATGTAATCGGATGCAGCAGGCGCTAACATCGCTGGAGGAGTGGGCGAACTCATAGCTTATCAAAATAAATGAGGAAAAACAACGCGAACGATATTCTCGTTCCAAACAAACCCCAAAACACCAAAATAAGTCTTAAAGGCGCGTATCTGCAGCCAAACGACAACGCAAACTACCTAGGAGTCACATTTGAAAGGCGCATAACATGAAAAAGTCAGATCGAGAGAAACCGAATGAGAGCCAGATAAAGAATGGCAATCATGAGGGAACTTCCTGACGCAATTTGGGGAACAGACGAAAGTATACTATAGAAACTGTACACTGGAAGAATGAGACCAGTTCTCGAGTATGGCATTCCGGCATGGACAACAGCAGCAGAGGCGAACTTTGAAACATATAGCAAACTTCAAAACCAAGCCATGAGAGTTATAACATGAAGGAAACGCCAATTGTAGAACTTGAAACGATTACAAATCTGCAATCCATGACCGACAGAAGAGACTGCAGAGCCCAGCAGCAATCAGAGAAACTCAGAAGACTGATAGACCATCCAATGCATCAGAGACTAAATAGATTAGGAAATGGGAAATTAAAGCGGAACAACTGTGCATAAATGTCCAAAGCAAAGATGAGCGAATACACCATGAACACCAAAGCCCATCTCTAATGTATGCAAACCTATCATGGAGAAGTTGGTAGAGCATATACCAGGTATTGGAAACAAAAACAGCCAGACTAGATAGAAGAGACATAACCTTGAGGTACATAACGAAAAACTACCAAAGCATGGACTGGACTCATGCATACACCGATGGTTCTGTAACAAACACAACACAGAACGGAGGGGCAGGGATATTTCTGAGCCTACCAAATGGTAGAAAAATAACACTTTCAGTAGGAACTGGAAAATACTCAAGCAATTTCAGAGCGGAGGCAGGGACACTGATGGCTGCATTAGAAGCAAAGCTGACAGGAAAAAGAATTAAAAGCCATATAGTCCTGTTTACAGATGCCCTGGTCTATATCACAGCACTAAAAAGCCAGAGAAATACTGAACTTAATGAATTAAGAGCAGTACTCTGTCAACTATGCCAGCAGTCCGCTCCAAAAAGAATAGTGGTACAGTGGGTTCCATCCAAGGCAACGAAGAGGCAGAATGACTGGCAAAAGACGTTGTAAGACTACCACAAACAGTTTCTAGTGTGACCTACGAAGAGACCAAAAGGCTTATTAGAGCCAGATACATGGCCAAATGTGAAACAGGACATTATGACTACACCAGAAATGATGCCTATTACCAGTTGAACAGTAGAGTGCAGGTCGTGGTCTTCAGACTCCGAACAGGTCACAACAGACTGATGTATCACCTATTCAATAAACTGAAGATAGGTGCCACTGACGAATGCACTTGTGGTACCGGGAAAAATGACCTCTGAAAATCTGTTGCAAAACCTGCCCGACATACGAGGACCCGAGAAAGCACACCTGGCCATCACCAGTGGCAACACTAGACAAGCTCTACGGCAGTGTCGACAGCCTCATGATACGCGCTTCTGTATTTCGAAAAAATACAGGTTGATCGTTGACAGCGTACGAAGAAGAAGAAGAAAAAAAAGAAGAACATTAGGGTGATGGGCCTAAAATACGATCGCCATATCCTTCTCTTTTGCCTCAAACCTGGCATCTGATTTAAAAAAGTATCTTTAAAAGGTAGCAAGAGCAGGGCTATTAATGACAGGTCAAAGATGTTCTCAGATCTCTGTAACAATGGTGTCAAGGTAAGCGACATTGAGAGTTTCCTCAAGAGCATTGTAAATGACCTTGTCCAGGTCATGTTCAAGCATCATGGTTGCGTCGATGCATGGCTTACTTTTGTTTCGGCTGTAGTGACAAGTTGTTGCCTGCAATTTGAGTGTGCATCAAATCAATGAATGATAAATACTGCAGTCTGCACTATGGTATCAGCGAGCCAGAAGATCCTACTTAAGTGGAGATCGTTTGACAAGAATTAAATCAAGCGAGTATCTGGGGTAGTTGTCTAGCGGCCGCGATTCAATTTCAACCAGTGTTCGTAAAGCAATCTCAGTCCCGCCAGGCGGAGCGATAGCGCGGGCTTGCGGAAAACGCTCGCTCGCCTTTCCCCGCAGAGCTATTGGGGTGCGGTTTTGTTTTGGCGTCTCCTCCACCGAGGTGCGCTTCTCTGGTCCGTATCGAGAAACGTTGTCAGTCCGTGGTGACTTATCTAAGGCTTATAGCAGAGCTCGACAGTTCGTCTCGCTGGTGGTCAGACTCTCGCAAAGAGCTTGTGACCGGCAAATGGAAAGCATGAATCGTGCCTCAAGGCCATGTGTTCTCCCTGGGACCAACCCTCGGAAGAAGGGCAGGCCGGCAGGCCAAATTGTCTCTTATCCCAGTGAAATTCATCGCCGAGGTCGTTGGGATCCGTTCTGCACAGAGCGCTGCCATCCCTCCTCGAGCAAGCCCGGTCGGTCGGTCGTCTGGTGCGTGTAGGGACCCCTGTCAGGCGGTTCTAGGTCGACAGAGTGAGGGACGGGTGGAACAACCGTCCGTCCGTTCCGTCAATCGGTCTCTGCGGCCGTCCCAGTGAGGCTTTTTACACACCCTTCCTCCGCCGACCGGTGTGTGCGCTACGTACGTCAACCACATATATCTGGTTGATCCTGCTAGTAGTCATATGCTTGTCTTAAAGATTAATCCATGCATGTCTAAGTTCACACTGTCTCACGGTGAAACCACGAATGGCTCATTAAATCAGTCGAGGTTCCTTAGATGACACGATTCTACTTGGATAACTGTGGCAATTCTAGAGCTAATACATGCTTACCAAGCTCCGACCCTCGCGGAAAGAGCGCTTTTATTAGTTCAAAACCAATCGTCGTTTTCCCTCGCGGGGTTGCGGCGTCCCCACTGGTGATTCTGGATAACTTTGTGCTGATCGCATGGCCTCATGTGCCGCGATGTATCTTTTAAATGTCTGCCCTATCAAATGTCGATGGTACGTGACATGCCTACCATGTTTGTAACGGGTAACGGGGAATCAGGGTTCGATTCCGGAGAGGCAGCATGAGCAACGGCTACCACATCCAAAAAAGGCAGCAGGCGCGCAACTTACTTACTCCCGGCACGGGGAGGTAGTGACGAAAAATAACAATACGGGACTCTTTCGAGGCCCCGTAATTGAAATGAGTACACTTTAAAGCCTTTAACGAGGATCTATTGGAGGGCAAGTCTGGTGCCAGCAGCCGCGGTATATCCAGCTTCAATAGCGTATATTAAAGTTGTTGCAGTTAAAAAGCTCGTAGTTGGATCTCAGGCGCAGGCGGGCCGTCCGGCTCACGCCGGTTCACTGCCCGTTGTCTCCTGCCCTACCGTCTGCCGGCTCTCTCCCACGCTGAGCGTCCTGGGTGGCCGGCGCGTTTACTTTGAAAAAATTAGAGTGTTCAAAGCAGGCCTCGGCTGCCTGAACAATGGTGCATGGAATAATTGAATAGGACCTCGGTTCCATTTTGTTAGTTTTCGGAACTGGAGGTAACGATTAACAGGGACAAACGGGGGCATTCGTATTGCGGCGTTAGAGGTGAAATTCTTGGATCGCCGCAAGACGAGCTACTGCGAAAGCATTTTTCAAGAATGTTTTCATTAATCAAGAACGAAAGTCAGAGGCGCAAATACGATCAGATACCGTCGTAGTTCTGACCAGAAACGATGCCGACTAGCGATCCGCAGGAGTTGCTTCGATGACTCCAAAGTGTTTGGGTTCCGGGGGAAGTATGGTTGCAAAGCTGAAACTTAAAGGAATTGACGGAAGGGCACCACCAGGAGTGGAGCCTGCGACTTAATTTTACTCAACACGGCCAACACTGAAATGACTGACATGCCGAGACGACTTTCCTTGGGTCCAATATGGAACGGGTGCTGGATTTGGATGTTTAGAAATATGGGGTTATGCCCTCTGTGGCTCGGTTGGTCTGCATCTAGTGTTTGATAAAGCAATTGATGGAAGAGCATTACCAGGAGTGGAGCCTGGCGCTTAAATTGACTTAACATGCATATACTGTAGAATGACTGTCAAATTGAGAGCACTTCCGTTGGGTCCAATAGTGAACGTGTGCTGGTATTAGACCCATGGAAGACAGGACAGTCACTGACAAAACTAAAAAGCCCTCTATTCATACGTCCGGTCTAATATTGAACGGGTGCTGGAAATAGACCCTCGGAATACAGCTCAGTTTTACCCTACTAATGACAGGGCGTTGCTATGGTAATCCTGCTTAACTCGAGAGAAGCCGCAGCCATTTGGTTCACGTACTAGGCTGATAAGCCAACGGCGCGAGGCTATAAGGTGAGGGATTACGGCCGAACGCCTCTTAGCCAAAATCCCGCGCAAAAGCTCAGCACGATTGCAAGGGGAGGCCTCGACATGGTGGGGACCTGGGGCTCCAGCCCCGCCCGGCCGAGCCGCAGAATGAGGTCTCTGCCGTCCGCCGATCAAAGCGGGCGGGAAGCTGCTCGATATTCACCCCATACGGTGATGAGGTATGAAACCATTTGTAGAAGACTTAGTCCTCGGTCGGGGTGCCCTAAGCAGTAGATCAGCTACCTCACTGCAAATTGCTGAGACTCAACCCTTGACCATGAGATATGTCCGCACCAGGCGAACAACATCTCCGTGCAATGACCAGGCTTGTCCCCTGGTCAAATGCACTTTTTCGAGAGGAACCACAGATCGCTGACATTTGGTCCACGTGCTTTCCTGATTAGCTACCATCTGAGGGACTACGACAGAACGCCTCTAAGCCAGAATCCCGCCCTAAATCTCAGCACCGCTGTGATGGGAGGCTACGACATGGCTGGGATTTGCGTCTCAGCCAGGCCCGGTCGAGCCGCAGGAATGCACCTGGTAAAATACACTCCTTCCGCGCTCTTTGCCTCTGTCTGCTATCAGTCATTCCAATGGACGCAGAAGAGATGCAGTCCAGCGGACATTGCACCTCCTGCCTTATGGTGACAACCTCCCGGGTGGCGGGGAATGCTAGGCGTACCATCACTGCAGATAAGCCGAGAAAATAAAGCGAGCAAAAAGATACCTCACTCATATGCATATGCTACGTTTCTGGCAGGACGTGACGATCCTGGGAAAAAAGTCACACTTGACTGCCTCTCTTTCGGGATAGTACAAGCTAGTACATAGTCCATCATATCATTGTCAAACCCTTTAGACACGAGTAGGGAAGACTCGATAGTCCTGCAAGACAACTTCCTAAGAGAGACAACTCTGACCAAAAACAACTGCTGCCTTGCAGTTAGGCTGGGGACAGCCAAAGGCTAAGGAGGGCAACTCTACAGAAACGCCTGTTGAAATCGGATGCACTGAGCCACTGTCTAACAAATTAAAACAGTGCAACGTGAATATCGCTGTAAACAAAGTACGATGAAGAAGAAATCAAGCGAGTGCCAGTGTTTTTGTCGAATGTGCATTCAGAATAGCTTGTGTTCAGGTTTGGTCTACACAAATTGGTTTGTCAAACAAATTATATTGTATACACATAGCTCTAAGAGCCGCTGGCCATTCTCATGAATGATTCCAACTCCTAAAGTACTAGGACATGAAGGTCACCAGTCGTTGTCAAGCTCAACTCTAACATTGTAGTCGTCTGGAAGAACACGCTGTTCTTGGCTGTGGATGCTTCTAATGATTGGTGATAAATCATCATACAATGCATCTTTGGCTACAGAAGTGGAGTGCGACGTAGGTTTATATGCACTCACATAAATGCGATACATGAATTGATGTTGAGACCAAGTGTAAGCAGGCGCTCTGAGCCGGTTGTGCCTGGCTCAACCATGTGCATTTGCATGTGTTTTGCTGCGAAACGTACAACATGGTCTCTCTTTTCGTTGTGGGCTTTTCCTTGCCTGAAGAATACGGTAGCCATGACATTTTCAACATCAGTTGATCTGTCAACCTGATTGTGTGCTGTGTCGCGTAGCAACAAATGCTTTTGCTGCTGATCGCGGTCGCGACAAATGTTAGAAATCGTTTTCTAGATATATAGTTATGTTTTTAATACTAGCTGATTCAAAGCGGAATAAAATGTGTAGTTTAAAGTGATGTGTCAGTGTCAGGAATGTGACAATGTCAGTTATTTGACAGATGTGGGATTCAACTGATGGTGACAGTATCATGGCAAACATCACACACTGAAACCGGTCTGTGTTTTTCTAATGCCAGTTGTGAAACATAATAAAACATACCCACTGTTAAACGAGTAACAAATGAACAGGTCTTGCTGGTGTCGAGAATGGAGACATGCTATATGACTGACACGCTCGGGTGTGCTGACATTAGATAAATTACAAGGTCCAAGCTGACCCAAATTGGCGTACTCTCCCCTGACAGTCACCAAAGAACATCTACAAACACATTCTAGAGAATGGTCTTGGATTATCACTGGTGAAACATGTCAGAAAGTTGGCATGTCAGTTAAAACACTTTACAACCCGTTGACCAAACGGGAAAAAAAAAGTGTATTAGTTTAGGCTACATTTTCATTACGGGTCTATGCGGCCAGGATAAGACAAGCAAGTTATTGTCCTTGTAACACCAGCTTACAGTCAAATGGATGGTTACTAACTTAGGCTCTTCTATTCTACATTGACCTCCAGAAGTTTGCCAGAACGAGCATCAGACCATTGCATCCTAGTCTTCTTCTTTACCAGGTTTCAGTGGTCAAAGGTCATTATTGTCTTTTGTTGTCATCCCCAAGAACTTTGGAAAGCTAACGGTGACTTAGAAATATTGAAGCTAATATTAGTCGAACAATAAGTAAACAGATAAGGAAAACATTAGGTCAAAGAATTTAGACAAAGGTTAGGTACATTGGACAGTGTAAATAAAGCCGGCCTTGGGTTTCATTGTCGGAAAATCGGGTTATGGGAAAAGTAAGATGGCGAGAATTTACTTCCACTGTTATCGCGAGGTAATCGTCTAGACTAAGGTCGTTATTTTAAAACGTGTTCGTCACATGTTAAATATGGTAAAAGTTCGTATAACTTGTAGTTTGTTTGGTACTTAGTGTGGTAGGGGTTTAGATTAACCCATGCTGAGGTGTCTTTGTGTCACAAGAACAATGGTCGGAGTAGAGCTGCCTGTGATTTTACGTCTAGATTTCCAATTACCCGTTAGTAGGGGCTTCAAATGTGGAGAACTTAGCATGTTGACAGGAGTACACGCCAAACGTTGACACCAATTTTGAATTGGCCTCACCACCTCGTGACTGCCGGCTTTGTGAATAAGCAAAGATTACGGAGGAGCATTACAGACCAATAACGACTGAAGCACGAGTAATTCAAAACCGAGCTTACCGGGAGATCCAACTGAGTTTCAAAGGCTCCGACCTGACTGCATGAAGGAGATGATAATAAATTGACCAGCTATTGATAGAGAGATAGAGAGAGAGAAAGAGAGAGACAATAGGAGGAAAATAGAGAGAGAGATAGAGAGAGAAATAAAAAAGAAGGAGGGAATGAGAGATAGAGAGAAGAAGAGAAAGAGCAAATGGAGAGAAAGAAAGAAGGAGGGAGAGAGAGAGAGAGAGAGAGAGAGAGAGAGAGAGAGAGAGAGAGCGGGCAAGTACGGCGACCTGAAAACTTGAGTTTGCAGTATAAACTATAAGATGTGATAAATGTAGACTTGCCAAACACATACTTCCTAGATCAGAAGTACGACAAGACCAGTGCTGGGCGCTTGACGTCGAAGCTTGGACGAAGCTGTAGTCTGACTCATGTAAGTACGAAACTGTCCAAGTCAGATTAGTTAGAGTGGTAGGCTAGAGCCTCTTGACGAAACCCGACTTGAACACTGGCCGGCACGTGTCAGATTACCCAGAGGGGTCGGTCAGAGAGACACCCAGCCACCCCAACTCTTTTCCTGACATAAACGACCTTTAACGTGGACCTGTCATATTAGGCAGAATGTTCGGCCGCTAACTTAGCGTCACATCTGAGCAGAGAATTGAGTTTTAGTTAGATTAGAAGACGACCGGGGTGTGTGAAAAGAGCATGCAATAACTGATTAACCGTGCTTTGTTGTTTCTTTGTATAGAAAAATCAGTTAAGTGTCTCCTTTCTTTTCACGTGCAATAAGAACTAATTAAACTAAAAGGGATTATTTCACTATACGACACAGTGTTCAGACAAATCGAATGATCGGGCATCCTAGATAACAAATTAGGTAGGGTATGTTACAGTAATGGTGGAGTGAGATAGAGTGAGTGGACGTGATGGGGGAGTGAGATAGTGTGACTGGAAGTGATAATGGAGTGAGATAGAGTGAGTGGACGTGATGGGGGAGTGAGATAGTGTGAGTGGAAGTCATGGGGGAGTGAGATAGAGTGAGTGGACGTGATGGGGGAGTGAGATAGTGTGAGTGGAAGTGATGGTGGAGTAAGATAGTGTGAGTGGAAGTGATGGTGGAGTGAGATAGAGTGAGTGGAGGTGATGGGGGAGTGAGATAGTGTGAGTGGAAGTGATAATGGAGTGAGATAGAGTGAGTGGACGTGATGGGGGAGTGAGATAGTGTGAGTGGAAGTCATGGGGGAGTGAGATAGAGTGAGTGGACGTGATGGGGGAGTGAGATAGTGTGAGTGGAAGTGATGGTGGAGTAAGATAGTGTGAGTGGAAGTGATGGTGGAGTGAGATAGAGTGAGTGGAGGTGATGGGGGAGTGAGATAGTGTGAGTGGAAGTGATAATGGAGTGAGATAGAGTGACTGGACGTGATGGGGGAGTGAGATAGAGTGAGTGGAAGTGATGGTGGAGTAAGATAGTGTGAGTGGAAGTGATGGTGGAGTGAGATAGAGTGAGTGGAGGTGATGGGGGAGTGAGATAGTGTGAGTGGAAGTGATAATGGAGTGAGATAGAGTGAGTGGACGTGATGGGGGAGTGAGATAGTGTGAGTGGAAGTGATGGTGGAGTAAGATAGTGTGAGTGGAAGTGATGGTGGAGTGAGATAGAGTGAGTGGAGGTGATGGGGGAGTGAGAAAGTGTGAGTGGAAGTGATGGTGGAGTGAGATAGAGTGAGTGGAAGTGATGGGGGAGTGAGATAGAGTGAGTGGAAGTGATGGTGGAGTGAGATAGAGTGAGTGGAAGTGATGGGGGAGTGAGAAAGAGTGAGTGGAAGTGATGGGGGAGTGAGATAGAGTGAGTGGAAGTGATGGGGGAGTGAGAAAGAGTGAGTGGAAGTGATGGTGGAGTGAGATAGAGGGAGTGGAAGTGATGGGGGAGTGAGATAGAGTGAGTGGAAGTGATGGGGGAATGAGATAGAGTGAGTGGAAGTGATGGTGGAGTGAGATAGTGTGAGTGGAAGTGATGGGGGAGTGAGATAGAGTGAGTGGAAGTGATAGTGGAGTGAGATAGAGTGAGTGGAAGTGATGGGGGAGTGAAATAGAGTGAGTGGAAGTGATGGTGGAGTGAGATAGAGTGAGTGGAAGTGATGGGGGAGTGAGATAGAGTGAGTAGAAGTGATGGGGGAGTGAGATAGTGTGAGTGGAAGTGATGGGGGAGTGAGATAGTGTGAGTGGAAGTGATGGTTGAGTGAGATAGAGTGAGTGGAGGTGATGGGGGAGTGAGATAGTGTGAGTGGAAGTGATGGTGGAGTGAGATAGAGTGAGTGGAAGTGATGGGGGAGTGAGATAGTGTGAGTGGAAGTGATGGTGGAGTGAAATAGTGTGAGTGGAAGTGATGGGGGAGTGAGATAGTGTGAGTGGAAGTGATGGTGTAGTGAGATAGTGTGAGTGGAAGTGATTGTGGAGTGAGATAGAGTGAGTGGAAGTGATGGGGGAGTGAGATAGAGTGAGTGGAAGTGATGGTGGAGTGAGATAGAGTGAGTGGAAGTGATGGGGGAGTGAGAAAGAGTGAGTGGAAGTGATGGGGGAGTGAGATAGAGTGAGTGGAAGTGATGGGGGAGTGAGATAGAGTGAGTGGAAGTGATGGTGGAGTGAGATAGAGGGAGTGGAAGTGATGGGGGAGTGAGATAGAGTGAGTGGAAGTGATGGGGGAATGAGATAGAGTGAGTGGAAGTGATGGTGGAGTGAGATAGTGTGAGTGGAAGTGATGGGGGAGTGAGATAGAGTGAGTGGAAGTGATGGGGGAGTGAAATAGAGTGAGTGGAAGTGATGGTGGAGTGAGATAGAGTGAGTGGAAGTGATGGGGGAGTGAGATAGAGTGAGTAGAAGTGATGGGGGAGTGAGATAGTGTGAGTGGAAGTGATGGGGGAGTGAGATAGTGTGAGTGGAAGTGATGGTGGAGTGAGATAGAGTGAGTGGAGGTGATGGGGGAGTGACATAGTGTGAGTGGAAGTGATGGTGGAGTGAGATAGAGTGAGTGGAAGTGATGGGGGAGTGAGATAGTGTGAGTGGAAGTGATGGTGGAGTGAAATAGTGTGAGTGGAAGTGATGGGGAAGTGAGATAGTGTGAGTGGAAGTGATGGTGTAGTGAGATAGTGTGAGTGGAAGTGATTGTGGAGTGAGATAGAGTGAGTGGAGGTGATGGGGGAGTGAGATAGTGTGAGTGCAAGTGATGGTGGAGTGAGATAGAGTGAGTGGAAAATGGGGGAGTGAGATATAGTGAGTGGAAGTGATGGTGGAGTGAGATAGAGTGAGTGGAAGTGATGTGGGAGTGAGAAAGAGTGAGTGGAAGTGATGTGGGAGTGAGATAGAGTGAGTGGAAGTGATGGGGGAGTGAGATAGAGTGAGTTGAAGTGATGGTGGAGTGAGATAGAGTGAGTGGAAGTGATGGGGGAGTGAGATAGAGTGAGTGGAAGTGATGGTGGAGTGAGATAGAGTGAGTGGAAGTGATGGGGGAGTGATATAGAGTGAGTGGAAGTGATGGTGGAGTGAGATAGTGTGAGTGGAAGTGAGGGGGGAGTGAGATAGAGTGAGTGGAAGTTATGGTGGAGTGAGATAGAGTGAGTGGAAGTGATGGGTGAGTGAGATAGAGTGAGTGGAAGTGATGGTGGAGTGAGATAGAGTGAGTGGAAGTAACGGGGGAGATAGATCGTGTGAGTGGAAGTGATGGGGGAGTGAGATAGTGTGAGTGGAAGTGATGGTGGAGTGAGATAGAGTGAGTGGAAGTGATGGGGGAGTGAGATAGAGTGAGTGGAGGTGATGGGGGAGTGATATAGTGTGAGTGCAAGTGATGGTGAAGTGAGATAGAGTGAGTGGAGGTGATGGGGGAGTGAGATATAGTGAGTGGAAGTGATGGTGGAGTGAGATAGAGTGAGTGGAAGTGATGTGGGAGTGAGATAGAGTGAGTGAAAGTGATGGGGGAGTAAGATAGAGTGAGTGGAAGTGATGGTGGAGTGAGATATAGTGAGTGGAAGTGATGGGGGAGTGATATAGAGTGAGTGGAAGTGATGGTGGAGTGAGATAGTGTGAGTGGAAGTGAGGGGGGAGTGAGATAGAGTGAGTGGAAGTTATGGTGGAGTGAGATAGAGTGAGTGGAAGTGATGGGTGAGTGAGATAGAGTGAGTGGAAGTGATGGTGGAGTGAGATAGAGTGAGTGGAAGTAACGGGGGAGATAGATCGTGTGAGTGGAAGTGATGGGGGAGTGAGATAGTGTGAGTGGAAGTGATGGTGGAGTGAGATAGAGTGAGTGGAAGTGATGGGGGAGTGAGATAGAGTGAGTGGAAGTGATGGTGGAGTGAGATAGAGTGAGTGGAATTGATGGTGGAGTGAGATAGAGTGAGTGGAAGTAACGGGGGAGTGAGATAGTGTGAGTGGAAGTGATGGTGGAGTGAGATAGAGTGAGTGGAAGTAATGGGGGAGTGAGATAGTGTGAGTGGAAGTGATGGTGGAGTGAGATAGAGTGAGTGGAAGTGATGGTGGAGTGATATATTATTAGTGAAAGTAATGGTAGCATTATATGTTGTTAGTGTAAGTGATACGTGAGAAGTTGTTAATGGAAGAGACAGTAGAATTATACGTTGGTAGTGGATTTGATGATATAGTGTTACGTTTTTAGTGGAAGTGATGGTAGAGTGATACTTATTTAATGGAAGTAAAGGTGGAGTGAGAAATTGTTAGCGGAAGTGATGAAATATTGTTAAGTTAATGGTGGGAAGCAGTTTAATGATTCTTGATTTTAGGAACCAACAGTATCACACATGTGGAATTATCTCAAGAGCTCCGTTCGCCGTTCAAGCAGCCAACACATCGTATGTGTACTCATATTCCCTGTCATGTGTTGATTTTATGTTCGTCGGATCTTTCCAGACATGACAAACTATCTACACTCTTCTATAGGTACTCCCAAATATAGCATCATCTACAGATATGTATTTTCTCGACCTTTTGTATCTTCATAATTCTGTAAAGTATTCATAACTGCAATGGTCAACTCAACCATGTCTCTTATCATCACGGCGTCGTTCATCACAGCTCGTCCATACACGGTCTCATCTCTTTCGTTGCATGTCATGGACAGTAGATCCCTGTGACACTTTGTGTACCAGAGTTGCTCAGAAGAAAGGCCCACTTTATTCGTATCATGCACCCTTATATGTTACGAGAAAAGTAGTTTAATGATTCTCATCAACATTCAATGTTGTGGTACGACAAACATCCTTACGGCATGAGCACCAGCAATACATACTTGGTCAGACCGGAATATATGCATGACAAAACTTGGAGATTATCAATCGCATCTTTAGCTGTCTTCCATCCCCATTCTATTACTTTTGTTGGACTAGCTTAACAATGTTCTCCATCAGTCTCTTTGTTTGTGATGTATTTCATCTCAAATCAGCTTTTAGTAGGTTAACATCTCGGATTCAAATCAGCTTTTAGTAGGTTAACATCTCGGATTCAAATCAGCTTTTAGTAGGTTAACATCTCGGATTCAAATCAGCTTAGTAGGTTAACATCTCGGATTCAAATCAGCTTAGTAGGTTAACATCTCGGATTCAAATCAGCTTAGTAGGTTAACATCTCGGATTCAAATCAGCTTAGTAGGTTAACATCTCGGATTCAAATCAGCTTAGTAGGTTAACATCTCGGATTCAAATCAGCTTAGTAGGTTAACATCTCGGATTCAAATCAGCTTAGTAGGTTAACATCTCGGATTCAAATCAGCTTAGTAGGTTAACATCTCGGATTGGACATTTGGCAAGTGTGCTTTATTGTGATTCATTTTATATCAATATACATCATTGTTTCTCATTAGTGAATCATTGACGATTATTTTTAATTTCATTGTCGCCAGGAAATCTGGATGAAGAAGAACATATGCCGAAAGTAATACCGGCAAGATGGGAAAAAAATATAAAGTTTGGCTCAAACCGTTAAACACGCACAGAAACACTACTCAAGCAGAAAAGTTTCTGCATGTACAAAGGAGTCTGCAGCGAATGCAACAGAGAATGGAGACATATGAAACTATACCAGCCGAAAAGCTGTATACATATTTCTATCAGTACAGTACAATGTATTCATTGTCAATTAACTTGAGGCAGTAAGTTGAAACTTTGCCTATTTTCTAGATGATACACAACATATAACAAGAATATAATAATAATATAACACTAGCTGACCCGTGCATAACTTGTGCCCGGTATAACCGCTAAAATGTGTATTCTCCTTTCCATAAATGCTGAGAGGATTATAGATCAGAAACTGCTTTGTAATTTCATAATGTGGTGTGTGTAATGTTGTCCTTTTTAGCGCCAACGTCTTCTTTTCGCGGCTAGTCCCCACTACCTTGTTCTTTCCCACAGCTCTGTATTAGTGACTTTGTCGTGACATTGTCAACCATCCTTTTGGTTGAAGCGTTGATTGCTGAAAGCCTGTGCCTTTCTAATTGAGCTTTTATGTGGTCTGACGTGACAGAGATATACAATAGCGCGAACATGCCTTTCTATTTGAAGATGTGTATTGTTGTCATTGGCTTATTTTTTTCGATTACCAAAAATTCACGTAGCCCAATAAAAACGTATTTGCCCTTTTTAGCAATTCTTAATTTGAATATTGGCTTAGTGGATAGCAGCTGTTGAGGCCTCAAACCTCCAGGAGTTGACATGAATACTGTCCGGGTCATTATGGGGTTCGAGTACAATGAAAGAGCGGACATATTGGCTTTATAAGTTAGCATTATGGGCACGTTAGTGATGTATACGACTGCCATATTGAAATCAATCAATTACCGACTGTTAGTTGAGGACACTACAGCATACAAAGCATCAATCCATTTTCTGCAACCAGTGAGCTACAGCAACTACCAGCATCCAAACACTTAGTCATTTGCTGAGATAGAGAGGCTGCGCACCTATGGGAACGTCTGGACTACAGTGACGTCAATACTTGGAAACATAATTGTAAATCTATCATTACCTCCGAACTTGTCTCCTTATTGGTACCGAAATACAAGTATATAAATGGCGCGATCCGTACATATTATATCAGTTCTATGTGAACACTCGACTCGAAGAACCATTCAGTAAGAATATATTTTTTTAATTTGCATTTCGTTGTGTTTTTGAGATAGAAGGTCCGATTCATCAGCCAGAGCAAGATCATCATCTGTTACTGCCAAAAATCCAAAGTGATTCACTGTCTAAACTAGCATGTGTGTTCACATCAGTTAGAAATCCGATTGTAGGTTGGCTATTCCTGTCTACACCCCGTTCAACAAATATTGGCAGTACAGTTATCTGGTCAACATATAATTTATTTTGTCAAAAACCTGCCTACTGGTTCCTCAACTTTAAAATGATCCAGTTCAATATACCTATACATTTTGATCTCCGTTGCCGATCCCTTGTTCTCCAGTAATTGAAATACTTATGGAAGGAAAGGGCGCTCCAAAGGTCGCAGGTTCGAATCACGGTGAAGATCGTGATTTTATTCATGTTTATTTTTTGGTAACATTCTCCTGATCTCAGGATAGTGAGATTGGACTGCCGGATACAGTGCCGAGCATGTTCAAAAAGTATCTGATCTCTGCGTAGTGAAATCTGACTGCCGTGTACAGTAAGGTATCACTGTCTCGCGCGGCCAAGTTTACATGCCCTCACGGCCTGTTCAAAATCCGGAAGTACATAATACTCAACTGAAAGGACTGGCTACAACGAAAGCGTAAAGGTTCGCATTTCGCTTGACGGACGAACAACAGACGAACAATATTCTTTTTATTTGACGTTGATTCTGAATAGAACGCATATGTCAATATGTAAATAAATTGCAGCAAGGCTGCGGTATATACGCCTTTTGCTCAACACTTCCAATTGCAGCACATCCTATGAATCCTTTTTAGCTTCCTTTGCCGATCCCTATTATCTTAGACCCGCAGCAAAGTTTGGCGTCTGTTTTCAGGTTCACCACTTAAAGGTGAAATCGCGTGTTGGTCAATTATGGAACACTGAACATGATGCAAGTAGCCAGCTGTGAGTCACTAGTTGATGTCAGCTTTTTTTTCACTGCTGCATCTTTGGTTATGTCCACCATGTATGATGTATACAATGAAAGAAATTACATTTTTCTTAGCAATTAAAGATTAGCTATTGTTAATGAAAGAGATTATTGTTATAATATAAAACTTTGTAAATGAAAGAAGAGAAAATACATTAAGTCATTAATAACATTTTCTCATTGTTTAATCATAAAAAATAATTGGTAAACTGTGTATCACTTATCATTGAAAATTTGTTTAGTATATTTCCCCCAAAAATGATAATATAAAATATGCGTCAAAGACAACACTCTCAATTGAATAACAAAAATGATGTTTACGTGAAAACTTAGAATTTCCAATATAAAATTGTCCTTTCCAATATCGTGTTTACACTTTCAATTGTAACTAAATATATTGTGGGCAATTTTCTGAGAATTGTCTTATGCATCTACTGCATGGAAGGTATCACATGAAAATAAGGTGACGAAATGATAAAAGGCCACACTTAAATTGGTAATAATTTTACATTTCACTTTGAATATCACGTTCAATTTGTTTTGTTTTATAAATGAGGTACCGGTTACCATTTTCTCTAGTTGGATCTACCAATTATTTGTAGACATTGTTTACACACATACAGTTTCTACTGTTTACGCTGATCTGATAAAACGCGTTCCAGAAGGTCAATGGATCATGCATTTGGTTAGAATCTTGTAATATTGTTTTTGCATCAGGTTGGTCAGTACTATTTAATGTAACATATATTTATGTATATGTAGCAGTGAATGTACAGTTTGAAATCCAATACCATAGATGTATTTGTGATGACAACGACAACAACATTCGTTTTCAAAACATCAATGACAAGCTTATACAATCACATTTGTGACAGCCCGGTAATTATGCAACGTCTATATTTAGATATGATTACCATGTATGCATTTTAAATATATAGTACGGTCCAGATGGAAAAAAAAGCAGTACGTTTGACTATTGACATTCTATCCTTATAGTGACTTCCTTGAAACGATAAATATAATAAATAAGTGGATGGTCTCATTATGCGGTTCATAAACGTATGCGATATAGTTCAACTCAAAAATCATTATTTTTTGGTTACGTGGGTATCCTTTCTATTTTTACATAAGCATCAACTTTGGTCAGATGAAATTAACGTATACTGTGGTGTAGCAGACTAAAATCAACACAAACATAAAGCTGATAAACATAACAGGTTCAGTATTAAACTTTGCTGGGCATCATAATTTTTTCTGCGCAATATTTTCATTTTATATTTATTGCATAATCGTGAACTTTTTAAATGCATCCTAATATGCACTGTTATCTCTATCCGATTCATTACTTTGTTTTGTTCATGTTAATTATCGGAGTGATAATTGCATTTACTATATAGTTATTATATGGACTTTATCACCATCATTACCATCAGTCCAGTAACCGAGAAAGTAGTTGAGGCACTGTTATTGCAGTTTATCGATCTAGTTCACGCCAGATGTCTCGATTTTTAGCCAGGGTATTATTTTCAGCTATAGCCCTTCCCGTTTATTTTTTTATATTTTCTCAGATCTGTTTTTTATTCTCCCTCACACACTTCCTAGTCACAATGCGTTGCAGGACGGTCTTGGTCAGCACCACCGATCGTGAAAATGTCCAAACTATGTAGTTGTTTCGTGTTTTTACTATATTCATTAGGTTTTTATACCGTGATACTGCCTTCCTAAAAATTTCTAGAACACACTCGTTTCTAACACGATCCAGATATGAAATGCCAAGAATTCTTCGCAAGCATCTCATTTCCAAATTTTACGTTCTAGTGCAGCCTTCAGAGTCCAAGTCTCACACGCGTAGAGGTATACCGAGGTAATCATTGTCTATATTAAAGTCAGCTTCGATTAAAGGCTAATGTTCTTGTCTTTCCAGAACATTCGTATTCTGGTCAGATCGACCCTGGCTATTGCTGCTCTTGACTGGATCTTTCTTTGCTCTAGAACCCTCCGTATTCATTTCTGCTTCCCGATATTTGAACCGCGTAACACTTTCTAGGATGTTATCTTTGACTATAATCGGGCTTTAAATACCCTCTGGGACGTTGATCACAATATTGCTCCTCTCTCCACTGATTTCCATCCCACATTTCTGGGCAGCATTGCCCAGGTTTGTGACTAGTATTGGATGTTCATGTTCTGTTCCAGCCAGACCGGTAATATCGTCGGCAAACCGGAAGTTGGTGAGTATGCGTTCAACTGTACTGACCGTCCCAACGTGTCCATCAAATGTATCTGCCATAACGCCTTCTAGAAAAACATTGAAACGTTTCGGAGACAGGATACATCACTGACGCACGTCGACTGTCGTGCGGAAACATTCACCTTCGGTCCCGTTGAGGTAAACTACACTGCTGGTATTGGAGTATAGTTTCTCAGTGACGTGGGTAAGCCACCATCACATCTTGTACTTGCGCAGAGTTTCACATAGAGCCTCATGCCCCATCCTATGAACAGCCTTTTAAATGTCAATGAAGATCTGACACAATTTATGTTTGTGCTGAGTGTATTGTTCACTGACCAAGCGCAGGTTAAAAATATGTTCTATTGTGTTTCGGCCAACTCTGAAACCTGTTTATTGTTCGCACCATTTTCTAATGCTCGTGGCTGCAGTCTGTTAAGGATAACCTTTAGTACACCTTTACTGGCATTGCTTATCAGACAGATGGTTCTGTAGTTATAACACTTTTGGAGATTATCCTTCTGTGATATTACTGTGAACAATGATTTGGTCCAACTTGTGTGTCATTATGTCATCTACCATATCATGTTAAATATTTTTGTTAGATAATATATTACCACTAGACATCCAAAAATTAATAGTTCGCCTGGTATGGTTTCCCCTCCGGCCGCATTACCCTTTTTTTTAGAAATATAACCACCACCTCAACTTCTTCACACATGATGCTAAAGTTATCTTCCTCTTCTTGTTGGTCTGCTGGGGTTACATCTCTAGGATCTCTAGAGGACTTCATATTGTACAGATGTGAGCAACATTCTGTCCAACATTGCAATGTCATCCTTTTCCGCAGTAGTGATATCCTTTGTCTCATTTTGAATTATTCCTTTTGTGAGGCGTGACATGTCAGGGTTTCTAACTAGTTGGTACACTGTCCTTCCATTGTTCTTGATAATGCAGTTTTGAATTTGCGTGCACTGATCTATTATCCACTCTTTCTTTGCTGTTGCCATGTCCTTCCTTATAGCCTTGTTCATAGCTCTGTATTTCCCCGCTCTTGCTGTTGTGGTTTTATCAATTGTTAGAGCTCTCCTAGTGTCACATAGTAGCGACATATATATTTTCCTAGTCACGGAGTTTAAACCTGTTTGTTCCCTTTACGTTTTTTCTCAGCCGTATCCTTTAGTATAGTATTAAAGTCTTCTAACATAGACTGTACATACTAGCTTTATGTACCTGCGTTAGTGCTTGCTGGTAGGTTACGACTGTTCCTCGGGCAATCATTAAACGATTCCACGGTTAGTGGATCTTCCAGTCTATCAAGGTCAGATCTAATCCTTGGTAGTTGTAGATTGGCTTAGTTCTTTAGGCTGAGACGAAATGTAAGCATATGCAGATCATGGTCGCTGCCGATGTCCGTCGTTGGATAACTTCTTGTTTGGGCCGTATTGGAGCTAGAGATAAATCTGCTTTGTACCATTACGAAGTCCACCTGATTTTGATGTTTTCCACTGGGTGAGTGCCATGTGTTTTTTTCTAAACATGTTATGGCTTCTCAGGGTATTCGCTAGCACACAATGGTTGTATTCGGGAAACTCCAGTAATCTTTGCCCTCTAGTATTTGAAAATATGTTACGAAAGGGTCCGAATGTGTCTGGCAAAGTTTGAGAGCCAACTATCGCGTTTCCTCCCCACTATGGTAGAATATATGACCTTCCTCAATGCTCGTCTCTCCAAAACCAGTCCACTTTGTCTCACAAACACCTTGTACGTCCCATCTATACCTGTGCATTGTATGTGTGAGTTCGTTGGGTTTGACCACGGGTTTTTATGTTGTCACATTTCACGTGACGTTTTCAAGTGTTCTGAGTTTCTGTCTGGACAGGTTTGTCTTACGGTCGTTCTTGTTTCTTCCTGGCAATATTCTTGTATTGTTGTTGGCTCTAACCGTTTTGTGAAATAGTAGCGTGTCTTTGGCACTGCACACCTGACGGAGCCGATCTTTCACCAGGTGGCCTGATAGAGAAATTGATCATGTATGTAGCCATCAACATTATGCATTCATCCATGTCATCCCGTCCGCATGGCTTCATCACGAGTCCGCCTATCTGTCGCGTTTACTCCTCGCTTGGCCACCCCGTTTCCCACATGGTCGTTTTGTTCGTGCTCAGACTAATGTGTATTGTGTTGCACTGTGTTATGCATCGTTAGCCAGTGGATCCGACTTCAGCATGCATTTGATCGGATTCGCCACCCTAGCCCTTGGCTGTCCGCATCCTACCTGCAGGGCAGCAGTTGGTTGAGTTATAATTTGTCTCACCTAGGAAAGCTGTCTTTTACGACTTTCGGATCTTTCCTATCCGGGTTTTGATCAAGTTTTCCTTCTCGTTGTGCGGGCGTAAGTCAAGGATGTTGTGCGGGCGTAAGTCAATGATGTTGTGCGGGCGTCAGTCAGGGATGCTGTGCGTGCGTCAGTCAGCAACGTTGTGCGGGCGTCTGTCAGGGATGTAGTTCTCCTCCCATGCATGAAATGATTTGTGCCATGGTTTTCCTCCGCGATTGCTCACGTAGTTTATCCGGCCAGTCAAAGTTGCCCGGGGAGTGGCGCTGCTGTTTGTTAGCAAACTATAGGAGGCATACGTGAGTTAGACATGAGCGGGGGAACCAAGAAGGGTCCAGACCATCCTTTTTTCTAGGAAGTGACTTCCTCTTGCCGCGAGGTACTATTCCTTACACGCCCCTGTCCTACTGCAGCGCCCAATCTAGACACAAACGGCATAAAACTTTCAAGGCTAGCCAAATCATTAAGCAGCGAGGACTGCAGGAACCATGAACACACAGAACAATTGATCTGGAAAATGATGACCGAAACACTTGCAGCTAACGCATTCAAATGACTATTCTCGAAAATGAGCTAGATTCATATCCCACCTGAAATAAAACAGACAACGCGATATAGAGATATATCGTTAAAAAAACATTAACCTGCCCAGAGGAGCACATGACAACCAACCTTACCATGAAAGAATTCGATGCAGTCATTTACTCCATCAAACAACGAAAGTCACCTGTAAAAGATGGGGTAACAAACGACATGCTTATGAGATTAAGAAAATACTCCTCGCGATCATGAACTGCAGCTGGAAGCGTGGCATTGTAACTAAAGTGTGGAAAAAATACGAATGATTCCCTTCCAGAAATACAATAAAGATAAACGTAACCCAAATATCTAGAGGCCAATCCGTTTCCTGAGCTGCACAGGCAAGCTCATGGAAGCAATTCATAAATACCAGACTCAGCTGGCACTTCGATAAAAAACAAATCATTACACTACAATAAGCAGACTTCATGCAACATAGGTCCACGGGAAATCAAGTAATCCCTATAGAAGACAAAAAGACACAAGCAGAGGCACAGAAAAAGCACTTAGTGCACATATTACAACAACCAAAATATCACACCAAAAGCCTGGATGTACGCCTAAACGGATGGTTCAGCCGAAGATAATACTGGAAACAGGGGAAGAGGCATCACTGTAAAACTTAAAAGCCATATATACTCAGCAGCATTTGCAATTGTGAGACGCTGCGCCAACTTCAGTGTCGAAGCCAGTGCCCTGAGACAAGCAGCTGAATCCCTTATAGGCCACAATGAGCAGGCAGACAAGCAAGTGGTCATTTTCACAGACGTCCTCGCAGTGTTAATGTCACTCAAGAACCAGTAAAAAAATTAAATCGGTGCTCAGGCAGACTCACTCGAACGCCTGTCCCAGTTCTTCAAAAAAGCAGTCCAGTGATACCAGCCAATTGCAACATTCCAGGCAACGAGGAGGCAGACAAACTCACCAAAGAGGGAGGAAAACTGCAGCAGAGTGATAAAGAAATCACGTACAAGAAAACAAAAGCATTCGGCAGGTCAAAGTGTAGTGCAAAATGGAAAAAATAGAGACCACACTGGACACATATAAAACGATGCCTACCATAAGCTCTCCATTCGAGACCAGGTGATAATTCCCCGACTACGCACAAGTCACAACAGACTTACATGCCATATGTACAACATATTCAAAATTCGAACTACAGACTTTTGTGCCTGCAGCACAGCCTCCAAAAAAGACAGAACATATCTTACAGTCCTGTCCACTGTAAACCGACACAATAAGTAGGATTTGGAAACAGCCAGTGTCCTTCCACGACAAGCTGTATGGAAGCGTACATAGCCTTGAGTCGACTGATATCTTTGTTAGAGTCATCGAAGTTGAGATCTAAAGGTGAAATAGGAAGAAGAAGACGAAGGATTATCTCTGTCGTTGTCTTACTCCGTATATTTGAAGCCCAATCAATACTGTTGACCTGAACATAAGGCAATGAGGGAAAAGATGTGTGTGTGGTCCTACTATAGGAATATCCCATGACCAGCGATGGCAGTTAGTTTATAATCGGGTAGTCTGTAACAGCTTGCACGTAAGATGGGACGGTAGCTATGTACTATCTGTGACACGTTTATTCATGGACATTTCTTACGTCTGTCTTAGCGACGCACATTTATATCCACACACAAAAAAAAAAGAATCGGTAAGCCATGATTGCACACTAGAGAATCTAAGCAAAATGCAAAATAATTTGAGACAAACTGTCCCGCAGTTATCTCAGCGCAGGAACCAGACGGAATACGTGCTTTTTTACTGCTTGATCTAAGGCAAGTGAATATCTTGCTCCTTTCATTCTATATATTCTTCTTGGTTATGAATTTCTTCTCAGTTTTCCGGTACCAAAATCTGAACATGGCTTTGCGAGTAGCAGAATGTAATCGGGAGAAGAGAACGCTGTATGTCGCTAGTTTACAGCTTGCCTGCGATAGTTGCCCCTTCTGGTCCAATACATCCGGTTTCAGCATTTTATAGAAGTATTCATGTTTGTTTTGGATAGCTAGGCTAGAATTTAATAGTATATACAAACAAAAAATCACAAAATAATATCAATGACATATATTAAATAAAATACTTTAACAATTCATGATAGTATCTCCTTTTACTTGTTGGATATCAATTGTGTTCATTTACTACTTTATTTCATACTGTGTTCCTGATTATTAAATAATTATGTAATGGGAAAACAACTTTAATATTTTATTATCATAGGTAAACAAAAAAAAAGTTATTTAAAACATGTTTAGTAAATATAATTGTATTACAAAGAATGCTGATTTATATATTATGTAACTAAAATTATGAGAACGTTTTAAAAAATGTGTCCGAAATTAGGTACATAGGCAGTGGAGGAAACACATTTAGACATGAAGATATTATGTATCATCTACTTTTTTGCTTGGTAAGCAATCTGGGGTGTGTTAGTATTCGTTTCAGCTGGTAAGTGATATTGTTTGCTCTCTGTAATCTCGTCTTTATCTCACTATCGAGTCCGCCGTTTTCAGTTAAAAACAGAACCAAACTACCGCACGTTTTGCCCATGTATGATGTTTTTTCACATTTACACGGAAATAAACTGCATTGTGCTTTATATCTTTATTTATTGTCTCTGTTTTGGATGTGTTGATTTTAAAAGTCAATATCGCATATAGGTTATCTTCATCGGGGTAGATCCAACATAAGTCATATGTAACGAGCAATTCGATAGTACTTTGTTAGTTCTGTATTTGGCTACAGGTTAGGATCAGGTCAGGTCAGGTCATCCCGTAACCGGTGGTGTCGTAAGGGCACACATGAAGACATCCTCACAACTCCACACCACCCATCTCTGTCAGATGCCGCTGCCTGTGAATCTTCTAGTCGGAGACTGGTCCATTCTTGTATGTTGTCCTCCCATCTCTGTTTGGGCCGGCCTCTTCGTCGTCTGCCATGCACCTTTCCTTGGATGACTGTATTTGCAAGACCATTTGATCTCGATATGTGACCGGACCAAGCGAGTTTCCTTCTTTTGACAGTTGCCAAGAGGTCTTCGAAAGTCCCTGTTGCTGTTGTAATTATATCTCGCATTTCTTCATTTGTAACTCGATCTTTGTACGTGGCGTTTAAAAGTTTTCGGAAACATCTCATCTCCAAGGCCTGTATCCTTCGTTGAAGGTCAGCTGTAACTATCCATTTCTCACAAACATAGAAGAATATTGACAGGACCAGTGTAAGCATTAATCTGATTTGTGTGCATAATGGTAATCGTTTATCTTGCACGATTTTGTTAAGCAGTGTAAGCGCCGCTATTGTCTGTGCTATTCTGGCCAACACCTCACATTTTTATCCTTCATCACTGACAATCGAACTTAGATATTTAGAACGGTCAATCAATTCGAATTACTGACCGTTAGCTTTTATCCTTGTATCTTGCTGTTGAAGCTAGTTGCGTTGCTGGTCATTAATTCTGTCTTTCCAGGTAGATTTTAGTAACATAAATGACAAGTAGGAGTAATGAGGGAACACACCACTGTTTGATGTCGGATGATATAGATAACCCCTCTGACATGAATTATTTTTTGTTCATTTCTCACTCTAGACCTGATACACATCCTTGATTTTACCATGGAAACGGCAGGGTATATAATCCATAATCTTTAAAGATCTCCCATACTTCCTTTATGTTGATTCCATCAAATGTCTTTCCTTGATCTATTAATTTGAAACTGTTTACTAAGATATTCAATAGACTGTACACACACATTTCTAAATGTAAAGATTGGGTCGATGCAGCTCTTTCTTTTTTTGAACTCAAACTGTTTATTTCCTAATTGTGCTTCCAGTATTGTACATTGCTCTTCTTTCTAGTAAATTAGCACACATCTTGCTTGTGTGTCTTCCATCTACAAGTCGCATTTTCGCCTGTCTTGTTTAATTTTACCAGAGAGGAAAAATGATCGCTCGCTGCCAATATTGATGCATCTTTCTCGACGTCCAGACCAGGTTAAATACTAAAGTCCGCCAGACGAATTCAGTTGTGTTTTTGGCTTCTAGCATTGATGTTGTTATATCATATATGACTGATGCCTACTTTTTCTTACTGTCTGCGGGACTGCTTAAACGTATAAATCGGTATCTCTATCTGTGGTTGTACTTGTTTATACTGTCCTAGATTTAGGAGATGAATAAAGTAGTATGTCTCTCAGTTTCTTCTTGCCTTGACCGTTGAAGAGTTGTTCTTTGAACTTACTGCTGACAGATATCATTATTTTCATGCTTCGGTAACAATTGTAAAGGTCTATTTGGTCCATGAAGAAATGCTTTCATTGTCCTCCTTTGTTACTATCTGTCTGGCTTTTCTGTAAGTGTTTTGTTCTTCTTTGTTTATCGATTTCTTCTACTTGTGAAAACATCTTTTCCTTCTTTTGAATGTAGCTTTTGACTTATGTATTCCACTATTTCGTGTATCTTGTCTATGTGCCAGCTTTTTGAGGACTCATTTCTCTCGTACTAAATATAGAATGGTAGGTTAGAAAAAAATTGCCACTCACTTTCTATACCTACTGCACTTTTTAAAGTATTATATGATACTTTCACCTCTTCCTCTGTTTTCTCGCAAATCGTATATCTTTCAGTGTCTTTATATTTGTATTTGTGTATGCTTCTTCTATTATCTTGTTATCGTTTATCCAATTTTGTTTATATAGCGAAATCATCATAGGCATATGGTATGAGTCGATTATATTATTTGAGGTTACTTTGCAATCTTTAACTCTCCATATTGTTTTCTTCTTTTTTAGCAAGAAGTCTATTTGGAACGCTTGGTGTGTCATGTTGCAAATATATCACGTGCGTATTTGACTTCTGTTAAAATACGTTACTGAACAAGACGTCATGTTTTGCACTTAGGCTAAGAACTTGCTCTCCGTTGATATAGACATTAGTTATGTCGCTGAACAGTAATATTTGTGTTCCACATGGTGTCCTATCTTTTCATACTTTTCTAGTGACATCCTCAAGCACATAACATACATTCGGTATCTTTAACTTTGCCAAAAAGAATCATTAGGTCAATGACATTCATATTCTTCTTCTTTGTATGATTCAAAGAAATAAGCGTATATTTTGTTGCATGTTACGCTCCCCCCCCCCCCCCCCTTTGTTTAATTTAATACGAGTGATTTTTTTTTTTTAAATACAGTCTCTTTTAAGGGGGTATTTAGCTGTTAGTCCTCAATGAATTACACATACACGTTTATTTTCCGGGGGTAAGCTCACTTCACATAAATGTTTATTTTCTGCGGAAAAGTTTACTTTACATAACTGTTTATTTTTCCCGGGAAAGTTCACTTCTTCATTCACCCTAGTATTGCTTTCAAAACATAAGCAAAAACGCTGTGGGCTTTCTAGGCCAGTCACATCATCGGGCAGGCTGTTACTGCGCTAGGTGGAGCCTAACCCATCCATAGCGATCAGGGTATATTAGCCTGAGTTTTCATTGTGGCGTTCTCTGGTCAGACCGGCTCACTTAGCCTAAGTTGTCATTGTGACTCTCGCTAGTCAGACCGGCTCACTTAGCCTAAAGTTTCTTTGTGACTCTCGCTGGTCAGACCGGCTCACTTAGCCTGAGTTGCCATTGTGACTGTCGCTGGTCAGACCGACTCGTTTAGCCTGAGCTGTCAATGTGACTCTCGCTGATCAGACCGGGTCATGCTTTCTCAAATGTGCTGATGACGATTGCGTTGAGTAAAAACTATATTAGGTTTTCACACGGTACACAGTCTCGAATGTTTTATCACTGGAATGTGTCGCTGTTTTTCTGACCCAACGAGATCTGAAGGGACTGTATTCACTGGACCGTTGGATTAAGTCACAGAACGACTGAAGGTGTCACATATGTTTTTGAAATCACTAACGGGGCGAAACAGGGATGTGTGCTTTCTCCTCTGGTATTTATCATCTATACGGACACAATCGCATCAGAGACTGGTCAAATTGAGACATCTGATGCAGAACATAACTCAATTCACGAATTACTCTTTGCAGATGTACAATGCTTGTTGTACGACGAAGAAAACAAACTGCAAAACCACATACACGCGCTGGCGACTACCTGTACTAAATACATAAAGCGAATTACCGAGAACAAAACAGAAACTATGATGATCAGTACAACTCAATTCAAGATAAGTCTAAATGATATTGCTTTTTAATAAACGAATAATAATTCCACAGCAAGCAGACTTTAGACAGCACAGATCAACTGAGGGCCAGGTCATCCTCATAGCCCAGGAAATATAAGATGCCAACCAGGCACAGAAACCCACAGTAGCGGCTTTGGTGAACCTGGAAAAGACATTTGACAAAGTTTGGAAAGACGGACTTAGAGTCAAGCTAAGGAGAAGTGACGTTTGTGGGAGAATGTACAAGTGGATCAACCACTACCTCAAAAAAAGAACGGCCAGAGTGCAAGTACAAGGGCAGATGAGCAAAAAGGTGAAACTCGAGCAGGGAGTACCCCAAGGGGGAGTACTGTCACCCCCATTCTTCCTGGTGTATATAAACGACATTACAGAGAATATACCCAGAAGAGTCCATAGCTCAATGTTTGCAGACGATCTGGCTATGTGGACCTCTGAAAAGAATCTCACCATAGCAAGAAATCGGATGCAGCAGGCCCTAACATCGCTGGAAGAGTGGGCGAACTCATGGCTAGTCAAGATAAACGAGGAGAAAACCACATGTACAATATTCTCGCTCTCAATCAAACCCCAAAACACCAAATTAAGTCTAATAGACACATTCCTGCAGTCAAACGACAACCCAAACTATCTGGGAGTCACATTTGATCGGCGCATGACATGGAAAAGTCAGATCGAGAGAAACCGAATGAGAGCCAGAGAAAGAATGGCAATCATGAGGAAACTTGCTGGCACAAGCATGGGAGCAGACGAAAGTATACTAACGAAACTGTACACTGGAAGAGTGAGACCAGTTTTCGAGTATGGCATTGCGGCATGGAGAACAGCAGCAAAGACGAACTTCGATAAAGTTAGCAAACACCAAAACTAAGCCATGAGAGTTATAACAGGAGGCATGAAGTCAACGCCAATTGTAGAACTTGAAAAGATTACAAAACTGCAATCCATGACCGATAGAAGAGACTGCAGAGCCCAGCTGCAGGCAGAGAAACTCCGAAGACTAACTGACCATCCAATGCACCAGAGACTAAACAATTTTGGAAATGGGAAACTAAAGCGGAGAAACTTTTCAGAAATAGCCAAAGCAAAGATGCACGAAGATCCCATAAACGCACAAACAACACCAAAGCCCATAACTACTGTACTAAAACCTACCTGGAGGCAGGATATATTTCCAGAGGTGGTAGAAAATATTTCAGGTATTGGATGGAAACAAAAACTGCCAGACTGAAAAAGAAAGGAGATATACTACCATAAGCTTTATATCGAAAAACTACCCAAGCATGGACTGGACCCATGCATACACCGACGGTTCTGTAACAAACACTACACAGAACGGAGGGGCAGGAGCATTCCTGAACCTACCAAATGGCAGAAAAATAACACTGGCATTCGCTACTGGTAAGTACACACGCAATTTCAGAGCGAAGGCAGAGGCACTGACGGCGGCAGTGGAAGAAATGGTGACACATAAAGAAAATGAAAGCCATACAGTCCTGCTTACAGATGCTCTGGCCGTAGTCACAACGCTAAAAAGCCAGAAAAACACTGAGCTTAATAACTTAAGAGCAGAACTCTGTCAACTATGCCAGCAGTCTGCACCAAAAAGGGTAGTGGTACAGTGGGTCCCATCACACTGCAACATCTAAGGCAACGATGAGGCAGACAGACTGGGAAAAGAACGTGCAAGACTACCACAAACATATACTAGTATGACGTACGAAGAGTCAAAACGGCTTATTAAAGCCAGATACATGACCAAATGGGAAACTGAACATACCGGCTACACCAAAAACGCTGCCTATTACCAGTTGAACAGAAGAGAGCAGGTCGTTGTTTGAAGACTTCGCACTGGCCGCAATAGACTGAGGTACCACCTATTCATCAAATTGAAGATAGGTGGTACCGACGAATGCCCGTGTGGTATCGGGAAAATGACCGCTGATCATCTTCTGCAGAACTGCCCGACATGCGAGGATCAGAGAGAGCAGATGTGGCCATCACCAGTGGAACCACAAGACAAGTTCTATGGCAGTGTCGACAGCCTCAGGATAACCGCCGCTTTTTTCGAAAAAAATAATTGTTACTGTCTGACTGCGTACGATGAAGAAGAAGAAGAAGAAGAAGAAGAAGAAGAAGAAGAAGAAGTATTATATCTGATGACCTTTGAACTGTGGACCACATATGTAAATAGCATACACACATTTTATTTCAGTTAAATACGAATTTACTTTATAATTAGAGTAGATGAATTGTAGTTCCTAGAAAGGAATGCCAGACGTTTACTGTCGGGATGTTCAACTTCTTGTCTCTGTTACATCTATCTTTCTCTAATCTAAATGGTGCTTCTCCTTGTGATCAATTGTAGACCTTCATCGTAATGGTAAGTAATCTCGTTTCGCAACATGCAGCCCAAAAAATATATATATTTGAAATAGTTTAAGACTAATCCTAAAAACTAATTATATTGAGGGAGAATCTCACATTCAATACGTGATAATTCATCATCACCAACGTTGTCTGACCATGCCCTTGTCCTCTAAACTTCGCTTCATCCCCTCAACAAAATATTCGTCTACGTCTTTGTTCTACGGCATGTATCTATATTTTAATATTGTGATTATGTTGGTTTGATACTATTACTATAGGTTTGTCAATATTTCTCATTGAAATCTTGTGCGTGTTTGCGTTTTTTTGATCTTAGTGAATAGCTTTGGTAATTAATTGGGTTCCTTCAGTGATAGATTAGTTCTCTGAAAAATGTAATAGCACATGTTGTTTCACGAAAATGCAGTTAATCATTTCATTATATATTGTTTACTTGGCACAATGTGGCTGCTGACTATTATTATTATCCAGTCAGTTTATATAAAGTCATACACTTATTAAGTTAAACATATTCATCAGAAAAAAATAACAATATTGAGGCACATGCGTTGTGTTTGTGTCTCTCTAAAAACGAATAGTTTGATATTGAATGCATTTGGAATTATATGCATATAAGTCTGTATGTGCGTCTGTGTGTGCGTGTGTGTGTGTGTGTGTGTGTGTGTGTAAGTGTGTATGTCTGTATGTGTGCGTGTGTGCATTTATCATTTAATACCATTTACTTTTTTAGATCGATAATGCCAGTCATATGCACAACATAAATGATAATTCATCATAATGAGAACTGAGTCTGGTATTGGAGTTGTTTGATCGTGTCACAACAGTGCCTTGTGTTTTCTTCATATCTCTTTAGCTAAGTTTATTATATGCTCTTCTCCGTCGACAATCCTGGTGAATGCATTTTATAAGGAATTATGTTCCTTTCATAATGGCTTGGTCATTCATCTACACATTTGACGGCACATATTCGTTCTCTATTGATCTTAACACATATGTTCAATTGCATGGGTGCTTCTGTATTCGTCCATCATACGGGTAAAGGGATTGCAAAGGTCCCCTACATTCCTTTATGGTTGTTGCATTTTCTGATAACAGAGTAAAATCATTCTAAAAGAAACCATACATAGCCAGTCGTTATAGTCGATTAAAGCGCAAACAACATCATCATTATGTCTTGTTCGTATTGGAATAATAACTGGGGATGCATGATCTGTAGGTTGCATGTTTAATAGCGTAGGACATTTTTTTTTTCTTTAACGCTGACTTTCGACTGCTATTAAGAAAAAACGACAGGAGAAGATGGACAGTGATGTTTGATAGCACACCTAAATGATGGAAAACTTGACAGGAGAAGATGGACAGTGATGTTTGATAGCACACCTAAAGGATGGAAAACTTGACAGGAGAAGATGGATAGTGATGTTTGATAGCAAACCTAAAGGATGGAAAACTTGACAGGAGAAGATGGACAGTGATGTTTGATAGCACACCTAAAGGATGGAAAACTTGACAGAAACTAAATGGAGAAGACTCGATAGTCCAGCAAGACAAATTTAATAAGAGAGACAGATCTGACATATAACAACTGCTGCCTTGCAGATGGGCTGGGGACAGCCAATGGTTAAGGAAGTCAACCCTACATAAAGGCATGTTACAATCGGATGGTATGGGTCACAGGCCTAACAAAACAGTGTAACGTTAATCGCTATATGATAACATCACCATTTAACAGACAATATGGTGTTCATCCTGTGGAGTCCCATCAGGCAGGGAGAGTACCGGGCCCGACGTTTCAAAGAAGGGCCACCAAGCAGCGAGAGTACTGAGACCCACGCCTCGAAGGGAGGGGGGCCACCAGACAGGGCGATTACCAGGCATCACGCCTCGAAAGAGATCCACGAGGCAGCGAGAGTACCGGCTCCCACGCATTAAACTGGTCCACCTGATGCTACTGGTGGTCACCAACCCATGTGCTGTGGAGTCAAGGCACACGGAAATGGGCAAGAACGTTTATCCCAAAATCGAAGACCTTTAAAAGACTGGAATGCGAAGGGAGTCCTTAAAAGAGTCTCCCTAACAAATTGCTTGAACGAGAGCAAGATAGGCGTGGCATGCATCCAAGAAACGGACCTCAATAATTCATACATAATTTCTAATTATAGGATACCAGACCTTTTGTCTTGATAGAGAAGGTCACACAGGATGTGTACTGATACTGACACTAAACTCCTTACCAGGTAGCGCAGTATATGCAAATCACAACGGACAAGCAGAAATTGTAGGAATCGAGCAGATGAAATTTAAAAAAACATAAATGCATATCTTATTGTTGCATGGCCCACCAAACAAAGACATGTCACTCTCAAGTATGGAAATCAGGGACTCCAGCTGCCTAGTGGTTGGAGACTTCAACAGTCACTCGGAGAGATGAGAATTTTCAGAACCACACAGCATAAGGGATGGAATGAAAGATACGGATATAGACACACATCTATATCGTATAAATAGGGCAGACGACAGTCCTAGCTTCTAATCCAGAAGGTGGCATACTAAATCCACTCCATAATTTGGACACCTTTGCAGGGGTTATCTATCACAAAATAGATCGTCAGGTGGTCGGCCATTTGACAGGTAGCGACCACAGGCCAAAATAGGCTAGATATTGATATGAAAAGGTGTGGGGGGGGGGAATGGGGGGGGGGGGCTAGGAAATGAAACCTCTGACACGCTGGGACTACAGACGAAACGACTGGGATAAATTACAATGCTGACAGATGGACTGTGTGAAGCTATTAAAACACGAAAAAAACTATATGAAACTAATGGTGGAAAGCAATGCAAAGCAATACTGCAAGCAGCCACCGAAACAATCCCACGAGGGAAAAGAAAAAAATATAAAGCATATTGGAATAAAGAATTGCAGACATCCCGGAATGATATTGCATACGCTAGGAACACGTTAGAGAGAAAGAGCGAGAGAGAGAGAGAGAGAGAGACAGAGAGACAGATCAATATAATGAAACAAATATCTTCCTCAAGAACATCAATGCGAAATTCAAAAGTATACTGAACCAAACAAGAAGAGACATTTTGAAAGAAATAACAGAAAGCCTCAATCTAGATAGATAAGGGAACAAACTATAGAAATTAGTCAGAGCCATGTTTAACGAATTACCATCCATCAAACAAATTACCAATCAGCAGGGTGACAACTTGCTTACCGGAAAAAAAGCAGCATAAGTCTGTGTAGAATATTATGCAAGAGCAAATCACATTGATGTCCCTACAGATGGGCATACAGAAATAAGTGGAAATAAATATAGCAACGACACCACCAAGATTGCATCAGAGGAGCACATGATGAAAAAACTAATAATGCATGACATGAATGAGGCAAAGAGAAAAGGAAATCGCCCGGACAAAATGGGGTAACAAAGGAAATGCTGTTGTGGGGTTGGGCCACACAGCAAAGATGAAGTTACTGCCAGTCCTTAACCATAGCTTGAGAAGGGCAATTGTACCGCAGGCATGGAAATATACTATACTTTTACCAGTTCCAAAAAAAGCCAAAGATAGAACAGAACCAAATGGATACATGCCTATTAGTCTACTGAGCTATGTAGGCAAAGTGATGGAGAGCATGAAAAACACCATACTGATTTGGCACCTGGAAGCCAAGCACATATTCATTCCACATCAAGCAGGATTTAGACAACACAGATCCACTTGGGACCAAATTAATCTTAATGCGCAGGAAATGGATTATGCTTACCAAGAGAAAAAAACATAGAGTAATGGTTTGGGTGGATCTAGAGAAGATATTCGACCAGGTGTGGAAAGAGAGACTTAAAGTCAACTTACGAAAAACCGAAGTATCTGGAAAAATGTACAGATGGATAAGCTACTACATCTAAAACAGAAAAGCCAAAGTTTAAGTACAAGGGCAGAATAGCAAAACGGTGACACTGGAGCAAGTAATACCCCGAGGGGAAGTACTGTCACCGACCATTTTTCTGTATATTAACAACAAAATAGAAACTATACCAAAAAGGGGCCACATCCCCATGTTTGCAGACGATCTGGCTTTGTGGACCTTTGAATAAAATCTCAACTGTAGCAAACAATCGGATAAAGCAGGCCCTAACATCGCTGGAGAGTGGGCGGAAACATGGCTGGTCAAAATAAATGCAGAAAAAGCACAATGTACGTTATTCTCCCTTTCAAATAAACCCCATAACACCAACATTAGTCTAAATATATACGGCTGAAAGATAACCGAAACTTGTTAGGAATCACATTTGAACGACGCATGACATTGAAAACTCAGATCGAGAGAAACCGAATGAATGCAAAACAAAAAATGGTAATTATGAAAAAAACTTGCTGCCACAAGCTGGGTAGCAGGTGAGAGAATACTGAAGAAATTGTGCACTGAAAGAGTGAGACCAGTTTTCGAGTATGGTTCTGCGGCATGGGCAACATCAGCAAAGGCGGACTTTGATAAAATCAAAAAACTTCGAAACCAAGCCAAGAGAGTTAAAACAGGAGGCATGCAGTAAACGCCAATTGTAAAACTTGAAAAGATAAAACAGACAGCATACCCAGCAGCAGGCAGATAAACTAAGAAGACCGACATACTATTCAATGCATCATTGACTAAATGGATTTGGAAAAAGGCGACTACAGCGGATACATTTAGTAGATATAGCCGAAACAAAGAAGAGCAAAGACCCTATATACGTCACATCAACACCAAATCCCTTCATTCATGTACACAAACGCACATGGAAGCAGCAGATCTTTCCAGGTTTGATATCCCAAAAAAATATAGGTATTGGAAACAAGAACAGCCATACTGAAAAAGAAAAAAAGAGACACAACCCTAAGGCACATAGAGAACAATTACTCAAGCACAGACTGGACCCATGCATACGCTCGCGGTTCTACAACAAACACAACACAGAATGGACGGCGAGGGGAGTTACTGAGTCTAACGGTAGAAAGAGAACACTGTCAGGGGCAACTGGACAATTCTCAAGCAGTTTCAGAGTGGAGGCAGATGCATTGAAGACTGCAGTAGAAGCAATGCTGTAAAGCGAAAGCAATGCAAGCCAGATAGTCGAGTATACATATGTCCTGTCCGTTGTTACAGAACTAAAAAGCCAGACAAATACTGAACGTAATGACTTAAGAGCAGTACTCTGTTAAATATGCCAGCAGTCCACACCCAAAAGAGTAGTGGTACAGTGTGTTCCCTCACACTGTAACATTCAAGGCAACGAGGAAGCAGTCGGACTAGCAAAATAAAGTGCAAGGTTACCACACACAGAATCTAGTGTGACCTACGAAAAGTAGAAAAGGTTTATTATGGGCAGAGACAAGGCCAAATGGGCAAAATAGCATACCGGTTACTCACAAAATACTGATTACTACCAGTTGAACAGACGAGAGCAGGTGATGGTCTTCTGACTCTAAATAGGTCAGCACAGACTGAGGTACCATCTATTCAATACACTGAAGCTAGATGTTACTGACGAATGCACCTGTGGTACAGGGACAATGACTTATGGACATATGCTGCAAAATTGCATGACATAAGAGGACCATAGAAAGCTCGTCAGACCATCACCAGTGATAACACTAGACAAACTAAATGGCAGTGTCGACAACCTAATGATGACCGCTGCTTTCTTCGAACAAATTCAAGTTGACGTATGACATCGTACAAAGAAGAAGAAGAAGAAGAAGAAGAAGAAGAAGAAAATGAAAAAAAAGAAGAAAAAAAAAAAAAAAAAGAAGTCAATAATATGATAATGCCGCTTACAGAACGTGTGAAAGAACTGGACAGATGTCAGAATGATCTGAAGTAAAGAGAACGTTCTGTTGATGGGTAGGATCCACGTCTGATCAGCAATTATAAAACAGTTACTGTTCTGCGAACATGAAGGCAATAACAGTAGCAACATACACTATCATGCATAATGGAAGTCGAGACAAACTAAAACGGTTGGTAAAACGTGGACAGAGCTGTAAACATTGAGCTTAACATAATTGTGTGACCAGTTGAACAGACACGGCAGTCTTTCACATACTGAATCCATTAACAGTCATTCACATATTGAATCCATTTACAGTCTCTCACATAAGTAATCCACTAACATAATTTCACACACTGAATCCACTAACAACCCTTCACATACTGAATCCACTAACAGTCCTTCACATACTGAATCCACTAAGTCAATCACATACTGAATCCAGTAACACCCCTTCACATACTGAATCCACTAACATAAATTCACATACTGAATCCACTAACAGTACTTCACATACTGAATCCACTAACTTTCCTTCAAACAGTGGATCCACTAACAGCCTCTCATATACTGAATGCACTAACATCCATTCAAATACTGGATCCACTAACAGTCTTTCACATACTGAATCCATTTACATACCCTCACATAGGGAATCCACTGACATCCCCTGACATACTGAATCCACTGACATCCCCTCACATATTGAATCCACTAACAGCCCCTCACATACTGAATCCACTGGCATCCCATCACATACTGCATCCACTAACAGCCTGTAATATATGGATCCATTAAAATGACAGCCCCTAAATTATTTAATCCACTAAATCAAGCCTCAATCAGTCAACTTTGATACAGTTATCCAGATTGGGTCATTCGTAGAGCAGGCATATACAAATATAAATAGCATCATCAACCATTTGTGGCTGTTCTAAGAGGGAAACTATTTCCATGTCCAGAATCAAAAGTCACAATCCACAACAAATGCTTCGTTACTAACTAACACGACAGCTCAGTAACGATGAAACCGGGTATAAAATACCGTGCCCAGTCATATCCTATCTCGTTACCTAATACAACACTGCGAACATGCCTCATAGTGTTGATGTTAGTGGATCCAGTATATGAAGGATGTTAGTGGATCCAGTATGTGAGGGATGTTAGTGGATCCGGTATGTGAAGGATTCTTAGTGGGTTAAGTATGTGAAGGACTGTTAGCAGATCCAGTTTGTGAGGGGATGTTAGTGGATCTAGTATGTGACGAGGTGTCAGTGTATCTAGTATGTGACAGGGTGTAGTGTATCTAGTATGTGACAGGGTGTCAGTGTATGTAGTATGTGACGGGGTGTAGTGTATCTAGTATGTGACGGTTGTAGTGTATCTAGTATGTGACAGTGTGTCAGTGTATCTAGTATGTAACGAGGTGTCAGTGTATGTAGTATGTAACGAGGTGTCAGTGTATCTAGTATGTAACGAGGTGTCAGTGTATCTAGTATGTGACGGGGTGTCAGTGTATCTAGTATGTGACGGGGTGTCAGTGTATCTAGTATGTAACGAGGTGTCAGTGTATCTAGTATGTAACGAGGTGTCAGTGTATCTAGTATGTAACGAGGTGTAAGTGTATTTAGTATGTGACGGGGTGTCAGTGTATGTAGTATGTGACGGGGTGTCAGTGAATCTAGTATGTGACGGGGTGTCAGTGTATGTAGTATGTGACGGGGTGTCAGTGTATCTAGTATGTGACGGGGTGTCAGTGTATCTAGTATGTAAGGGACTGTTAGGGGATTAAATATGTGAGGGACTGTTAGTGGATCGAGTATGTAAAGGACTGTTCGTGCATCCAGTATGTGAAGGACTTTTATGGGATCCAGTATGTGTGGGGATGTAATTGGTCTAGTATGTTAATGACTATTAGTAGATCCAGTATATGAGGGACGTTAGCGAACCCAAAATGTGAGGTGTTGTTAGCGAACCCAATTTGCGAGGGTCTGTAACTTGACCACTACTAAACCCAATGCGTGAGAGTATACACCTTATGATCCCAATATGTGTATTATAGTCAAACTCAATACTAATGATAAATGTATTTTAGTAGTGAAATAGGCATTCAGCTGATTCCAATATACTAACAAGTACATATTATATACTCTTCGAACAGTTTGTTCGTGTTCTACTGTGTACAGTAGCAGGTCAGTGTGTACATACTTTTCCTCCATGTTTGGTTTTGCTATTTAAATTATATCAATATTTTATGAGTCAATGTTACAACATCAAGGAGTACTGCCTTAAATGTATCTCTCTTACAGATTACTATCTACCACTAGTGTCTCCAACATAATTCATTAAAATGAAATCATAACGCTAAAATCGAATGCCTGTCTGTCGCTCCCGTTGGATGATAGAACCACTGTATTTTTTTTTTTTTTTTTACGTTCGTTCTCAATCTCCAGCTACCAAGCCATGGACGTTCTCAATCTCCTGCTACCAAGTCATGAACGTTCTCAATCTCCAGCTACCAAGTCATGAACGTTCTCAATCTCCAGCTACCAAGCCATGAACGTTCTCAATCTCCAGCTACCAAGTCATGAACGTTCTCAATCTTTTTTTTCCAAGTCATGAACGTTCTCAATCTCCTTTTACCAAGCCATGAACGTTCTCAATCTCCTTTTACCAAGTCATGAACGTTCTTAATCTCCTTTTACCAAGCCATGAACGTTCTCAATCTCCTTTTACCAAGCCATGAACGTTCTCAATCTCCTTTTACCAAGCCATGAACGTTCTCAATCTCCTTTTACCAAGTCATGAACGTTCTCAATCTCCAGCTACCAAGTCATGAACGTTCTCAATCTCCTTTTACCAAGCCATGAACGTTCTCAATCTCCTTTTACCAAGTCATAAACGTTCTCAATCTCCAGCTACCAAGTCATGAACGTTCTCAGTCTCCAGCTACCAAGTGATGAACGTTCTCAATTTCCAGCTACCAAGTCTTGAACGTTCTCAATCTCCAGCTACCAAGTCATGAACGTTCTCAATCTCCAGCTACCAAGTCATGAACGGCCTCAATCTCAACCTACCAAGTCATGAACGTTCTCAATCTCCAGCTACCAAGTCATGAACGGTCTCAATCTCCAGCTACCAAGTCATGAACGTTCTCAATCTCCAGCTACCAAGTCATGAACGTTCTCAATCTCCTTTTACCAAGCCATGAACGTTCTCAATCTCCAGCTACCGAGCCATGAACGTTCTCAATCTCCAGCTACCAAAATCTGAAAAGTGGCTCGTAAATAGCAGGACGTAGTCCGGAAACGGTAATGCGTGTTGTCGGCAGTTTACAGCTTGACTGCCATATTTCACATTTCGGTCCGACACATCCGTCTTCAGCAGGATATTAATGCTAATACAGTTGGCCTCCTTCCTACTTGTAGGAAACATGTCTCAAAGCGTATGTGTGCTCTTTGAGGGATGATTTAAGGTTACCCGTGTCATGCAAATTCAAAATGTGATGATAATCTGGTGGTGTCTTATAATCTGGCTATGTCTGATAACCTTTTAATGTCTGATAATCTGGTGATGTCTGACAATCTTGTGATGTCTAATAATCTAGTGATGTCTGATAATCTGGTAATGTCTGATAATCTGGTGGTATCTGATAATCTGTATATATCTGATAATCTGGTGGTTTCTGATAATATGTTCAGAGCCATTATATATACTTATATATATATATATATATATATATATATATATATATATATATATATATATATATATATATATATATATATATATATATATATATATATATATATACACACACCCAGCTCATTTAGGAGAAGGTAGACTCTGATTGCAAACCATCGGAGACCTTGCTGATGAGATAGTGGCGTATCTTGTCGGTTTTGGTCAGAAATGGAAGTGCAACCTGTTTTCTGATAACTTTGAAAGTTGGTCAGTATCTACCCAACATGATAACCGACGACGTGTGAAGGAGCACACGAAAGAGGATACAATGCCTTATCCTAGAGCGAGGAAAGACAATCTCAGCTGAGTGTTGTGACAGGGCCGATCAGGCCTTTACCCTTGGTTGGCACTGGTCTAGGATTGAAGCGCCGACAGTCGAACACATAGAGCATTGCTCCACTGCTCTGGCAGCTTCTGCAGCTTGCCTTTTTTCCAAATGTATTAGGATCACCTTTCCCTTGGAGTAAACAAGGCATACCAAAAAATGGACCATACTTCACGGATAACACGTGGTCTCTTTATTTCTGCTAGGACTTTATGCTAATAGCACAATCATTATCTTGTGACAAGGAAAAATAGCCAATGATTCGTTGAGCCCAGATGACCCACATTGACTTGATGGAGCTTGTTGGAATCATTGATTATACATGTTGATAAATATGTTCAATATAGATTGTGTAGCGGATTATCGTGATGTTTTTTGCTCCAACAGATGCAGATATCCAATACGTTATTGATTGACATAATAAGTAGTCGATTGGGATAAGGGGTGGTGGGGGATCGGTAGTGGAAGTGCTTAAAATCGTGACGTCACTTCACCAATTTTATAAATGTGCATTTCAAATGTTAATTCCATTCATTCCCTAAATGAATGCAGGTCATCGTGCAAGGAAATACTTGATAATTGCCTAGAATTGTTTGTGTTACAAAGCAATGGTGTCAAAAAATTAATCAAGTTGAAAATCTAGAAGAGGGTCATTTTGACAAAATAGTCATAACCAGCTAAATTAATGGACAGCCTGTTTGAGAGCGAGATAAAAATGATGATTACGGATATGTTTGTGAGGAACATATATGATATTTTATTATTTGAGAGCGAACGACACATATGTGATTATAGTATTAGTAAAATCTGGGGTAGTTGTCTCGCCATCTGGGGTAGTTGTCTCGCCACGGCGACTATATTTCAACCAGTGTTCGTAAAGCGATCTCAGTCCCGCCAGGCGGAGCGATAGCGCGGGCTTGCGGAAAATGCTTGCCTGCCTTTCCCCGTAGTGCGAATTGGGTGCGGTTTGTGGTAGTGGCTCCTCCACCGAGGTGCGCTAGTCTGGTCCGTATCAGGAAACGTGGTCCGTCCGTGGTGATTTATCTACGGCTTATAGCAGAGCAGAGCTCGACAGTACGTCTCGCTGGTGGTCCGACTCTCGCAAAGAGCTTGTGACCGGCAAATGGAAAGCAGGAATCGTTGCCTCGAGGCCTTGCGTTCTCCCTACGGAGAAGGGCAGGCCGGCAGGCCAAATTGTGTCTCTAGTCCCAGTGAAATTCGTCGCCGAGGTCGTTGGGATCCGTTCTGCACAGAGCGCTGCCATCCCTCCTCGAGCGAGCCCGGTCGGTCGGTCGTCTGGTGCGTGTGGGAGGCCCCTGTCAGGCGGTCCTAGGTCGACGGAGTGAGGGACGGGTGGAACAACCCTCCGTCCGTCCCTTCAGTCGGTCCCTGCGGCCGTCCCAGTGAGGCTTTTTACACCCTTCCTCCGCCGACCGGTGTGTGCTGTACGTACGTCTCCGACAGATATCTGGTTGATCCTGCCAGTAGTCATATGCTTGTCTCAAAGATTAAGCCATGCATGTCTAAGTTCACACTGTCTCACGGTGAAACCGCGAATGGCTCATTAAATCAGTCGAGGTTCCTTAGATGACACGATCCTACTTGGATCACTGTGGCAATTCTAGAGCTAATACATGCTTACCAAGCTCCGACCCTCGCGGAAAGAGCGCTTTTATTAGTTCAAAACCAATCGTCGTTTCCCCTCGCGGGGTTGCGGCGTCCCCACTGGTGACTCTGGATAACTGTGTGCTGATCGCATGGCCTCATGTGCCGGCGACGCATCTTTCAAATGTCTGCCCTATCAAATGTCGATGGTACGTGACATGCCTACCATGTTTGTAACGGGTAACGGGGAATCAGGGTTCGATTCCGGAGAGGGAGCATGAGAAACGGCTACCACATCCAAGGAAGGCAGCAGGCGCGCAACTTACCCACTCCCGGCACGGGGAGGTAGTGACGAAAAATAACAATACGGGACTCTTTCGAGGCCCCGTAATTGGAATGAGTACACTTTAAACCCTTTAACGAGGATCTATTGGAGGGCAAGTCTGGTGCCAGCAGCCGCGGTAATTCCAGCTCCAATAGCGTATATTAAAGTTGTTGCAGTTAAAAAGCTCGTAGTTGGATCTCAGGCGCAGGCGGGCGGTCCGGCTCGCGCCGGTTCACTGCCCGTATTCTCCTGCCCTACCGTCTGCCGGTTCTCTCCCACGGGTGCTCTTCACTGAGCGTCCTGGGTGGCCGGCGCGTTTACTTTGAAAAAATTAGAGTGTTTAAAGCAGGCCTAGGCTGCCTGAATAATGGTGCATGGAATAATGGAATAGGATCTCGGTTCTATTTTGTTGGTTTTCGGAACTGGAGGTAATGATTAACAGGGACAAACGGGGGCATTCGTATTGCGGCGTTAGAGGTGAAATTCTTAGATCGCCGCAAGACGAGCTACTGCGAAAGCATTTGTCAAGAATGTTTTCATTAATCAAGAACGAAAGTCAGAGGCGCGAAGACGATCAGATACCGTCGTAGTTCTGACCATAAACGATGCCGACTAGCGATCCGCAGGAGTTGCTTCGATGACTCTGCGGGCAGCTTCCGGGAAACCAAAGTGTTTGGGTTCCGGGGGAAGCATGGTTGCAAAGCTGAAACTTAAAGGAATTGACGGAAGGGCACCACCAGGAGTGGAGCCTGCGGCTTAATTTGACTCAACACGGCCAACACTAAAATGATTGACATGCCGAGACCACTCTTTTGGGGTCTAATATTGAACTGATGCTGGACTTAGACCCCCAAAATTCTGGGGTTATGCCCCCTGTGGCCCGGTTTTGTCTGCATCCAGTGGTTGATAAAGGAATTGACGGAAGAGCACTATCAGGAGTGGAGCCTGAGGCCTAAGTTAATTTAACACGCCAATACTGCAGAATGACTACCAAAAGTACACCTTCGTGGGGTCTAATAGATAACATGTGTTGGAATTAGACCCTCGAAAATCTGGGACTACCCCCTAAGAAACTTGATTGTCTCGCTAAGGGAATTGACGGAAGGGCACCACCAGGTGTGGAACCTGCGGCTTAATTTGACTGAACACGCCAATACTGTAGAACAACTGACAAATCGAGAGCACTGCCGTTTGGGTCTAATAATGAACGTTCGCTGGTATTTGACTCACGGATGACAAGTCAGCTCTCAAACACTCAAATGAAAGAACGCTACGGAAATCGTGTCTAACTCCGCAGAAACCGCAGATTTCAAATACCTGGTCATTGACAAACAAAAGCCCTCAATAAATTCGTCTGACAAAATAGTGAACGGGTGCTGGAAATAGATCATATGAAGACAGGTCAGTTTTACCCTACAAATGACAGGGCGTTGCTACGGAAAAACCAGATCAAATCGAGAGGAGCCGCAGACACTTTGGTCCACGTTCCAGGCTGATAAGCCAAGGGCGCGAGGCTACCATGTGGGGGATTACGGCCGAACCCTTGTAAGCCGCAATCCCGCCCAAAATCTCAGCACCACTGCAATGGGAGGCTCCTACATGCTCGGGACCTGGGGCTTGCGCCCCAGCCCTATCAGGTAGAGCCACAGAAAGAGGTCCTTGCCGCCCGCCAATCAAAGCGGGCGGACAACTGCTTGATACTCACCCTATACGGCGATGGGGTGCGAAAAACAACAACCAAAGACTTAGAACCTGGTCGGGGTGTCGAAAACAGTAGAGCAGCCACCTCACTGTGAACTGTCAAGACTCAACCACTGACCATGAGAGTTGTTCGCACACCAGGCGATCAACATCTCTGTGACATTACCAGGCTTGTCCTCTGGCTGAATGCACTCCGGCTACGATATCTACCTCTGTACGTTATCAGCCATATAACTATCATGCTGGACGCAGAAGAGATTCAGAACAGCGGACATTGCACACCTGCCCCACTGTGTCAACACCCCAGGTGGCGGGGAATGCTAGGCGTACCATCCCTGCATAGAAGCCAAGAAAATAAAGGGAAAAAGAGGTACCCCACTCACATGCAAATGCTACGTCTCTGGCAGGACGTGACGATCCTGGGATACAGACACACTGGACTGTCTCTCTTCCGGGTAAACCAGTCCATCTCATATATCATCACATATCATCATAACACCCTATAGACACGAGTAGTGAAGACTCGATAGTCTGGTAAGACAACTTCCATAAGAGAGAAAACTCTGATCGTAAACAACTGCTGCCTTGCAGATAGGCTGGGGACAGCCAAAGGCTAAGGAGGGCATCCCTACAGAAACGCCTGTTGAAATCGGATGCACGGGGCCGCAAGCCTAACAAAACAGTGCAACGTAAATCACAGTATGATGGCAGTACAACCTATTAGAAAAACGTATGGCGCTCATCCTGAGGAGACCCGCCAGGCACCGATAGCGCCGGGCCTCACGCCTCGAAGGGGCCCACCCTTGACTACTGGTGGTCACCCACCCATGTGTCGTGGAGTCAAGGCACATGGGTATGGGGCAACGTCTATTGGCCAAAACCTCAAGACCCTCAAAATACTACAGTGGAATGCGGAGGGAGTCATTAACAAAAAACTTTCCCTAACACACCACCTGCATGAAGGTAAGATTGACGTGGCATGTATCCAGGAAACGCACCTCAACAATAACCATAAATTCTCAATCAGAGGATACCAAACCTTCCGTCTAGATAGAGAAGGCCACACAGGAGGGGTCCTGATACTGACCAGAAACAGCATACCGAGTAGCGCGGTACCTGTCAATCACACCGGACAAGCAGAAATTGTAGGAGTTGACATAATGGCTCAAGAGACGAAGCTCCGCATTTTCAATCTGTACGGACCACCAAACAGAGACCTATCGCTCTCGAGTATGGAGGTCAGAGACTCCAACTGCATAGTAGTTGGAGATTTCAACAGCCACTCGGAGAGATGGGGATACTCTGACACAGACAGTAGAGGTGAGGAAGTGGAAGATTAGGAGATAGATGCAAATCTCTCCCTAATCAATAGGCCGGAGGATAGCCCTAGCTTCTATTCAAGAACATGGCATACCACCTCGACTCCAGATTTGGCCTTCTCCACACAGGACATACACTATAAAATAGACCGCCAGGTGCTGAACCAACTGGCAGGTAGCGACCACAGGCCGATCAGGCTAACCATTGACATGGAAGTAGGCCCACAGGAAACAAAACCGCTCCCACGTTGGAATTACAAACGAGCCGACTGGGACAGATTTGCAATCCTGACAGATGGGCTGTGTGAAACCATCAACACACGAAACACCAAAATGAAGCCCATGGCGGAGAGCCTAAGCAAGGCAATAATGCAAGCCGCCACTGAAACCATCCCAAGAGGAGCTAGGAAAAACTATAAGCCCTACTGGAATGATGAGTTACAGAAAGTGGAAGATGCAGTAACAAATGCTAGGAACATGGCAGAACGAGAAAAATCCATGGAGGCAAACATCGCCCTCAAAGCCGCCGCGGCGAAGTACAAACACACTCTCAAGCAAACAGCAAGAGAAAGTTGGAAAAATAAAACGGAAAGTCTGAACCTGGACAAAGAAGGGAACAAGCTATGGAAGCTAGTCAGAGCCATGAATGACGAAACCCCGTCAAATAAACAAATTACTATCAAGCAGGGCGAGAACTTGATCACAGGTAAGAAAGCCGCAAACGCCTTTGTCGATCACTATGCCAGAGCAAACCACATCGAGGTCCCTGCAAATAAGCATACAGACATTAGCGAAGAGCTAAAGGGACACGAAAACATAAATACGGCTCCTGAAGAGCACATGAAGGCCAAACTAACAATGCGCGAAATGGAAGAGGCTATGAGAACACTAAAGAGAAGGAAATCTCCCGGAAAAGACGGGATAACAAACGAAATGCTGATGGGGCTGGGCCAAACAGCGAAGAAGAAACTACTATCAGTCCTGAACCAAAGCTGGAAAAGGGGTATTGTACCCCAGGCATGGAAAGATGCAATACTGGTACCAGTACCAAAAACAGGGAAGGACAAAACAGATCCAAATGGATACAGGCCCATAAGCCTACTGAGCTGTGTCGGCAAGCTGATGGAACGGATGATAAACACCAGACTGATGTGGCATCTGGAAGAAAAACGAATACTAATTCTACAGCAAGCCGGCTTTAGACAGCACAGATCCACTGAGGACCAGGTCATCCTCATAGCCCAGGAGATAGAAGATGCCTACCAGGCACAGAAACACACAGTAGCTGTTTGGGTGGATCTGGAAAAGGCATTTGACAAAGTCTGGAAGGATGGACTTAGAGTCAAGCTAAGAAGAAGTGATATCTGTGGGAAGATGTACAAGTGGATCAACCACTACCTCAAACAAAGAACGGCCAGAGTCCAAGTACAAGGGCAGATGAGCAAAAAGGTGACACTCGAGCAGGGAGTACCCCAAGGGGGAGTATTGTCACCCACACTCTTCCTGGTATATATAAACGATATTACAGAGACTATACCAAGAAGAGTCCATAGCTCAATGTTTGCAGACGATCTGGCTATGTGGACCTCTGAAAAGAATCTCACCATAGCAAGAAATCGGATGCAGACGGCCCTAACATCGCTGGAAGAGTGGGCGAACTCATGGCTAGTCAAAATAAACGAGGAAAAAACCACGTGCACAATATTCTCGCTCTCATTAAAACCCCAAAGTACCAAATTAAGTCTGAATGCAAAATCCTGCAGCCAAACGACAACCCAACCTATATGGGAGTCACATTTGATCGGCGCATGACATGGAAAAGTCAGATTGAGAGAAACCGAATGAAAGCCAGAGAAAGAATGGCGATCATGAGGAAACTTGCTGGCACAAGCTGGGGAGCAGACGAAGGCATACTAAAGAAACTGTACACTGGAAGAGTGAGACCAGTTCTCGAGTATGGCATTGCGGCATGGACAACCGCAGCGAATGCGAACTTCGATAAAGTTAACAAACTTCAAAACCAAGCCATGAGAATTATAACAGGTGGCATGAAGTCAACGCCAATTGTAGAACTTGAAAAGATTACAAAATTGCAATCCATGACCGATAGAAGAGACTGCAGAGCCCAGCTGCAGTCAGAGAAACTCAGAAGACTGACGGACCATCCAATGTACCAGAGACTAAACAATTTGGGAAATGGGAAACTAAAGCGGAGAAACTTTGCAGAAATAGCCAAAGCAAAGATACACGAAGATCCCACAAACGCACTAACAACAACAAAACCCATCACTACTGTACGAAAACCTACTTGGAGGCAGGATATATTTCCAGAGGTGGTAGAAAATATACCAGGTATTGCAAACAAAAACTGCCAGAGTGAAAAAGAAAGGAGAGACACTACCCTAAGCTTCATAACGAAAAGCTACCCAAGCATGGACTGGACCCATGCATACACTGACGGTTCTGTAACAAACACTACACAGAACGGAGGGGAAGGAGCATTCCTGAACCTACCAAATGGCAGAAAAATAACACTGTCATTCGCTACTGGTAAGTACACAAGCAATTTCAGAGCGGAGGCAGAGGCACTGAGGGCGGCAGTGGAAGAAATGGTAACACACAGTGAAAATGAGAGCCATATAGTCCTGCTGACAGATGCTCTCGAAGTAGTCACAGCGCTAAAAAGCCAGAAAAACACTGAGCTTAATGACTTAAGAGCAGCACTCTGCAAACTGTGCCAGCAGTCCGCACCAAAAAGGGTAGTGGTACAGTGGGTTCCGTCACACTGCAACATCCAAGGCAACGAGGAGGCAGACAGACTGGCAAAAGAAGGTGCAAGGCTACCACAAACAGATACCAATATGACGTACGAAGAGTCAAAACGGCTTATCAAAGCCAGATACATGACCAAATGGGAAACCGAACATACTGGTTACACCAAAAACGATGCCTATTACCAGTTGAACCGAAGAGAGCAGGTCGTTGTCTTCAGACTTCGCACTGGCCACAACAGACTGAGGTACCACCTTTTCAACAAATTGAAGATAGGGTGTACCGACGAATGCCCGTGCGGTACTGGTAAAATGACCACTGAACATCTGCTGCAGAACTGCCCGACATACGAGGATCAGAGAGAGCAGATGTGGCCATTGCCAGTGGAACTGCAAGACAAGCTCTATGGTAGTGGCGAGAGTCTCAGGATGACCGCCGCTTTTTTCGAGACAATAATGGTTACTGTCTGACTGTGTACGCAGAAGAAGAAGAAGAAGAATCCATTTACAGTCTCTCACATAAGTAATCCACTAACATAATTTCACACACTGAATCCACTAACAACCCTTCACATACTGAATCCACTAACAGTCCTTCACATACTGAATCCACTAAGTCAATCACATACTGAATCCAGTAACACCCCTTCACATACTGAATCCACTAACAGAAATTCACATACTGAATCCACTAACAGTACTTCACATACTGAATCCACTAACAGAAATTCACATACTGAATCCACTAACAGTACTTCACATACTGAATCCACTAACTTTCCTTCACACAGTGGATCCACTAACAGCCTCTCATATACTGAATGCACTAACATCCATTCAAATACTGGATCCACTGACAGTCTTTCACATACTGAATCCATTTACATACCCTCACATAGGGAATCCACTGACAGCCTCTCACATACTGAATCCACTGACATCCCCTCACATATTGAATCCACTAACAGCCCCTCACATACTGAATCCACTGGCATCCCATCACATACTGCATCCACTAACAGCCTGTAATATATGGATCCATTAAAATGACAGCCCCTAAATTATTTAATCCACTAAATCAAGCCTCAATCAGTCAACTTTGATACAGTTATCCAGATTGGGTCATTCGTAGAGCAGGCATATACAAATATAAATACATCATCAACCATTTGTGGCTGCTCTAAGAGGGAAACTATTTCCATGTCCAGAATCAAAAGTCACAATCCACAACAAATGCTTCGTTACTAACTAACACGACAGCTCAGTAACGATGACACCGGGTATAAAATACCGTGCCCAGTCATATCCTATCTCGTTACCTAATACAACACTGCGAACATGCCTCATAGTGTTGATGTTAGTGGATCCAGTATATGAAGGATGTTAGTGGATCCAGTATGTGAGGGATGTTAGTGGATCCGGTATGTGAAGGACTCTTAGTGGGTTAAGTATGTAAAGGACTGTTAGCAGATCCAGTTTGTGAGGGGATGTTAGTGGATCTAGTATGTGACGAGGTGTCAGTGTATCTAGTATGTGACAGGGTGTAGTGTATCTAGTATGTGACAGGGTGTTAGTGTATGTAGTATGTGACGGGGTGTAGTGTATCTAGTATGTGACGGTTGTAGTGTATCTAGTATGTGACAGGGTGTCAGTGTATCTAGTATGTAACGAGATGTCAGTGTATGTAGTATGTAACGAGGTGTCAGTGTATCTAGTATGTAACGAGGTGTCAGTGTATCTAGTATGTGACGGGGTGTCAGTGTATCTAGTATGTGACGGGGTGTCAGTGTATCTAGTATGTAACGAGGTGTCAGTGTATCTAGTATGTAACGAGGTGTCAGTGTATTTAGTATGTGACGGGGTGTCAGTGTATGTAGTATGTGACGGGGTGTCAGTGAATCTAGTATGTGACGGGGTGTCAGTGTATCTAGTATGTGACGGGGTGTCAGTGTATGTAGTATGTGACGGGGTGTCAGTGTATCTAGTATGTGACGGGGTGTCAGTGTATCTTGTATGTGACGGGGTGTCAGTGTATCTAGTATGTAAGGGACTGTTAGGGGATTCAATATGTGAGGGACTGTTAGTGGATCGAGTATGTAAAGGACTGTTCGTGCATCCAGTATGTGAAGGACTTTTATTGGATCCAGTATGTGTGGGGATGTAATTGGTCTAGTATGTTAATGACTATTAGTAGATCCAGTATATGAGGGACGTTAGCGAACCCAAAATGTGAGGGGTTGTTAGCGAACCCAATTTGCGAGGGACTGTAACTTGACCACTACTAAACCCAATGCGTGAGAGTATACACCTTATGATCCCAATATGTGTATTATAGTCAAACTCAATACTAATGATAAATGTATTTTAGTAGTGAAATAGGCATTCAGCTGATTCCAATATACTAACAAGTACATATTATATATACTTCGAACAGTTTGTTCGTGTTCTACTGTGTACAGTAGCAGGTCAGTGTGTACATACTTTTCCTCCATGTTTGGTTTTGCTATTTAAATTATATCAATATTTTATGAGTCAATGTTATAACATCAAGGAGTACTGCCTTAAATGTATTTCTCTTACAGATTACTATCTACCACTAGTGTCTCCAACATAATTCATTAAAATGAAATCATAACGCTAAAATCGAATGCCTGTTTGTCGCTCCCGTTGGATGATAGAACCACTTTATTTTTTATTTTTTTTTACGTTCGTTCTCAATCTCCAGCTACCAAGTCATGAACGTTCTCAATCTCCTGCTACCAAGTCATGAACGTTCTCAATCTCCAGCTACCAAGTCATGAACGTTCTCAATCTCCAGCTACCAAGCCATGAACGTTCTCAATCTCCAGCTACCAAGTCATGAACGTTCTCAATCTCCTTTTTCCAAGTCATGAACGTTCTCAATCTCCTTATACCAAGCCATGAACGTTCTCAATCTCCTTTTACCAAGTCATGAACGTTCTCAATCTCCAGCTACCAAGTCATGAACGTTCTCAATCTCCTTTTACCAAGCCATGAACGTTCTCAATCTCCTTTTACCAATTCATGAACGTTCTCAATCTCCAGCTACCAAGTCATGAACGTTCTCAGTCTTTAGCTACCAAGTGATGAACGTTCTCAATTTCCAGCTACCAAGTCTTGAACGTTCTCAATCTCCAGCTACCAAGTCATGAACGTTCTCAATCTCCAGCTACCAAGTCATGAACGGCCTCAATCTCCAGCTACCAAGTCATGAACGTTCTCAATCTCCAGCTACCAAGTCATGAACGTTCTCAATCTCCTTTCACCAAGCCATGAACGTTCTCAATCTCCAGCTACCGAGCCATGAACGTTCTCAATCTCCAGCTACCAAAATCTGAAAAGTGGCTCGTAAATAGCAGGACGTAGTCCGGAAACGGTAATGCGTGTTGTCGGCAGTTTACAGCTTGACTGCCATATTTCACATTTCGGTCCGACACATCCGTCTTCAGCAGGATATTAATGCTAATACAGTCGGCCTCCTTCCTACTTGTAGGAAACATGTCTCAAAGCGTATGTGTGCTCTTTGAGGGATGATTTAAGGTTACCCGTGTCATGCAAATTCAAAATGTGATGATAATCTGGTGGTGTCTTATAATCTGGCTATGTCTGATAACCTTTTAATGTCTGATAATCTGGTGATGTCTGACAATCTTGTGATGTCTAATAATCTAGTGATGTCTGATAATCTGGTAATGTCTGATAATCTGGTGGTATCTGATAATCTGTATATATCTGATAATCTGGTGGTTTCTGATAATATGTTCAGAGCCATTATATATACTTATATATATATATATATATATATATATATATATACACACACCCAGCTCATTTAGGAGAAGGTAGACTCTGATTGCAAACCATCGGAGACCTTGCTGATGAGATAGTGGCGTATCTTGTCGGTTTTGGTCAGAAATGGAAGTGCAACCTGTTTTCTGATAACTTTGAAAGTTGGTCAGTATCTACCCAACATGATAACCGACGACGTGTGAAGGAGCACACGAAAGAGGATACAATGCCTTATCCTAGAGCGAGGAAAGACAATCTCAGCTGAGTGTTGTGACAGGGCCGATCAGGCCTTTACCCTTGGTTGGCACTGGTCTAGGATTGAAGCGCCGACAGTCGAACACATAGAGCATTGCTCCACTGCTCTGGCAGCTTCTGCAGCTTGCCTTTTTTCCAAATGTATTAGGATCACCTTTCCCTTGGAGTAAACAAGGCATACCAAAAAATGGACCATACTTCACGGATAACACGTGGTCTCTTTATTTCTGCTAGGACTTTATGCTAATAGCACAATCATTATCTTGTGACAAGGAAAAATAGCCAATGATTCGTTGAGCCCAGATGACCCACATTGACTTGATGGAGCTTGTTGGAATCATTGATTATACATGTTGATAAATATGTTCAATATAGATTGTGTAGCGGATTATCGTGATGTTTTTTGCTCCAACAGATGCAGATATCCAATACGTTATTGATTGACATAATAAGTAGTCGATTGGGATAAGGGGTGGTGGGGGATCGGTAGTGGAAGTGCTTAAAATCGTGACGTCACTTCACCAATTTTATAAATGTGCATTTCAAATGTTAATTCCATTCATTCCCTAAATGAATGCAGGTCATCGTGCAAGGAAATACTTGATAATTGCCTAGAATTGTTTGTGTTACAAAGCAATGGTGTCAAAAAATTAATCAAGTTGAAAATCTAGAAGAGGGTCATTTTGACAAAATAGTCATAACCAGCTAAATTAATGGACAGCCTGTTTGAGAGCGAGATAAAAATGATGATTACGGATATGTTTGTGAGGAACATATATGATATTTTATTATTTGAGAGCGAACGACACATATGTGATTATAGTATTTGAGAGTGAACGAACCATATGCGATTATATTATTTGAGAGCGAACGACACATATGCGATTATAGTATTTGAGAGTGAACGACACATATGCGATTATATTATTTAAGAGTGAACGACACATATGCGATTATATTAAGAGCGAACGGCAAATACATATTTCGATTGTAATTTTTCGATATCAAACGGCACATATATGCGGTTATATTATTTGACAGCGATCCACATTGAACTAGATGGACTTTTTAACAATTAACAATATGCACTGGTACATGTATCAAATGTTCATACAAACAAGTACTTGCTCAATGAATTGTCCTGGACAAAAACACAAATATGTAATAGTACAGTAGCCTCACAAGGACAACAATACAAATATGTAATGGTTCAGTCATCTCACCAGGACATAAACACAAAAAGGTAATGGTTCAGTCAATTCACAAGGACAAGAACATTAATATGCAATGGTTCAGTCATCTCACCAGGACATAAACACAAAAAGGTAATGGTTCAGTCAATTCACAAGGACAAGAACATAAATAGGTAAAAGTTCAGTCACCTCACCATAATAAAACACAAATAGGTAATGTCAAGTGAGAGAACCAGAATAAAACCAAACTGCAACATATGTTACTGTCACAAGGTCTTCGCCAGATTGTAATAGTCAGAATCTGAAAGAAGTGAAAATATGAATCTACTTAATTAGTCTGCTGGATAAACTGTAGGACGGAGAAGGAAAACTAACTCTGACCGACAGCGTTATGAAGGTCATATTTGCGATTATATGGTTTTTGATCGAACTACTTCGAATGAGCTCAATTTATTTTTTAAATTTTTTTTAAACAGCTGACGTTTTATTTTTAATTATTGAACTACAATTTTGGCATGATTGTAAGTCAATAGCCTTACTATACAATCATAGCGTAAGAGTTACTTTGTTTTGTAATCAATTTATTTATTGTACGAAATGCATTGAATTGCATAGTAAAGATATATAAATTCAATAATGTGTAAACATAACAAACAATAAAACACGTTTCTTGCAACCATATTGTCGGAAATGTGGACCAACGACTGGTAATGCACAATATACGATCAGACAATGTTGGTCAGGGTCAGATTAGGCACAAGGCTTATGAGTTGGAGACATAAGTGATCCCCGTAGTCGTGATCGTCACCCAGAAAAAGCAAAGCAAAGCACATTAACCTGGAAGAACCCGTTTAACCGTCATCAGTACGGTCAGGATGTGAGGAAAGCTGCTACAACCTGCCATGTAACGATGTTTTCAGGGAAAACCCCAGAGTAAACTTACTCATCTCAGAAATGTAACATATACAGCTATAACACTGCCATGTTGTTGTTTAGGGGGATTTATGTTTTTTGGCTACAGACAACGAGTGTGGGACAACGACTTGTATAATATAACGTCTGGTGTAGGACAAGGACTGGGGTAGGACAAGGACTGGGGTAGGACAAGGACTGGATCAGGACAGTGAATGGGGTATGATAACGTCTGGTGTAGGACAATGACTGGTGTAGGACAATGACTGGGGTAGGGCAAGGACTGGGGTAGGACAAGGACTGGGATAGGACAAGGACTGGATCAGGACAGTGAATGGGGTATGATAACGTCTGGTGTAGGACAATGACTGGTGTAGGACAATGACTGGGGTAGGACAAGGACTGGGGTAGGACAAGGACTGGGGTAGGACAAGGACTGGGATAGGACAAGGACTGGATCAGGACAGTGAATGGAGTATGATAACGTCTGGTGTAGGACAAGGACTGGGATAGGACAAGTACGGGGTCCAGACAATGACTTTAGTATGGGAACGACTGGTGTAGGGCAAGGACTGGGGTAGGACAACGACTGGGGTAGGACATCGACTGAGGTATTGCAAGTACTGGGGTAGGACAAGACTTAGTGTAGGACAAGGAATTAGGTTGGACATCGAATTGAATATGAACCGTACCTGGTATGTGAGGTGACGTCCTTGTCAGAAGACGGTTACCAGCGACAATACTAATACAGTCACTTCCGGCTATTTAAACAGTAACCTGAAATATACCTTTAGAGAATTCGTTCATATAATAGACTTGTAGTTGGTTAACATTGAGGAATGGTTAGGGCATACAATGCTGATAACAGAAACAAGAGCGAAATAATAACATGGAAACATGAAGAAACTAGACACACTTACAATCACGTCTGTTAAAGATAACGTATTTCACGATAACTTGGGGACGGTTGTACTGAAGGGTAAATACTGGTGTTTCTTCAAAGTTTGTGGTAGCGCAAAATTCAGGCTCATTACCCCTGTACTGTTCTCCATCGACGGCTAGTGATGCAGCACCGTGATTTGGATTAGGTGACCAAGCGCTAGATTTAGACGCACGTTGTTTTAACGCCACGTTGCGACCTGCAATGACACATTCAGATAGTCATACTTGTGTACTGTAAACATTCACAAATAACGAGGACGTCTTATATTTAAAAAAACTCACTGGGAAATGAAGAAAGTCAAATACACATATTTACAATATAGAACATCGATGACAAGAGCTGACATGAAGATATGTATATAATAGAAATCAGCCAAAACATCACATAAATAATGATTAAACCAGACCATAAATAAGCCTGCCACGAGAACAGTTACATTCACGTAGCCTTGTTGTGACAAATGTATGCATTTAACAATACATGGATGCACGATAACAACACAGATAACAAAAACATATTCAGTTGAAACGTATATCAGTATTACAGAGTTGTCTGCTGTAATCTTTGTGTATGTCACGGGCATGAATAGCATCACTGCCCCACAAAGAGCATTTTGTGAGAGACGGCTAATTGTGTGGCATTGCCTAACACCGACAGTGGCAACTAAAAGGATGCGGGTCTACTTTGTTATATGTGTTTGAGTCCACTAACATAAACTAACACATCCATTAACCACAATCCGTGGAAATTGTCTCAACAAAGCTTAGTAATAAGGTGCTCGATCCTAGAGCGATAAGCAGACAATCCTTCACCCAGCTAAATTCAGTTCACGCCATATCTGAGACATGAACAAGGGCATCCGCCCCTGGGGAAATGCAACTCGAGTAAGGCTACGAGAAAGTATTACAGATGAAGATAATATGTTAAAGTGCATAACTGACAAACTGTTTTTTGATTCAACATGTAGACGAAGCTACCAGAGGCAAACACTAGGTCAACCTGATATTTACTAACTGGGGTTAAACATAATTGCAAACGTCACCGTTAGAGAACCGTTTAGCTCAAGTGACCATCATATCATGTAGTGGGATTTTTTGCAAAGGAAGAACGAAAACAAAAGTACACAAACATACAACTACTCTACACAACTACTCTGAAAAAAAGAAAACAACAAAGTTAATTCAATAATACAATTGTATTACAATAAAAATATGGGTATGGTCAGATACAGGACAGACACGAAAACACACACGGAAACTACTTTACGACCAATAAGCCTTCTTCATGGACAACCAATAACAACAATGTTGCACTAGTGAATCATGGAAGAAGGGAAGAATACATAATGGGGGATGTCAACATATAAGGACGGACTTATCTGATACGTCTCTCATTACTACTTATCAGGTCGGGAGCGGTGATGCTGTAGATCAGTTTGGCAGTTATACAGTTACATACCAGTCTAATTATGGTATGTCATACCACCCTGACGAGACACAATAAAGTAGATGAGGTTGACGTATTTACATGTAAACCACTCCTTGATGAAGAACTCTGCATTGAGGGAGGTAATCAGATTGACGAATAGTGAGATGGCGGAATTTGATACCACGGTGAGAGGCGCAGAAAGAGTGATAAGTGCGAAAAAGTTTGAACGGTCAGAGGAAGGACATTGAGTGTGAGTGAGTCGTGACTGGAGATAGGGAAGGCTGATGAGAGAGTGGTCTCAGGGCAGCTTGGATTGCGAAAGAAGTCAAGCATCTCGTGGGCCCTGATAAGTAATTCAAATCATCCTCACAAATGCGTCTAGCGCAGATGAGTTCAGAGGAAAGCAGCGGGTTGCAGCCGGATTGAGTATTAGAGGAAGTGTAGAGGAGGTAGTTTTGGCGTCAGAGGGTTTATAGTAGACAGTGGGGAAGAGGCATGTAGGGCCAATGAAGTTGAACATGTTTAAGAGGTCCTTCTCAGACATTTCCGTAAAACCAATCACATCGTCGGTGTATCGATAATACATCAACGGAAAAGGACCACGATGATGACGCCAGATTAATTATACAAGGTCTCCCATTCTGGTGCCCATAACTACCAGCTGATTTGGTCTTAGAAAGGGTCTTTGCAAGCCAAGGTATTGAGGGTGGGTTGGATGAAAGTGGATGTGGCAATAGAGGTTGACTCGCTGGTCAAGGAAGACATAAAGAGCCAATACGCAATGAGAGCGCAAGGTGGCGATACAAAGCGAACATACATCAAGTAGGAATTGACGATAGGAGCGGTTGGCGGAGAGGAATAAAGTAGATACAAATATTAAGGTGTAATTGGTATTCTTCAGAATTGTGGATAAATTCTGATAAATTTTCTCAATAAAACTGGAAGAAACTATCAAGAAAGTCATATATTAGTTCGGTGAGAAAGGAACACTGTAGACAATATGGTGGATGGGAATCTTTGGTATCATGTAGAATGAAAGATTACCAAGCCAGCTGTGAGATTCAGAGGTTCGTGGAGCTATCCGGGAGGACATGGCATCGGTGGTTTGTGGCTCTAACAGGGAGGAGATGACGTCGGTAGTTCGCGGCACTATCTGGGAGAGGTTGACGTCGAAGGTTCACGGCGCTATCTAGGAGGATATGACGTCTTTTGTTCGTGGCCCTAACATCGAGGAGATGACGTCGGTGCGTTTATGACGCTAGAAGCGAGGAGATGACGTCCGTAGTTCACGCCACTATCCATGAGCAGATGACGTCAGAGGTTCGCGTCGCTATTCGAAAGATAATGACGTTATGTCATTGAAAGATGGTGGTAGAGACCTATTTATTAAATAGTCGCATGGCTGGTGTGCGGTTTATAGGCAGAAGTGTTAGAGAGTTGAATACGGCCACCCTGAACACATAAATCAGTCCTCCATGCCTCCACTACTCAACCTTTATCAGCAAGGTTATCGCAAGATCTTTACGCCGACTGAGGCTAACCAGAGCGCGATCCTTGGGGTGAGAAACGTTCGAGCACGCCAGGCGACGAGGGCAGAAAGCCTTGGTGTCGGGAAGAGTAGCTTTAATGTAGAGGTCTCGGACACGCGATCGCCGGGAAGCGGGATCCAGTCAGATTTTGGTGGGAATAGCTGGATAAAGGGTGATGTGGGGGGGGGGGGGGGGGGGTTAGGAGAAGGGCAGAAGTTTGGATTGGTGTGGTACCATTGTTTGAGGCGATGATAAGCATGCACGACTTTGAGAACCAAGTACTGGTCAATGGAGGGCTGTATAGGGACATAATTAAAGTCTTTGCAAAGGAACCGATATTTCCCTCTATTTCAGAAGAAGATGAGAAGTGATTTACAACTTGATAGCGTAAAGCTGTGGACAAGTAGGGATTAGGAGTGCTATGACAGAGATTTTTCCTGGAGATTTGAAAGATGCAAGAGTTATCCCCTGATTCACAAATGCCAATCATATGATCCAGCAAAAAAGGCCGGTGAGTTTAACGAGCAAAATCTGGAAATTATTATGGTCAATAATCAAAGAATACGTTATAATGCATTTAGGCACGTTTAATCTAATCAGAAATAGTCAGCATGGATTTAATAGAGGAAAATCGTGTTTAACAAATATATTATAATTCACGGAAAGGTAACTAAAATGCGAGATGGAAGTAAACAAGTGGATGTTATTTATCGAGATTTTGCAAAAGACCTGTGACAGGTTACCTCATAAAATATTGTTTAAGTAACAGTGGACTGTGGGATGGAACCCACTGCACCACTACTCTTGTTGGTGCGGACTGCTGGCATAGTTGACAGAGTACTGCTCTTGTTGGTGCGGACTGCTGGCATAGTTGACAGAGTACTGCTCGTGTTGGTGCGGACTGCTGGCATAGTTGACAGAGTACTGCTCTTAAATCATTAAGTTCAGTATTTTTCTGGCTTTTTAGTGCTGTGACTACGGCCAGAGCATATGTAAGCATGACTATATGGCTTTCATTCATTTTACATGTCACCATTTATTTCACTGCCGCCCTCAGTGCCTCTGCCTCCGCTCTGAAATTGCTTGTGTATTTTCCAGTAGCGAATGACAGTGTCATTTTTCTGCCATTATGCATTAATCTCATTTTCGTCCATAGTGCTAACCGTTTATCTTGCCATATTATGTTAAGCCAAGCAAGCGCTGCTATTGTCGGTGATACTCTGGACAACACCTCACATTTTGATCCTTCATCACTGACAATCGACCCTAGATAATTAAAACGGTCAACCACTTCGAATTTCTGAACATTAGCCTTTACCCTGCTGTTGAATCCTTTGGCGTTGTTGGTCATTAATGTTGTCTTTCTAGCGTTTATCTCCATATCATAGCAAAGAATTGTTTCAGTCTTCTGACCCGTTCCTGGAGTTCTCCTTCTGAACCCGCCAACCCGTCGATACAAAACTGCAAAACTACAAAACGAAGGTTGATAATCGTTCAGCCCCCTATCTTGACAGTACCAACGTGTCCTCCAAGTGCCTCACTCATAATCCCCTATATGAATACATTTTAAAAGAGTTGGAGAGAGTTTCCACCCATGTCTCACACCAACTGATGTGCAAAACCAGTCACCTCGCCTGCCATTCACAAGAATTGCGCTGGACGCCTTGTCATACAGATGTTCAAGGACCGTTATAATATGTCCGTTGGTTTTATACATCCACATGGTTGCCCATAGCGCTTTATGCCATCTCTATCAGACGCCTTCTTAAAATCAACAGACACATGATACATTGTTGCTGCTGTTCTAGATAGTTCTCGCTTAGCAGCCTTAAATGACATATCTGTTCTGTAGTGCTTCTTCACTATCTGAATATTGCTTGCTCCTCCGCAATGATGTTCTCTGCTTGGCTTTTCAATCGGCCGAGGATTAATCTAAGCATGCCCTTGCTAGGGACAGCTGATGAGGCGTATTGTTCTGTAATGTTGGCACAGCTTCAGGTTTCCAGACTTTTGTAACGTTTTTTTTTTGTAACGGTATTTGCATCGATTTCGTACATAAATTTGGCCTATTTCATTTCACCCTTATTTTGTTGCAGATATGTGTCAGGCATTCTACAACTACCTCTCCATCTGCCTGTAAGAGTTCTACTGGTATATTGCCCACGCCGGTCGCCTTCCCTCTTCTCAAAGTCTTTACCGCTGAAGCTACCTCTTCCTTCGTTAACAGTTGGTTATTCTCTACAATTGATGATGTTGGTAGGGATTATATTCTTAGGTTCGTTTCGTCCTTCATAGTTATATAACTCGGAACAGTACTATGGCCATTGTGTCAGTACGTCATTTTCCTCAGTAATGCACTTGCTGGTTTTACCCTGGATCATACAGTTCCTGCCTTGTCTTGGTGTTACTATTTCTGTGACAACCTTGTGTTCTCCTTAGCGTTATTTCTGTTTAATCTCTCTTCAAAGTTAGTACATTGCTCACATATCCAGGCTTCTGTCGCCTCTCTCATCTTTTGTTGTATCGCTTTCTTGACATATTTATATCTGCCGATCTCATCAGGAAGCTAATTTTGGTTTTTCAGTGATCATCGTCTATCACAGAGGTCTAAAATTTCTTTTGTCACCCATGGCTTCGTTTTTGTTTGGTTGCAACTCAGGATCTCTGTTACTGTATCTATGCGAGATGCGTTAAAAGACTATGTTAATTTATCTGTATTCAGTCCCTCTCTGAGAGCCAACAGTGGAGCAAATCTCCATCTTACCCTTGATTGTAACACTTTGATGATTGTTTGTCATTTAGTTTGGCCAGGTCAAACTTTAGTCTGATCACATCTTTCTTTGCGACTTCCTTCAATCACAGACGCATAGTTATCATAACAAAATCGTGGTCGTTTCCTATATCCGCTACGGGGAAATTTCTCGTTTTGTCAGTGTTGATGATAGATCGAATCCTTCTCTGGACCAATACATAATCAATATAGATGTACACTTCATTGATTGGGTTATGCCATGTGCAACGTCTAGACGCCATATTTACCCAAACGTTATTGCCACCAACAGCGTGTTGCATCGTTCAAATTGTAAGGGTCTGAGGCCCCCCATCATTGATTTCTTTATTTCCGTATGGGCCACATGTTACCCTCCATTCGTGGACTGCATCATCTCCATCGTTTGCGTTTCGAATACTATGAGCTACCGATATGTCCTTTTTTGGCGTTTCGGTTAACATACTCTGAAGTTAATAATATAATTCCTCTATTTCCCAATCTTCGTTGTCTGCATTTGCTGCGTAGCACTGCAATATAGTAATATTAATTGGTGCTGCCCTTAGGTGTGATATGATAAACGGCTAGATATTGGACGGAAACCCAGTATGCATCTGAATGTGTCTTTATGCATCAGTATCCCCACTCCATGTAACTGTTTGTCCTCCATGCCGAAGAAGTAGAACGTGTTACCCTATTCCGTGGTAAACTCTCCGAAGAGTTTCCATCGAGCACGGATGTTCCACCGGTAGTTCTCCATATCGTGCTTTAGCTCATTGATTTTGTCACATGGTTTCAGTTTTTGAACATTCCACGTACCTATTGTTAGTTTATCTTTGCTCAGTTTTGATGGTTCCACTAGTAGCACACTTATAACCTGCGACCTGGTGTGAGACGGCAGGTGCGGTCATTGTTAACCTGGGCTGTGTCTGAGCAGTTATGTTTGATTGTGGTTGTGTCCACGTGTGTGAATGTTGGGCGGTTATCTTTTGGCGGAACTCATTTCCCCTATCTGACATGTGTGTTTAAGACTCCCTTTATCGAACACAACGTCGTTCCTCAAAATAACGTGTGTGACTGGCATTTCCTGAGTAAAATAAGATGGCGTTCCTCAATGTGACATGTGTGATTAACTCGACATATGTCGAACAAGATGTCGTTCCTCAATCTGATATATGTGGTTAACACTATTATACGCGAACAAGATGTTGTTCCTCAATCTGATATATGTAGTTAACACTATTATACTCAAACAATATGGCATTCACCTGTCTGACATGTGTTATTAAAACGTCCGTTGTCGAAAACGAGGGCGTTCCTCAATCTGAAATGTGGACTTAATACTTGCTTATCGAAATTAATGGCGTGCTTCAATGCGACATGTATGATTGACACTCCCTGTGTTGAATAAGATTGCGATTCTCAATCTGTCATGTGTGATTGCAACTCCATTTGACGAAAACTATGGCGTATATCCATCTGACATGTCCGATTAACAATTCCTTTTTCGAATACAATGGCTTTCCTCAATCTGCCATGTCTGATTAATACGTCCGTTGTCGAACTTGATGGCGTTTTTAAATATGACATGTGTGATTAACACACCCTGTGTCGTACAGAATGACGTTTATTAATATGAAATCTGTTAGTAACGTTCACTTTGTCGAAAAAGATGTCGTTCCTCAATCTGACATTTGTGATTGACAATATCTTACTCAAACAGTATGGCGTCCCTCAATCTGAAATGTTAACTGAAAACTTTATTTGTCGAAAATGATGGGAATCTTCAATCCGACATGTGCGATTGACACTCCCTTTGACGATGTCGTTCCTAAATACGACATGTGAGATTAATACTCCCTCATTCGAATGAAACGGCGTTCCTCAATCTGACCAATGCGATTAACACGTCATTTTTGGAACAAGAAAGCGTACCTCAATCTGACATGTGTGAATGACAATCCGTTTATCAAACAATAAAGAGCTCATTATTCTGACATGTGTGATAAGCACGCCATTTACTAAAAAAAGCTGCCTTCAACGATCTGACATTTGTGATTAACACTACTTGTTGAAAATCATGGAGTTCCTCATTCTGACATTTCCTCAATCAAACATGTTTTATCGACACATCCTTTTTCGAACAAATTGGTGTTCCTCAATATGACATGTGTGATCAACACTTCATGTTTCGTAAACATTGGCGTTCCTCCATCGGTCTTGTGTGATTAACACTTCATTTGTTGAACACGATGTCCTTCTACAAGTTGATATGTCTGATAAACACTGCCTGTGTCGAAAAAGATGGCGTTCCTCAATCTGACATTTGCAATTGACACTCCATTTCTCAAATAATATAGCCTTTCTCTATCTGTCATTTGTGTTTAACCCTTACTTTGTCCAATACGATGTCGTTCTTCGATATGAAATTGTGGATTAACATTTCCTTTGTAGAACACGTTGCCGTTCCTCAATTTGATATGTGCGATTAATACTTCCTTTGCAGAATAAGATGTCGTCCCGCAATCTAATATGTATGGTTGTCACTACATTTGACGAACATGATTCCGTTCTTTGATCGGACATGAGTGGTTAAACGCTGTTTGTCGAATAGGATGATGTTCCGCAAAATGAAGTGTGATTAACACGTCAATTTGCGAAAAAGATGGCGTTCCTCACTCTGATAAGTGTGATTAACATTCCGTTTATCAAACAATATGGAGTTCATTAATATGCTTCTGCTTCGTACGCTGTCAGACGTCAACTTGAATGTGTTCGAAGAAAGCAGCTGTCATCATGAGGATGTCGACACTGCCATATAGCTTGTCTAGTGTTACCACTGGTGATGGCCACATGTGCTTTCTCTGGTCCTCGTATGTTGAGCAATTTTGCAGCAGATGTTCAGCGGTCATTTTACCTGTTCCACAGGTGCATTTGTCAGTGCCACCTATCTTCATTTTATTGAATAGATGATACCTCAGCCTGTTGGGACCTGCGCGAAGTTTGAAGACCACTACCTGCTCTCTTCTGTTCAGCTGGTAGTAGGCATAATTTGTTGTGTAACTAGTATGTTATGTTTCTCATTTGACCATGTATCTGGCCCTAACAAACCTTTTGACCTCTTCTGGTTGTGGCAGTATTGCACCTTCTTTTGCCAGTATGTCTGCCTCCTCGTTGCCTTGGATGTTACAGTGGGATGGAACCTACTTTACCACTACTCATTTTGGTGCAGATTGCTGGCATAGTTGACAGAGTACTGTTCTTAAATCATTAAGTTCAGTATTTTTCTTGATTTTAGTGTTGTAACCACAGCCAGGGCATCTGTAAACAAAACTATATGGCTTTCATTGCTTTCGCTTTTCAGCATTTATTTTGCTGCCGCCTTCAGTGCCTCTGCCTCTGCTATAAAAAAAAAAAAAAACTTGAGAATGTTCCAGTTGCCATTGACATATTTTTTTTCTGCCATTTATTAGGCTCAGAAATACCCCACCCTCCATTCTGTGTTGTGGTTGTTACAGAACCGTCAGTGTATGCATTGGTCCAGTCAATGCTTGGGTAGTTTTCCGCTATGTACATCAGGGTTATGTCTCTTCTTTCTTTTTTTCAGTCTGGCTGTTCTTGTTTCCAATACCTTGTATAATTGTTACCACCTCCGGAATGTTATGTTTCTTCAATGACGGGTTGCTTACAGTAGGGATGGACTTTGGTGCTGTTATGGTGTGTATATAGTCTTCGCACATCTTTGCTTTGGCTATTTCTGCAAAGTTTCTTCGCTAAAGTTTCCCTTTACCAAATCTATTTAGTCGTTAATGCATTGAATGGTATGTCAGTCTTCTTAATTGTTCTGCCTGCTGATGGGCTCTGCAGTCTCTTCTGTCGATCATGGATTGCAGATGTGTATTTTTTTCAAGTTGTACAGTTGGCGTTGAGGTCATGCCTTATGTTATAACTCTTATAGCTTGGTTTTGAAGTTCGTTAATTTTATAAAAGTTCGTATTTGCTGCTGTTGCCCATGCAGCCATGCCATACTCGAGAACTGGTAATACATTTACAACCAATACAACAACACAACTGGCTGGTCATCCGGCATACTGTTATTTAATACGCACAAACGTTGTGTAATACATACATAATTATTACACGAAGACAAAACACATGTGGTTGATCATTTTTACATCTGGATTAAACTGCACAAGCAACCACTTTCAATCATGTACGTCCGACACACCGAATTATATTCCTGCAGCTCCTCAAAATAAAAACATAATTATCCTTACACATTAAGGTAAACCTACCCTACCCTGTATCCGAGTTTCGTCTAAGGATACGATCCTTCAGTGTTACACCAGAAAAGATCAGATCAATGTTCCTGGGGTGCTTGTCTATGGGCGGTCTCATTAACACGCCGCTTTTTACGAACCATGACCGACTTCTCTATTCATATTAAGCGCTTTTAGACCACGAACTAAAGTGGTTTTATCGCCAGGCTAGTGATCACGTTGTCTCCCCTTGACACGTATCCCTCTCTCAAAAAACTACAAAATTATTTTTGTTTTCCACACCCACGTAGATTTCAAATATATGTATAGTCAATCTTACAGAAAAATGTGCACACTCAAATTATTAACATTTCTTATAAACTTAAACTTCTCCACAAAGACTCCCCGTACGTGGGATAAAATACACACAACTAGCCTGAACAGGCAACATTTACTGTTTCATAACTCCAATGCATCCCTGACTAAGTCAGCGAGCCCAGTGTTCCCCTTTTTCTGCAACTCCTCTCAACCTCAAATGTGTTTACAAATGCATACACTCTTGACGGGCTACACTTTTCCACTGATCAGCACACAATGATACATATATCAATAAACATGTACTCATGTAAAACCACAACAACAACAACAACAACCCCATACAAATGCGAGTCTTAAAATATGCCAGAAGCCAAACAACAACCAAATACAAATGAAAGACATATAATTTGTCAACCACACATCCATGTATTGTCAAAGTATTTGCACGCACACACATGAACATGGTATCAATCTTTCAGTCCGTTAGTATCACACATTGATACCTATATTAGTACATGTAATCGTGTATAACAGATCATAAAAACTTCAATAAAAATGCAAGTCATATAATTTGTCAGAACCAAAACAACAACATAATATAAATGCACGGCATACAATGTGTCAACCATACATACACAAAGTGTCAAAGTAGTTGCATGCACACACACGACCATGGTATCACCCTTTCAGTCAGTTAGTATCACACCTTGATACACAACACAGCACCTAGCATTGACCCATTTCAGCAGAAACTGAACTAAAGCTAAATTATAACTTAATTTGATAGACTACTGCTGACTATGTCTGTGTCGAAACCAAATCGTGTAACTGTTGGAGTACTTCTTCTTCTTCTTCTTCTTCTGCGTACGCAGTCAGACAGTAACCATAATTTTTTTCGAAAAAAGCGGCGGTCATCCTGAGGCTCTCGCCCCCGGCATAGAGCTTGTCTTGCAGTTCCACTGGTAATGGCCACATCTGCTCTCTCTGATCCTCGTATGTCGGGCAGTTCTGCAGCAGATGTTCAGCGGTCATTTTACCAGTACCGCACGGGCATTCGTCGGTACACCCTATCTTCAATTTGTTGAATAGGTGGTACCTCAGTCTGTTGTGGCCGGTGCGAAGTCTGAAGACAACGACCTGCTCTCTTCGGTTCAACTGGTAATAGGCATCGTTTTTGGTGTAACCAGTATGTTCGGTTTCCCATTTGGTCATGTATCTGGCTTTGATAAGCCTTTTTGACTCTTCGTACGTCATACTGGTATCTGTTTGTGGTAGTCTTGCACCTTCTTTTGCCAGTCTGTCTGCCTCCTCGTTGCCTTGGATGTTGCAGTGTGACGGAACCCACTGTACCACTACCCTTTTTGGTGCGGACTGCTGGCACAGTTTGTGGAGTGCTGCTCTTAAGTCATTAAGCTCAGTTTTTTTCTGGCTTTTTAGCGCTGTGACTACGGCGAGAGCATCTGTCATCAGGACTATATGGCTCTCATTTTCACTGTGTGTCACCATTTCTTCCACTGCCGCCCTCAGTGCCTCTGCCTCCGCTCTGAAATTGCTTGTGTACTTACCAGTAGCGAATGACAGTGTTATTTTTCTGCCATTTGGTAGGTTCAGGAATGCTCCTGCCCCTCCGTTCTGTGTAGTGTTTGTTACAGAACCGTCGGTGTATGCATGGGTCCAGTCCATGCTTGGGTAGCTTTTCGTTATGAAGCTTAGGGTAGTATCTCTCGTTTCTTTTTCACTCTGGCAGTTTTTGTTTGCAATACCTGGTATATTTTCTACCACCTCTGGAAATATATCCTGCCTCCAGGTAGGTTTTCGTACAGTAGTGATGGGTTTTGGTGTTGTTAGTGCGTTTATGGGATCATCGTGCATCTTTGCTTTGGCTATTTCTGCAAAGTTTATCCGCTTCAGTTTCCCATTTCCCAAATTGTTTAGTCTCTGGTGCATTGGATGGTCCGTCAGTCTTCGGAGTTTCTCTGACTGCAGCTGGGTTCTGCAGTCTCTTCTATCGGTCATGGATTGCAGTTTTGTAATCTTTTCAAGTTCTACAATTGGCGTTGACTTCATGCCACCTGTTATAATTCTCATGGCTTGGTTTTGAAGTTTGTTAACTTTATCGAAGTTCGCCTTCTCTGCTGTTGTCCATGCCGCAATGCCATACTCGAGAACTGATCTCACTCTTCCAGTATACAGTTTCTTTAGTATGCCTTCGTCTGCTCCCCAGCTTGTGCCAGCAAGTTTCCTCATGATTGCCATTCTTTCTCTGGCTTTCATTCGGTTTCTCTCAATCTGACTTTTCCATGTCATGCGCCGATCAAATGTGACTCCCAGATAGGTTGGGTTGTCGTTTGGCTGCAGGATTTTGCCATTTAGACTTAATTTGGTACTTTTGGGTTTTAATGAAAGCGAGAATATTGTGCATGTGGTTTTCTCCTCGTTTATTTTGACCAGCCATGAGTTCGCCCACTCTTCCAGCGATGTTAGGGCCGTCTGCATCCGATTTCTTGCTATGGTGAGATTCTTTTCAGAGGTCCACATAGCCAGATCGTCTGCAAACATTGAGCTATGGACTCTTCTTGGTATATTCTCTGTAATATCGTTTATATATACCAGGAAGAGTGTGGGTGACAATACTCCCCCTTGGGGTACTCCCTGCTCGAGTGTCACCTTTTTGCTCATCTGCCCTTGTACTTGGACTCTGGCCGTTCTTTGTTTGAGGTAGTGGTTGATCCACTTGTACATCTTCCCACAGACATCACTTCTTCTTAGCTTGACTCTAAGTCCCTCTTTCCAGACTTTGTCAAATGCCTTTTCCAGATCCACCCAAACAGCTACTGTGTGTTTCTGTGCCTGGTAGGCATCTTCTATCTCCTGGGCTATGAGGATGACCTGATCCTCAGTGGATCTGTGCTGTCTAAAGCCGGCTTGCTGTGGAATTAGTATTCGTTTTTCTTCCAGATGCCACATCAGTCTGGTATTTATCATCCGTTCCATCAGCTTGCCGACACAGCTCAGTAGGCTTATGGGCCTGTATCCATTTGGATCTGTTTTGTCCTTTCCTGTTTTTGGTACTGGTACCAGTATTGCATCTTTCCATGCCTGTGGTACAATTCCCCTTTTACAGCTTTGGTTCAGGACCGATAGCAGTTTCTTCTTCGCTGTTTTATCCCAGCCCCATCAGCATTTCGTTTGTTATCCCGTCTTTTCCGGGAGATTTCCTTTTCCTCAGTGTTCTCATAGCCTCTTCCATTTCGCGCATTGTTAGTTTGGCCATCATGTGCTCTTCAGGAGCCGTATTTATGTTTTCGTGTCCCTTTAGTTCTTCGCTAATATCTGTATGCTTATCTGCAGGGACCTCGATGTGGTTTGCTCTGGCATAGTTATCGACAAAGGCGTTTGCGGCTTTCTTACCTGTGATCACGTTCTCGCCCTGCTTGATAGTAATTTGTTTATTTGACGGGGTTTCGCCTTGCTTAGGCTCTCTACCATGGGCTTCATTTTGGTGTTTCGTGTGTTGATGGTTTCACACAGCCCATCTGTCAGGATTGCAAATCTGTCCCAGTCGGCTCGTTTGTAATTCCAACGTGGGAGCGGTTTTGTTTCCTGTGGGCCTACTTCCATGTCAATGGTTAGCCTGATCGGCCTGTGGTCGCTACCTGCCAGTTGGTTTAGCACCTGGCGGTCTATTTTATGGTGTATGTCCTGTGTCTAGAAGGCCAAATCTGGAGTCGAGGTGGTATGCCATGTTCTTGAATAGAAGCTAGGGCTATCCTCCGGTCTATGTATTAGGGAGAGATTTGCATATATTTCCCAATCTTCCACTTCGTCATCTCTGCTGTCTGTGTCAGAGTATCCCCATCTCTCCGAGTGGCTGTTGAAATCTCCAACTACTATGCAGTTGGAGTTTCTGACCTCCATACTCGAGAGCGATAGGTCTCTATTTGGTGGTCCGTACATATTGAAAATGCGGAGCTTCGTCTCTTGAGCTATTATGCAACTCCTACAATTTCTGCTTGTCCGGTGTGATTGACAGATACCGCGCTACTCGGTATGCAGTTTCTGGTCAGTATCAGGACCCCTCCTTTGTGGCCTTCTCTATCTAGACGGAAGGTCTGGTATCCTCTGATTGAGAATTTATGGTTATTGTTGAGGTGCGTTTCCTGGATACATGCCACGTCAATCTTACCTTCATGCAGGTGGTGTGTTAGGGAAAGTTTTTTGTTAATGACTCCCTCCGCATTCCACTGTAGTATTTTGAGGGTCTTGAGGTTTTGGCCAATAGAAGTTGCCCCATAGCCAAGTGCCTTGACTCCACGACACATGGGTGGGTGACCACCAGTAGTTAAGGGTGGGCCCCTTCGAGGCGTGAGGCCCGGCACTATCGCTGCCTGGCGGGACTCTGCAGGATGAGCGCCATGCGTTTTTCAAATATGTTGTACTGCCATCATGCTGCGATTTACGTTGCACTGTTTTGTTAGGCTTGCGGCCCCGTGCATCCGATTTCAACAGGCGTTTCTGTAGGGATGCCCTCCTTAGCCTTTGGCTGTCCCCAGCCTTTCTGCAAGGCAGCAGTTGTTTATGATCAGAGTTGTCTCTCTTATGGATGTTGTCTTACCAGACTATCGAGTCTTCACTACTCGTGTCTAGGGTGTAATGATGATATGTGAGATGATATATGAGATGGACTGGTTTACCCGGAAGAGAGGCAGTCCAGTGTGTCTGTATTTCAGGATCGTCACGTCCTGCCAGAAACGTAGCATTTGCATGTGAGTAGGGTATCTCTTTTTCCCTTTATTTTCTTGGCTTCTATGCAGAGATGGTACGCCTAGCATTCCCCGCCACCTGGGGTGTTGACACAGTGGGGCAGGTGTGCAATGTCTGCTGGTCTGCATCTCTTCTGCGTCCAGTATGATAGTTATATGGCTGATAACGTACAGAGGTAGATATCGTAGCCGACGTGCATTTAGCCAGAGGACTCGCCTGGTGTGCGGACAGCTCGCATGGTCATTGGTTGAGTCTCGACAGTTCACAGTGAGGTGGCTGCTCTACTGTTTTCGACACCCCGACTAGGTACTTGGTCTTTAGTTGGTGGTTTCGCACCCCATCGCCGTATACGGTGAGTATAAAGCAGTTGTCCGCCCGCTTTGATCGGCGGACGGCAAGGACCTCTTGCTGCGGCTCTACCGGATATGGCTGGGGCGCAAACCCCGGGTATCGAGCATGTAGGAGCCTCCCATTGCAGTGGTGCTGAGATTTTGGGCGGGATTGCGGCTTACAAGGGTTCTGCCGTAATCCCCCACATGGTAGCCTCGCGCCATTTGCTTATTAGCCTGGTACGTGAACCAAAGTGTCTGCGGCTCCTCTCGATATGAGCTGGTTTTCCGTAGCAACGCCCTGTCATTAGTAGGGTACAACTGACCTGTCTTCAGATGGTCTATTTCCAGCACCCGTTCACTATTTGGTCAGACGAATTCATTGAGGGCTTTTGTTTGTAAATGACGAGGTATTTGTAATCTGCGGTTTCTGCAAGGTTAAACACGATTTCCGTGGCGTTCTTTCATTAGAGTGTTTGAGAGCTGACTTGCATTCCGTGGGTCTAATACCAGCGTACGTTCATTATTAGACTCAAACGGTAGTGCTCTCGATTTGTCAGTCGCTCTACAGTTTTGGCGTGTTCAGTCAACTAAAGCCGCAGGTTCCACTCCTGGTGGTGCCCTTCCGTCAATTCCTTTAGCAAGAAAATCAAATTACATAGAGGGTGGCCCCAGAATTTCGAGGGTCTAAATTCCAGCACATGTTCACTATTAGACCCCCCGAAGGTGCTCTCTTTTGACAGTCATTCTACACTATTGGCGTGTTTAGTCAATTTTAGCCTCAGGCTCCACTCCTGATAGTGCTCTTCCGTCAATTCCTTTATCAAACACTGAATGCAGACCAATCGAGCATCAGGGGGCATAACCTCATATTTCTTAGGGTCTAAATCCAGCACCAGTTCCATATTAGACCCCAGAAAAGGGGTCTCGGCATGTCAGTCATTTCAGTGTTGGCAGTGTTGAGTCAAATTAAGCCGCAGGCTCCACTCCTGGTGGTGCCCTTCCGTCAATTCCTTTAAGTTTTAGCTTTGCAACCATACTTCCCCCGGAACCCAAACACTTTGGTTTTCCGGAAGCTGCCCGCAGAGTCATCGAAGCAACTCCTGCGAATCGCTAGTCGGCATCGTTTATGGTCAGAACTATGACGGTATCTGATCGTCTTCGCGCCTCTGACTTTCGTTCTTGATTAATGAAAACATTCTTGACAAATGCTTTCGCAGTAGCTCGTCTTGCGGCGATCCAAGAATTTCACCTCTAACGCCGCAATACGAATGCCCCCGTTTGTCCCTATTAATCATTACCTCCAGTTCCGAAAACCAACAAAATAGAACCGAGGTCCTATTCCATTATTCCATGCACCATTATTCAGGCAGCCTAGGCCTGCTTTAAACACTCTATTTTTTTCAAAGTAAACGCGCCGGCCACCCAGGACGCTCAGCGAAGAGCACCCGTGGGAGAGAGCCGGCAGACGGTAGGGCAGGAGAATACGGGCAGTGAACCGGTGCGAGCCGGACCGCCCGCCTGCGCCTGAGATCCAACTACGAGCTTTTTAACTGCAACAACTTTAATATACGCTATTGGAGCTGGAATTACCGCGGCTGCAGGCACCAGACTTGCCCTCCAATAGATCCTCGTTAAAGGGTTTCTTCTTCTTCTTCTTCTGCGTACACAGTCAGACAGTAACCATTATTTTTTCGAAAAAAGCGGCGGTCATCCTGAGACTCTCGCCACTACCATAGAGCTTGTCTTGCAGTTCCACTGGTGATGGCCACATCTGCTCTCTCTGATCCTCGTATGTCGGGCAGTTCTGCAGCAGATGTTCAGTGGTCATTTTACCAGTACCGCACGGGCATTCGTCGGTACACCTTATCTTCAATTTGTTGAATAGGTGGTACCTCAGTCTGTTGTGGCCAGTGCGAAGTCTGAAGACAACGACCTGCTCTCTTCGGTTCAACTGGTAATAGGCATCGTTTTTGGTGTAACCAGTATGTTCGGTTTCCCATTTGTTCATGTATCTGGCTTTGATAAGCCGTTTTGACTCTTCGTACGTCATACTGGTATCTATTTGTGGTAGCCTTGCACCTTCTTTTGCCAGTCTGTCTGCCTCCTCGTTGCCTTGGATGTTGCAGTGTGACGGAACCCACTGTACCACTACCCTTTTTGGTGCGGACTGTTGGCACAGTTTGCAGAGTGCTGCTCTTAAGTCATTAAGCTCAGTGTTTTTCTGGCTTTTTAGCGCTGTGACTACTTCGAGAGCATCTGTCAGCAGGACTATATGGCTCTCATTTTCACTGTGTGTTACCATTTCTTCCACTGCCGCCCTCAGTGCCTCTGCCTCTGCTCTGAAATTGCTCGTGTACTTACCAGTAGCGAATGACAGTGTTATTTTTCTGCCATTTTGTAGGTTCAGGAATGCTCCTGCCCCTCCGTTCTGTGTAGTGTTTGTTACAGAACCTGGTATATTTTCTACCACCTCTGGAAATATATCCTGCCTCCAGGTAGGTTTTCGTACAGTAGTGATGGGTTTTGGTGTTGTTAGTGCGTTTATGGGATCTTCGTGCATCTTTGCTTTGGCTATTAAAGGGTTTAAAGTGTACTCATTCCAATTACGGGGCCTCGAAAGAGTCCCGTATTGTTATTTTTCGTCACTACCTCCCCGTGCCGGTAGTGAGTAAGTTGCGCGCCTGCTGCCTTCCTTGGATGTGGTAGCCGTTTCTCATGCTCCCTCTTTCAGTCCGTTAGTATCACACATTGATACCTATATTAGTACATGTAATCGTGTATAACAGATCATAAAAACTTCAATAAAAATGCAAGTCATATAATTTGTCAGAACCAAAACAACAACATAATATAAATGCACGGCATACAATGTGTCAACCATACATACACAAAGTGTCAAAGTAGTTGCATGCACACACACGACCATGGTATCACCCTTTCAGTCAGTTAGTATCACACCTTGATACACAAGTCAGCACCTAGCATTGACCCATTTCAGCAGAAACTGAACTAAAGCTAAATTATAACTTAATTTGATAGACTACTGCTGACTATGTCTGTGTCGAAACCAAATCGTGTAACTGTTGGAGTACGTAATGATAGGAATGCTAACCCTTCCAAACACAGTATACTATTGTCTAAGTTAAATAGCTCCGTTACGAAAACTACAACGATTCAGGACAAGAGTGGGAAATGTCTCACATAAGCTCAAGACATTCGTGAGCGCTGGACTTTTCGGAGCTATAAAAGCATGAAGGTCGAGGTGACCCAAGACATTCAATGTCTCCTGAAGTGAGTCTGATAGAGGAAAATAAAACAATAACAAGAGAATAAGTATATGAAGCCGTGAAAATGCTGAAGAGAGGGAAGGATGTAGGTGTGGATAATATTCCAGCAAAGCTCCTACAAGTTGGAGGTGAGGCAACAATTAATACCCTGTCATACATCTGCAAAATAATTTGGCAGACAGAAGACTGACCCACCTGCTGGACAAAATTAGTCATTATACCCCTGCCTAAATCAGGAAACCTAAATATGTGTCAGAACTAACAAACAATCAGTATGATAATTCATCCAACTAAAGTTCTCTTGAGAGTAATACTTAACAGACTGAATCCACAGGCGGATAATATCATTGTCGAAGAACAAGCGGGCTTTCGAGCGGGAAGGAGTACCATCGAGCAGATATTTAATCTTCGCCCATTGAATTAGAAGTACTCAGAGTATCATCAACCACTCTACCATGCCTTCATTGACTTTAGAAATACGTTTGACAGAGTGTGGCAATCGGCGCTATGGTCAACAATGACGCATTGTATGTTCAACAGTGATATTGTGAGGGTAATTGCAAACTTTTATAAGCAGGAGACCAGCGCAGTCTCAGATGAGGGAACGCTAGGCGATTGGTTCCGTTCGACGGTGGGTGTGAGACGGATGTATACTCTCCCTCACACTCTTCAATATCTTCTTGGAGAGAATAATGGAGACGACCTTAAAAGGACATGTTGGCACGGTTAAAATAGGTGACAGTCTTATCACAAACTTCCGCTTTGCTGATTATATTGATGAATTGGCAGGCACAGAGAAGGAACTCCAGGAGTTGATTGGTATATTGGATAGAACGGCCTTGAGTTTTGGTATGGAAATAAATGCAGATAAAACAAAAGCTCATTACCAATAACGTAGCAGGGTTTCAATCTGTCAAAGAGGCAAATGACCAGGAACTTGATGGTGTAAAACGTTTCAAATATCTGGGAATAATTGATCATCGAAGAGGGTTCTAAGCCAGAGGTAATTGCAAGAATAATTCAAACAACAGCGGCGCTGAGTAGGCTGAAACCTATATGGCAAGAGAAGTGCCTCGCCCTCGGCATAAAAGTAAGACTAATGCGCTATTTGCTGCTATCAGTATGTATGTATACCTTCGAGACCTGGACCATTATAGCAGATATCCAGGGCAGGATACATGCAATGAAAATGCGGTGCTATAGAAAACTCCTAAATGTTACATATAAAGATCGTGTCACGAACGTAGAAATCCGTCAGAGAGTTAAATATGATATTGGTCCTTTTGAAGATATGTTCACAGCTATCCAAAGACGAAAGATGTCCTTGTGTGGGCACGTCGCGAGGTCCAACGGAATTACCAACTCGATACTCTTTGAGTCCGTACCAGGACAGAAAGGGCGAGGACGTCCAAGGAAGAGATGGGTGGACAACATCACTGAGTGGTCAGGCCTTCGTCCCGGTGAGATACGTCAGGCGGCGACAGACAGAGCGGGTTGGCGTGGGATTGTCATGTCTTTATGTGTGCCCAACGACATTATGGGTTACGGGATGAACTGAACTGAACTGAACTTAACTAAAACTGTTGGCGTCTTTGTCAAATGAAACTACACTGAGTATTCAGACCTAACTAATTCAACGCGGTTTCTCCAAACTCCTTACATAAAAGACAACTGGTCTTCCTAGAACCGAACGTCACGTTCACATGTTAACCGTGGTTGCCGATAACAATACCTGATGAAGATGACGTTCTTTTACTTTCATTGGAAGGTCGAGCGACCATGAGTCTCCTATCTATTCCGCTGGTCAATAAATGCTCATTTGATCTCGCTTAGAAGCGCCTCAGGTTGGCCTCAGGTTGGCTGTTCGATACGATATGTGGCACGATAATTGTCTGGCGTGTACTTCAGATGATGGCTTCAAAGGAACTTTTAACCTCTGGTCATTCCTCAAAAACATACATCATCCCCTAATTTTTTAAAAAGGCCGCTACACAAGGATACACATAACGAATATATGCAAATGATTACGTTAACCAAACTTTCTCATGATAGCCCTACATATGTCATTACTGTCTGTCTGAAAGTTGCACGACTCTACCTAATTTTCTGTCCGACTGAGATAATTTTCTTACATGTCTTTGATTACTGCCAGCAATGCCCCTATCATACGTTCCTTTGCTGACATGTCTACGTTTCCTAGGACTGTCGGTCTGGGGGAACAACTATTACAGATGGCTGGTCTGTTTGATCCCTGGTCTGTTTGTTAGACCGTTTGCGTATCTCGAACTGGGATCTTTTAATCCTTGCTTCGATAACTGGTTCGCTGTCCTGGCTGGGGTTAACCCGCTCTCCCATTTTCTTCGTTTTCCTTAAAACGGTACGCGGTATGTTGACGTCTGAATCTGCAGGTTGAAATCTCATGCACAGTCATACCGTCCGTCCGATGACTGACCCGCCTCTTGTCGCATTCGTTCCTCTCGATCAGACAGTCTTTGCTGTCGCTCCTGCAGTGGGAGATTACTCTCACTGTTAGAATGGGTCCTGGCTCTTCGCAACTTATTCACGTGCTCTTGTCGATCTTTAAAGGCTGTTCTTCTCAAATTGGCTGCACGAGTGTTCTTGAACGGTGCGTCTTTTTCGCATTCTAACTTAGCGTCATCCCACTTCCTTCCTCGATGGCCGACGGGTTCTTCCGTCCTTCTGTCTGTTCGACCACTTCTCTCGCATGACTAGGTCCTGACGTTGGTGGGTACGAAACCATAGCTGGCTCTGCCCCCATTTCTCCTCTTGTTTTTGTAACTTCATTTTACGAATTTCTGGCTGATTCCTTACTCGATTCTTCGTCTTCGGAGGGCATGGCGTAGGGACATTTTCTAATTGGTCTCACTCCGCTACTTCCATGAAGCTCAACCCATTTAGTATATATGTGCCTTAGATACTGGGTGCTTCTTTTAGCTACACGTTCCGGCATCTGATTCCTTTTTAAATACTTTATGTAATCTAATGTTTCTAGCACAGTGTAATTGTTATCCAACTTCCTATCAAAGTTTGAAGTTTTTACATGCCGCTTATAATACACAAGATCGCCACACTGAAAAGTATGAGCATATGGCGTCTGTATCGTCGACTTCTTCCGTCTATCAGCGGCCCGATCCGTTCCTATGCACTCTAACATATGCACGATGCATTTCTTGTAGCAAAGTCAGGTGTTACTCGTCACCCATGTATTTCCTTCTAGGTAACAATACATTATCTAGAGGAGGTACCGGCTCTCCACCATATAACACCTGGTCAGTAGGTTATCTTCCGGAAGTACCGGAGCTCGACCATATTACAGCTGGTAAGGAGATAACACTATGTTATCTAGCGGAAGTACTGGATCTCCGCCAAATAACAGCTGGTTATAAGGTTAAAATAAGTTATCTAATGGGAGTATACGCTTTCGACCATGTAACAGCTGGTAAGGAGGTAACAATATTTTATCTTGCGGGAGTAGAAGCTCACAGTCATTTAACAGCTGGTACGGTATTAACAATCTGTTATTTAACGGAAGTACAGGCTCTCGACCATATAACAGCTGGTAAGGTGTTAACAATAATTTATATAACAGAAGTACCGGCTCTCGACCATATAACAGCTGGTAATTAGAATATGTCGTGTTTTCAATCAAATTCATCCTAATGGCCTAGAGCGCCTGGTTTAAAACAAATCGCAAATATTGGGTATTATTTTCCAGAGGTTTGGCCTGAATTTCGTTCATCGTACTATGATGTCTCTCATTCCTCCCGTTACTACGGTGCCAGTAGAATGGGATAGCGACGTGCTTGATATTTACGCTGGCCATGACCTGACTGAACTTCTTACTGGTGAAGTCCTTACCATTATCTGTGAGGACAACTTGAGGACACCCAAAACGAGAGATACAATCTTCTAAAAAGATTTGAATCACAGTTTATGTGGATTTGCCAGATATGGCTACCGCTTCAAGCCAAGCGCTGAAACTATCCGTCATCTGCAGCATGTACATGTTACCAGATGACGTGGTAGTATGAGGCCCTGATATGTCGATACTTATTTTCTGAAAAGGGTAATGATGCATGTCCATCTCGTGGAGTAGAAATTTAATCGACGTCATGTTCCTAAAATGTTATGGGTCGCATCTCGCCACGTATTCGTAGACCTCTTTATAAAGTCCCGGCCAGTAGTACTTTATCCTTATCAAGCCAGTGGTCTTATCGTTCCTCGTATGTCTGTTTTCATCGTGATATTAATGTATGACTTTCTGTAGCAAATGGGCCGGCACATACTTCCCATTTCTAATCTGGTCTTCGCGCCTCCCAATATAGTACAGTTGGCCATCTTCTATAGATACTACGAAGCTATTTAACACAACCTCCCTCATGTTATCCGTAATACCTTCCTTGATTTCCGTAAGTTAGTCGTATTTTTCTTGTTCCATCTGCATATCAAAAAGATCATGTTCATTTTCATCTGAACCAACGCCGTTTGCTTGCGCTGCCTGTATACGGTCCCCTTCCACACGGTTCAAGTTGATGATATTGACCTGACATTTGTTGTCATCAATCTCCGGTTGCTCCTCTTCTGCTCCCTCTCTCCACGAGACGGTGTTTAATTATAGATAAAAGATCAGCACAACTGTTATCATTCCCTGGGACATATTCAACGCCCGCATTGAAACCTTGGAGATTGAGTGGCCACGTTTGAATTTTTCTGTTTTGGATGGTGATTCTAACAGAAACTTCAGTGATTTATAGTCGGGTCTGATAATAAACTTAGCATTATGCAGATATAAAAGCAACTTCTACTAAGCGTAATGAATTGCTTAAGCCTCTTTCTCGACCTTTGAGCAGTTCCTCTAAGATTTGCTCAGCGTATGCGACAAAAAATAAATAGGTCGCTCATTCCTGATACCTGGAATGATGTCCGTTTCACCATCCAGGCAAGGTTGCATAAGACAGGCATCGATGGCGCTATCAGAAGCGGCAATATACATGATTAGATTTCGGCCAACGTCCTGATGCGTTAACAGTAGTACTGTTGTTATGCTATCATTGAGATACTCAAAGGCCGTCTGGCATTCTTCTCCCCCACGTAAACAGAGCGTACTTTTTAGTTAACTCGTTAAGGGGTTCGGCAATCTGCGAGAAGTTCAGGATAAACGTTATATAATACCTGCACATTGCTATAAATCCATTGTCATCCCTAACGTTTCGTGGCGAGGGCAGTCCTCTAATAGATGTTACTGTCTCCTCGTTTGGTTTGATCCCGTGTTGATTTACAAAGAACGCGATGTATTTAATTTCCTTCATCAGAAACTCACATTTACACAATTTTAACTTAATGGAGTGTTCTGACAGTCTATCGAACACCTGTACGTGTTCCAGATGATTATCTACCGAACTAACCGTGTGGATCAAAATATCGTCTACATAAGCCAAGGCAAATGTATGCACTCCGCTTAGCACTTCGTCCATCAAACTCACATATGTCGTGGGTGACAACTTTAGTCCAAATGACATTGCATCCCATGCAAAACTACCTATGTGTGTACTGAATGCGCTTTTCTTCTTGGCATCTGGGCCATCGGAATACACATGGACCCTGAGAGGTGCTACCAAATTCGTTAAATATTCCGATGTGTTTAGAGTCCCCAGAAAGTCGTCTATTAACGGAAGAGGGTAGGATATGTTGGTCGTGATCTGGATCAAAATCATGTAATCACAACATAACCTTCTTAATTGACGATCACTATGGGGCTAGACCACGGCGAACGTAATCGTTCAATTATTCCAGACCGAAGCAGTTGCTCAATGGCTTTCTCTACAATCTCTCGATTCTTCAACTGTGTCATATACACTCTGAGTCTGACAGGAACGCTATTCCCTATGTCGATGTACATCTTAACGGTGGTTGCATGTCCCAACTCTATATCCCTAAACACCACTTCATTAGCTACCACCAACTGTTCTACTAGAACTTTATGCTGTGGTGCAACGTTTAGCTGATCCAATAGTTCCATTTTCCGTTTGGGCCTACCCGGCCTTGCTGCATGTATGTTACATGCGTCCACCTGGTTCACTAACTTTCTTCGACCTAATCTTCTCCGGTCTGAAACCTCACAGTGACTAACATAAGCCGTCCCTAGAACCCGTTTCATCAGCTTGTTTGACCTCTATAGCCTTATCTCAATTGCTTGGTTAACCAGTGTTCTTTCACCAGTTAACCAGTTAACCAGTTTCTTTCATCTCGCACTTTTTTCGTGTTAGTCTCTCCCAACTTCCCTATATCCCCTACTCATAAAGGAATGATCCAGCCTATGCATTGTTGTGTTTATGTTATCTCTGTTACATTCATACCTGTGGTTTTCGTAGCATTTGGGCTTGGTTGTCCTAATGTATAACCGTGAATCGCGTTTTATGATGGCATAGATTTGTTTCCTACGATTCTCATCTACCATGACCGTACCAGGAACACATCACATCTTTATCTTTATCGTCTTGTTAGGTTGATTGGTTATCAAGATCGGAAAGTCCAGTCGTCTTCCTAAACAGTTGATGCCGTCTCTGACGTTTAACCCAGGTTCAGGTATGACGTCACAGTCCACCAAAATGGTGGTGTAAATCTCCTGACCTACCGAAAAATACGGAATGTTGCCTAGCCTAGCTTGGAATAGGTTGATGGTTTGGCGTTTTAATATGATTGTTGTCTTCGCTCTAATAATAAGAGCGGCGATATGTGTGTATAGAGATGCGATATGTGTGTACAGAGAGGCGATATGTGTGTCATCCTCCACATAAAATGAGCCGCCTCTGCACTCCTCTATGTTCCCGCCGTTGTCATCCTATCATAAAATGCATGTTAGCTGATCATAACACTTTTAACGGCTCACCAGAGACAGACCGTAGATTCGCTTTTTTGTACACTATTCTACATTTTTTGTATCTTCTTATATGTTTTCACTGATGATGTAAACATCAGCTGCCGAATTTACCAACCCATGTATTCTTACATTTCCTAAATATAATATGCTCGAGTTAGGGTCACAAATTCTTGTAGCAGATCCCACTGTTTCCCTTGGTCGTGATCTAACTTAGAACATTCTCACACTCATCCACATCATCATGACCATACTCAGTCACAATGTGTCCTTGCTTACAAACACACTTTCAGATTATCTATTAATGCAAAACTCACACACCTATTTGAGCAATCCTGTTCTATCACTAAACATTCGTCCAACAGTCTATCAATCGCTCCTCTACCTAAGTCGGTGAGTTAAACATACTATCCACTTCAGTCTCTCTCTCTCTCCTCCATACAGCCTCACTCTCTCCCTCACTCTCCATCTCTCCTCCAGCTTCCCGAGCTAAACTTTGTCTCGAGTTATATATCCTCAAGCAAGGCCAGAGCTTGACCAATCGATCTCAGGTATGGTCATCTTCAATCCCAATTGGAACGAAACACTTTGCACACCTGTCACTCATTTTCTCGCAGCAAGCCCCGTTGCCAATTTCGTCTGTCAATCAATCTCCCCCTACCAAAATCGGAAGGCCAGTGGTCAGTTTCTATCTGTCCACATTCCTTAACCCAACTCTGTTCTCCTTTGCTGAGACGGTGAGTGACCTTGACATGCATTCAGGTAGCTTTAAGCTTTAACATGTTCAGGCATCCTAAACTCCCCTTGCTCCGGCGGGAACTGTTACATTCTATTCATGGTGAATTTTCGGGAATTTTTTAAAAAGGTCGCCTTTCGCCTGTCCCTCTTGGAGAGCGACTTAATCATTTTCCCGACTCGTTATATCTGCCATTGTTTGCGCTCTGATCGCCCTTTTGGTTCTCCCTAACATAGTAGGCTGCAGTTGTACCTGCCTGTCTCGTCTGCTCCATACAGGGGTGTCCAGACTCTCTACACCAGCTGGCGATATGACCATCCCGATTACATATATACCAAATAACCGGTCGCCGTGCCTCTAGAACGGGCTTATCTATGCCGTCCACTCCGTTATTGCGCCAAGTAGGTCTGACGTAATTAATGTCCATCTCTTCCTCCCTTCTCCTTTCTCCCTCTCGTCGATCGATAGCTCGCTGTCTGTCTGTGCCTGAGCCAGTATGTCTGTCTAGTCTAAGGTCGAATCTTCTACGTAAGTTATCCTCTGCTACCGCGGACTGGATGGCTTCTTATAAGTTTTTAGGTGCATCTCTCATTAATTTTAGACGTAGTGTGTCTGAGCACAGGTTATCTTCAAAAATGATTATCAGCTGGCTGCTTTACCCCACTGACTCCATGTCTTGGACTATGAACGCCTCTTCCACTAGGTTTAACAAGCGAGCGCTATAAGGTTGGACGCACTTTGTCTGTCCTGTTTCAGCTTCTTCAATGCAGACCACGCGTATTGCGCGCTCGTGACCTCCGCGTACCTCCGGGTTAAATTGTGTTTGAGTTTCACGGATGTCTGTCCTGGCGACAGCTGTAATTTTTTCCACATACGGTCTTGGACAAATCTTGCGCTCGTTCAAAAGACAATTTTACCCGTATCTTCCTCTCTAACGTTATTTAGATAGTCATACTTGTCTGAGCTGTCCATCCATTTCTTAAACAGTCTCGGGTTTCCGTCGAATGGCGCTATCGTGGCTGTTACATTGCTATACATTGTGGCTAACGATAATTTATTCATCATGTCTGCTAGAGCTCAGCTGTTCGTTGGCCATTTTTTTCTTCTTCAAAACACAATTACTCGTAACGCGTTTGTAGAGGTGACAAAAATGTACTACTCAGTGGTACAGTAAAACAGAATATCCGTATTACAGTAATGCAACAATGAATACATAAAAATGTCATCACTTACCGGTCAGTTGACTGGAAGAGCTAACTATGGTAACTAACACTCTAACCACTGGCTACTCCCTTACTCTTAGCTACACATTTAACTATAAATATATACTTATATAAAACTGCGACAATCCGTGGTCCACAGGCACCAAATAAAGATGTGTAGCAGAGTCCAGGTTTTCACTGTGGTTTTTCTAGCTAGAATGTTACCACATGTATCCAATAACATAGCAGACAGCAGGTTGCATATGTATTGCAGCATACTTATACAACAACTATTAAAGTCAGTGCATTGAAACGACAAACAACAAAATAAATGCATCTTATCTAAATATATACGCGGAGATAATAAGCATAATCTATTGAACGTTGCTCCAGTCTATGGCAATCACACACTCCCTTAATAGCACTCTCAACACAATCAAAAATACTTCACGATCGTATTGTGTGCATCACATTCTCATCCCATCGGACGGGTGATTTTGTTGATGTAATGCATTCAATATATTTAACGTATGTGATCACACACATGTGATCACATACTCACTAGATCTGAGTATACACACGCATACATCGTTACTTCGGTGTCATTCACACATCACGCCCATCCAGATCTCTCCTAGGCGATCTGTGCAATCGTGTAACCATTCAGAACATACATCGTTCACAAGTTGTCCTGCAAAAATACATTCATAATTCTTCTAGATACAGGGCACCTAACAAACACCTTATGGAGTAACTGGTCAAGACTCAAAGGCCTATGCTGGTTGAGCAACCCTGTAATCCATTATATGTCACTAACATTCGTCAAACTGACATTCAATCGTTCATCAATAAAGTCGGCGATCTAAACAGACTCTTAGCTAAATTATGTGTGTGTGTCTCTCTCTCGATCTCTCTATCTTCCCATGGCCAATCTGCTTAAGTTAAATTGTGTCTAGTATCAAATAGTCTCACGAAGTATCAGATCTGCCCAATGGTCATCTGTGGGATGTCTTTATCCAGCCATCCTTAAGTTTGGATCGACCTCTGTGCATTTGTTATTTGCAAGAATCACTCTTAATTGCTGTAACTCAACATGTTGCAGCAAAGTCTGCTGGCCTTTGTTTTTCATTAATCCCACACTTCCCAAATCAGAACGCCAGAGTAGACAGCATCTAGCCCCACACCGTTACTAGACACATTGCTCCCACAAACCCCCGTTTTCCTTTATTGACTTAGTATCGAGACGGTGAGTGACTTTAGCAGTTAATGAGGTACCTTTGTTCTCAGAGTCGGTCGACCACATTTCTCTCATCAACACTAATGTTCCGATTGGAACTGTTACATTATGAAAATACTGACCAACAGGCCAACTTTACCTTGGAAGCGAAAATACCAGGTATTGATAGAAAAAGGGAAGAAGTAGATCATGCATTGAGAGAAATAGCCCTTAAGCATATTTGAGACGCATATCATCAACCCTTGTGGACGCACGTCTACACAGATGGACCATCAGAGGAAGCATTGAGGAAAGTACGGGCGAGACTTGTCATTCTTCTACAGGATGGGACCGTTATAGTAAAAGCAAATGTCGCTGGGGAGCCCTCGACAAATCTAAGAACGGAGCAACAGGCAATAATTGAAGAAGTCAAACTATTGGAACAAAAGAGGTTAACGGATAGCAAAGTAGTGTTTTTGTGTGACTGCATGAAGAGAGCGAAGAAAACACTAGATGGAATTAAGCAATATATATATATAAATGGAAACATAAAGGTAAAGATGAAACAGGACAAGGTGGAATGGATAACGACTGAGTGTGCAGATATCGAACAAAATCTAGGAAGAAATGTTGCGAAGGGGGCATATAAATTAGTCAAGGTCTTAATAAGGCCTGTACAAATTCGAAATACAACGATTCAGGACAAGAGTGGGAAATGTCTCACAGAAGCTCAAGACATTCGTGAGCGATGGACAGAGTACTGTTCAGAACTATATAAGCATGAAGGTCTAGGTGACCCATAAAATGCAATGTCTCCTGAAGTGAGTCTGATAGAGGAAAATCAAACGATAAATAGGGAAGAAGTATATCAAGCCGTGAAAATGCTGAAGAGAGGGAAGGATGTAGGTGTGGATAATATCCCATAAGATCTCTTACAAGTGGGAGGTGAGACAACAATTGATACCATGACATACAACTGCAATATAATTTGGAAGACAGGAGAGCGGCCCACCAGCTGGTCAAAATCAGTAATTATACCACTGCCTAAATCAGGAAAGCTAAATACGTGTCATAACTATCGAACATTCAGTCTGATAAGTCATCCAAGTAGAGTTCTCTTGAGAATAATACTTAACAGATTGAAACAACAGGCAGAGAATATCATTGCCGAAGAACAAGAGGGTTTTCGAGCGGGAAGGAGTACAATCGAGCAGATATTTAATCTTCGGCTACTGAATGAGAAGTACTCAGAGTATCAACAACAACTCTACCACGCCTTCATTGACTTTAGAAAGGCGGTTGACAGAGTGTGGCATTCGCCGCTATGATCAACAATGAGGCATTATAAGTTCAATAGTGATATTGTGAGGGTAATTGCAAACCTTTTGAGCAGGCGACAAGCGCAGTCTCGGTAGAGTGAACGCTAGGCGATTGATTCCGCACGGCGGTGGGTGTGACACAGGGCTGCATACTCTCCCCAACACTCTTCAATATATTCTTGAAAAGAATAATGAAGACGACCTTAAACGGACATATTGGGACGGTTAAAATAGGTGACAGGCTTATCACAAACTTCCGCTTTGCTGATAATATTGATGTATTGGCAGGCACAGAAAGAGAACTCCAGGAGTTGATTGGTAGATTGGATAGAGCGGCCCTGAGTTTTGGTATGGAAATGAATGCAGATAAAACAAAGCTCATGACCAATAACAAAACAGGGTTTCAATCTGTAATAGAGGTAAATGGCCAGGAACTTGAGGGTGTAAAACGTTTCAAACATCTGGGAATAATTGATCATCGAAGAGGGTTCGAAGCCAGGGGTAATTGCAAGAATAATACAAACAACAGCGGCGCTGAGTAGGCTGAACCATATATGGCAAGACACGCGCCTCGCCCTCGGCATTAAAGTCAGACTAATGCGCTCTTGGGTGCTATCATTATTTAGGTATGCCTTCTAGACCTGGACCATTACAACATATATCCAGGGTAAGATACATGCTATGGAAATGCGGTGCTATAGAAAACTTCTAAATGTTAAATATAAAGATCGTGTCACGAACGTAGAAATCCATCATAAATTTGAAGACGCTATTGGTTCTTTTGAAGATCGGTTCACAGCTATCCAAAGACGAAAGATGGCTTGATGCGGGCACGTCGCGAGGTCCAACGGAATTACCATCTCGATACTCTTTGGTTCCGCACTGGGACAGAGAAGGCGAGGACGTCCAAGGAAGAAATGGGTGGACAACATCACTGAGTGGTCGGCCTTCGTCCCGGTGAGATACGTCAGGCGGCGACAGACAGAGATGGAAGGTGTGTAAATTTTGGGAGTGTCTTCGTATGTGCCCCAACGACCTGATGGGTTACGGGATGAACTGAACTGAACTGAGATCAGGTCATTGCAGAGTAAATGCACACATGCATACAATGAAAGTAGCACAGACTGCACACTGCACATGTCAGAAAAGACCCCAGACTCCAGAACACATATGTCAACTGTACCAAGGCTCGTGTCAGAAGACCTGGCCCAAAGAAATAAACATGCAAGTGGAGAACCGTTGAGAACAGGCGATTGACGTATCACTTCATGCAGGCAACCCATCTCGTGGCATAAAACGAGCATACGAAACCGAATGCAAACACGAAAAACAAAGCTTTTGATTGCATGATTCATGAGACGAGTCTAAGACGCACTGAATTCATTCGGTATATGCGGATAATACTTTTGTTAGCTTGTCCGGGTTTTACTTATGGTTGATCTTTTTATTCTGGATTGTTGCGGGACTTTCTCTACGAAGGTTCAGGTGATACTTAACTATGATGTTTCTTACCTCCCATTCTTCGACTGACATTAACAATGGCCGTCCTACCATTTCCAAGTGTTTGAATGATACTCAAGAAGGGCTAGGTCTGACACCCCATTCACATCCCCGTCTGAGTATCTAGCAAACCATTCACACGCCCATCTGAAATGCCAAGAAAATGACACACTTTCCCCGTCAGAGTATCCAGAAAACCTTTCGCATTCCAATAATGCAGCCCTCAATTACAAGAATTTAACTCAGCACGTTGATAATATTTCTCTTTCCTCTGAACTGATGAATTAATACAGTCCCAAGTAGTATCGGTATTCGAACAAGCCATAGCGTGCAGGTAAATATGCAAGGGGCATGAAGTAATGTCTGCATGTATACCAGCAGACAGTCTAGCAGAACAGAGCCTGTGAAGGTGGGGTAGGCTGAGAGGAGGAGGGGGGAGTACACTTTACGTAAGTGCCACAGCAAACAGCAAACCATCTAAAAACACTTAATGAAAACGTCAAATATAATCTCTGAACCAATTTGGATAAACGTTCTAGCTCCCGCTCCAAGTACTGATCCCGATGACTCGCCCAGCGATATAAATGGCAACACCAACAAAACATCATTACGTAGAGAACATAAGGTAACATTAACACACACAACACTGTTAAAGGTAACATTAACAGACACAACACTGTTAAAGTCAATACAAACTGAAACACGATGGGCACTACGCACTGAAATACACTGTCCTCAATCTAACCAATCCATGAGCACTATTGTGTCACGTGTTGCCAGTAAATACAAAAACACTCAAATAAAGAATGCATAGACTAACACTTTATGTGCCACTTTAAAGCATGTTCAAACCACATGAACATTTCTCTACTATCTCCATAATTTATTCACGAAGAAGAACAACAACAACATATCTAACCTCCACTGATGTAGAGGCTACAAATGGTCGGTGCTATAAGTCCATTAATTCGAAGTTTCGTTATTCGAACGGAATTTTCACACTTGACGTCCACATAATTAGTCTGTGTCAATGTATACTTTCTCTCGTTGACACACGATACCGCGTCATTTAACTGAGATGTGAAGTTGAGAATCTTACCTGTAATGATAAACATAAATATGTCAGAGGCGATCTGTAAATTGCGTACGTCAGTTGTTGTTTGTACATTAGAAATGCATCTGACAATAATGACATGTCAACAGATGTTGCTGATTAACTAAGTATGTCAAACTGTTAAGACTACCATAACTAAAGCCACGTTTAAGTACGTGCAGGCGATTTGCAGTTAATGAGTGGAGTTGTCATAAACAGTGCTAGTGATTGTTGAGAACCGACTAATTGAACGTTTGGGGGAGAGGGAGGCGGAAAACCGGTGAATCGATTGTTTCTTTCTGTAGCAAATACTGAGCAAGCCGGGTGGGATTATCGGCGTCATTCTGTTTCTGTGCTAACATATTATAATTGGCTCTCCCAGGACACTCTATGTCCATCCACCAACACATTTCACTTTGAGTTGTTCTGATATATTTTTTTTTTTTTTTCTGTCAGCAATTTGGCTGGTGAAGTGTATGTGAGCAAAACTGTAACAGTTCCAGCCCGAGCATGAACGTTTACGGCAGGGGTGATGTTGGCAGCGACTCTGCGAACAACGGTACCTGAATGTGTGCCAAGGTCACTCACCGTATCGATACTAAGTCAACAAAAGAAAACATGGGGTTGGGGGAAAGAATGTGTTTGGTGCAGGTAGACGCTAGGTTTGACCACTCTGGTATTCCGATTTGGGTAGTGTGGGATAAGTGACAGACAGAGACCAACAGAGTTGGACGCAATATTTTGAGTTACAGGCGTTAGAGTAATGCGTTCCAATGGCAGCTGAATGGCTGGCTCAAGACATCCCAAAGACTGGCCATTATACAGCTCTAATACTGCTTGATACTATATAATACGAGACAACGTTTAACTGAAGCAGACTGGTCATAGAGAGAGAGAGAAAGAGAGAGAGAGAGAGAGAGAGATAGATAGTGAGAGAGAGAGATACATAATTTAGATAGGAGTATGGTTAGCTCATCAACTTATTAGCAGAGTAATTGATAGGCTGTTTTACTAATGTGTGTGGTATAATAGAATGTCTCAACAACCATACGCCTTTGAGTCTTGGACAGTCGCTCTTTAAGGTTTGTGTTGGGCGCCATGTGTCTCATATATATATATGTATATATATATATATATATATATATATATATATATATATATATATATATATATATATATATATATATATATATACCCATATCATATATATCATTCGTACACGCATTTCAACATACATACATACACACACACACACACACACACGCACGCACGCACGCACACACGCACACATGCACATACGCACACACACATACATACATACATACACACATACACACATACACACATATATACACACATACACACATACATACATACACACATACATACACATGTATTCCAGAGGCCGGAGGAGAAGGAAGATTACTGAACCTGTGGAGCAATATTAGGAAGGAACAACACCTAGAGGTAATAATATATGAGTTTTGTAAGGTGGGTGAGCAAGTCCACGTACGAGTAAAACAGGCAAAAGTGATGCTAGGTATGATACCAGGAAACAATGAACATAAGATCCAAAAAAGTGATACACGCTGTACAAATCTTTAGATAGACTTAGATTGGAGTGTTGTGTCAAAGTGTGGAGTCTATATCGTAGATACGATATACACATGCTGGAAATAATTGAAAGAACAATAAAAAACTGATATTGTGATAACATAATTGTAGTTACAAGGAAAGAATCATAACAAAAAAATTACATGCAGAGTCAAAGCAGGAATTAGTTCGTTACAATTGAATACATGTTTACAAGTTAATCAAGGAAAACGATACAGAATACGTATAACCATTTTTTTCTGAATAGTCAGACGTCTTGCAGAACAAAATGATACAGCTTGAAATATATGAAAAAAGAAGTGTTTACAGTAGATATTTGGAAATATTTGCTTCAGTCAGAATCAAATACGTGTAATCACTAACATGGCAGATCATGACATTTGTTTTTCAGTAACTAATAGTACATACCATAGTCTGCAACAACATATCACATGCAATCACAATAAGTATAGATAATATACAAACACATACTAATACTAGCTAGCTGAGCCGTCCAGAACATCAGCACCATATAAAAACAAAACAGAAATCATGTGTAGTCTCCTTTCCACACTTCACACAGCCCCTCCGTCTCCCCGTCCCCCCCGTCTCTCATTCAACCGTAATGGTCGCCTCGACTTCGAGTATTTAGGCATGACCCTACTTCTCTTGCTCTGAGCATTCCTGAGCAACACATGTGTGTAAAGCTAACACGACGTTTCCGTAATATTGTTCTTTTCATCGTTAAAGTCTGATTTCCAGGTCTAGCCCAACTGGTATTTGCTCTGTTCTTTCCCCCAGTTCTATATGAATGGACATATTATACAATGTTAATCGTGCAGTGTGATGCAAACGTCCAGTGATGAAAGCTTTGTCTTATTTTAATTGTATTGGTTTAACAACGTTATTTTCATTAAGTGTAAGTTAGAAAACAATTTTAGCAAATGTGAACTCTTAAACATGAAACCGTGTCCAACAACTACACGCCCAGAAGTGTCGCTGGTTGATTGATACTTAACACACTTCTCAAAGCCAACTATGCACCTCAACTCCTTCCTACAGAAATGTAACATTCATCAACTTTCACTCCCACTATCACTTTCCAATACCGACACTAAAGACAAACCAACACTTTTCTCAGAGACTTCTCACCGCAGAAATGATATGTCATTGGTTTCAGTTTCTCATTATCAAAGTAGGTACCGACACTGTCTTCGCCTGTCCACGTGCACGATCCGAGATTTGGAGTTATCATTTAAATTTTCCTGTCATTATCTAATAGAGCTCAATTGGTACGATATATATATATATATAGAGAGAGAGATAGAGCGGAATAGAGAAAGAAAGTGAGAGAGATAGACATAAAGAAAGATATATAAAGAGTTAGAAATACATTACGATAGATATATACAGGGATAGTGAGATAGAAAGAGATAGAGAGATTTAGAGAAAGATAGAGATATAAAAGATGTATAAATATAGAGATAGATAACGATAGAGAGAGATAGAGATATTCAGAGATAGACAGAGAGATAGACAGTGAGACAGCGATATAGATATAGACCGAGAGAGAGCCATATATATATATATATATATATATATAGAGAGAGAGAGAGAGTGAGAGAATGAGTTGGTGGTGTTGTGGGAGGTGAGGAGATATTACATTGTGGGTCTATTAGATTGTGTTTCTGATACCAGTGCGTGTTATTTTGCAATATTTTGTAACACACTGGTTGGAGTACATAATAATCTTCAATAAATAATAAAAGGCTGGACAAAACTGGTTGTTGGTCAGTCAAAACTGGTTGGCGGGCCTGAACAGACATGATCACTGTATTTTGGCCACCTCTGATATCGATAATTATTCTACATTCCAATTTGAACATCACTTTAAATTCTATTTATTCTGTAAATAGAGCAGCCATGATCATTTTCTGTATTTGGATCTACACATTAATTGTGGAAGTTTGTGACACAGACATTTTCCACTGTTTAGGCTAATCGGCTATTAATCGTTTAAGACGGTACATGAACCATGCATTCGGTCATAATGTACTCAAATCTTGGATTCATATTTGAATTAGGTTTCTCGGCACCAATTAATGTAACATTTTTTAGGTATCTTCAAAAGGGAACGTACAATCTAACATTCAATGACATATATGTTTATGAGATGACATGCCAAAGTATTATTATTCAAAACATCACTTAATAGATCAAACAATATCGTTTGGAACACACTGACAGTTATGCCAAATTTATTGTCAAGATCATGATTACCCTATAGCGCATGATACATATATGACATGGGTATCTTGATAGTAAGGGAACAAATATGTCTAGTCGATAACAATTTGATTATTGTGATTTCAATATGATAGTTATGTTGTATACATCATTTATTTCCCTTTAATAATGGATGCAATGTGACCAAAATATATGTGCGGACAGTCTAAATAGGCGGTCGAGAGTCATAACTCATCTAGAAGTCTGAGAAATAGTTCAGTTCGGAAGTCGTTCTAAATTTGTCATGCTGGACTCCTTTCTATTTTTATATTAACATCAATAGTGAACAGCTATAATAAATGGCAACTGAGGTGTAGCAGACTGATACCAACATGCACATACAACTGATAAACATAAAACGTTACATGTTTTGCATTGCTAGTCATCATTATTTTATGTGCGAAATTTCTTCATTGCATGTTTTTGCATTGCATGTTCCAAGTTTAGTTGTTTTTGTCTTACACTCACTTCCATCTATATCCATTAGAATCATTTTCATGAGTATGTTAATTCTCTGGCGAATTTTGTTCATTTACTATATTTTTATTTGAACGTTACACTTGTTTGTATCGGCTTGATTTAAGGGAACTGACACGCTTCATTCTTTCTATATCTACATGTTGTTTTAATTCTTGCCACCAAGTCCACAAATGCACATGCTATAAAAATAAAATTTAAAAAATCATAGACAGAAACGGAAATAATATATTCCCAATTCATGGCTGGATTAGTCCTATGTCCTTGTTGAACATCTATTTTGTTATTGCTCTGAATCATTTTGTATTATGTGTCTGATTAGTTCATTATTCTGCAATAGTGATAATTTTTATTTTGGTGATACGTTTCTCAGCTTAGCTGCGGGTCACAACTTCGTCCCTAGCGGATCCTGTTTTAGGCCACGGAAGTTCAGTGCATAGTAAGCTCTGCTTCATATACTTCATGAGTGTTCTTTATAGCAAGGGAGTGAACAACGTATTTGTGTTTGTTTTTTACGTTTTATTTATACGTCTGGGGTACCATATTCTTGTATCCTTACTTTATCAATCATCGTTTCTTCACAACAGGTTACCTGTCCATCTATGTTTTGCCTTATCTGCACATATTGCTGCACCATTCACCAAAAAACAATAGTAACATTTTGGAAATGTAAAGCTTTTGTGTACGTTATTTCCAGAGATCATTTTTTACCAACTATCTCTTAAGAGACACCCGAGAAAGTGCGATTTTGCCATTCAATGACTATATTAATTTATGCAATAGAAAAACACAATGAACTTGTAATTTTCCTATATAAATATATATATACATATATATATATATATATATATATATATATATATATATATATATATATATATATATATATATATATATATATATATATATATAAAACACTGCTTAAAATTATGTAAATTATAACATTCAATTGTTGTGTAATTGCACAGAATGCTCATTAAAAGATGATATAATTAATTAGTTATATTATTTTAGAAAATTGTTACTAAAATTAGTTTTTGGGGTTTGAAATAATACAATTTGAGAATAGTTTTCTGATGTTTTTGTATACTGTCTACTGGGTTGTACCCCGGTGTCATTCTATATATGTGTCTTTCAGTTTTCTCGTGGAATATGTAAATATTTTTCAAAGTGCTTTTCGATCAGGAGTATCGAAAGCCTTTTCAAAATGAAAGGTCCATATCTAGAGGGGTCTGATCCTCTCTAGATAATTGGTTCTATATGTCTTGTCAGACGATAGTAATTGATATTTGAAAAAACAGTTGTAACTACAACCCATGACGATAGCGAATGGAACTCGTAAGATCAATCCGAGCGGAGAAGCCTCTTCCACAGGATGTACAAGGAAAGCCAGTAAAATGTGCGACATCGCGTGGTTTGGCGTGTATTGTCAGACGATGATTTCTAAGCCTATCTGCAATCAGAATCTTCTTTTCTGCACCTCATGATTAATCCTGCATTCCATGTACCACAAGACATGACGTATTGATCCAATACATCCAAATCGATGTCGTATCATTCATATCCCTCTTTATGACATGCTCGTACTGAAGTAGTGTTCGGTCTCGAGACTTTTCCGCACAACTGTAATTCTCCGTAGAAAAACATATTTTGGTATTTCGCCCAAATGTAATTCTTCATAGAGAAAACATGTTGGTATTCTCCCAAACTGTAATTCTCCATAGAGAAAACATTTCGGTATTCCTCGGAAATGTAGTTATCCATAGAGACAACTTTTTGGTATTTCCCTAACTGTAGTTCTCCATAGCTAAAACCTTTAGGTATTCCCCAACTGCATGTCTCAATAGAGAAAACCTTTTTTTGGTATTCCGCCCAACTGTAATTCTCCATATATACATTATTTTGGTATTCCGACTAACTTTATTTCTCCAAAGATACAGCATTTTGGTATTTCTCCAATCTGTAATTCTCAATAGAGAAAAAACGTGTTGGTATTCATACCAACTGTATTTCTCCATAGAAAAATCTTTTTTTTTTTTCATGTTCTGCCTTCATCAAACCACTGATTGTGTCCTCCCTAAATAGCTAGATTAATATTTTGACTTCTGATACATTCATTCGGTGTGTATCTGTTCAAAATGTTGCTGATTGGAATCATGATAATTATTTATTTGTTCTACATCTATACTATATTATATATGTCAATCATTATCTTGGTCACGATTTTTACAGCGATTGTGTGGATGATACTGAATGAATGGTAATGAAATTGATGGCCATATTTCAATGTTTAGGAGTGGCGTGTGTGTTCCCCTATATATTGATGAAGAGATTGTGTTACACCTATATGCATGATGAGATGGTACAATACCTCTATGGATGATGAGACGCCCATGTTCATGGTTTATGTGAGAAAGGTAAGGTAGAAGGGTGTGTGCACGTTGATGATGGACAATTTCAAACACAATAAGTGAGACAACAACAACGTAAACTTTATTTGGTCTAGGGATGATAACTGATGGCGTATGATATGTTGATATTTCATTCAACTAGCATGCACTGGTTTTTTAAAATTCAATATGAGCTTACCGTATAATTATAACATATGATTATTCATTGTGGGAAATGATTATCATACTTTTATTATGAGACGTTTCATTTTTTTTTTTTTTTTTTTGTGCCTAATTTTCTCAAATCCCCAAGGATTAGAATCCGTTGCACTATGGTTTTCATTTTGCGCCTGTCGGCATCCGACTTCAGCATGCAATTTATGTAAGGGTCTCCTTCCTCCTGCATTTTCTAAAGATTTGCTTCCCCGGGGTAACGGCCGGTGCTGTGATGGGGATCGAACCCAGCACCTTCTGGTTGTGAGCCGTGCCACCTAACCACTAGGCCACGCCGTCCCACCGACGTTTCAAATAATTCATAATTGTACATTCTTGACTCCTTCTTATTTGAATTTTGAATGCATTATTTCTTACTGCAGACCCTTATCGTCATGACTCATATACATGTGCCGCAAAAAGTTGTCTTGCAAATAAAGATATTTGAAATCGTTCATATAGAAACCTAATAACTATGTATATTGATAGACAATCTCATTCACAATTCTTGAAGATTCATCATCAACAAAGTCATCTGACAAAACCATTACCATCTCATGATGTCTTCACTTCTCTAGAAACCCGAACCTTTATTTACTTGTTCTATCGTCTGTTCCTATTAGGTTATATTGCATGTATTAGAAGTCGAGGCTATTTTTGCAGCTTTTAGTCAATATCCATATATACCATATGTTTAACTCTCCAGTTGATCCTGGTGAATATACATGGCGAGGTAGTGTGTTGCTTTTGTGATGGCTTGAGTTATCCATTTGTATATTTGATGGCACATATTCTTCTCCATTGATCTTAACCAAAATGTATCATTTCTGATACATTCTAGAATCTTTCAATATGATATCAGAATAACGTATACATTGGTATCGCACCATCAACGTACATTATCTTTGTTTGTTGTGTTTTGTTGCATAGGATTGTGCTTGGTATAACGATTGAATGAGTAAAAGTATATCGTGTATTCAGTCTCCAAGAAACCGTTCATAGTCTGTTGTATCAATCGATTTTTACGTTAAAAATGATGATTAACTTAACGTCTTTAAACGATGCCCATATAAAATATTCGTAAATGAATTAATTGTCCCTGCCTCCATTACATCGAGTGGCAATGCATTCTAAGCATTGACTACTCTTTGAACAACACATTTTTCCTAATATTTAACGTTGCCCTTTATTTAGTTAAGTTATAGCTATGTCCTCTTGTTCTTGTATGTGATTGTATTTTTAAGAAAACTACGTATTATAGTAACAATTAACATTGCTATTGATTATCCTATGAACCGGTATTACGTCATCCCGAATTCTTCTCTTTTCTAGACACAGTAGGCTGGTTGTTCTGACTCTTTCCTTATAACTGTAATTCTGCAATATCAATATCAGCGTCGTCGTCCATCTTTGTATCCTTCACAACATTTGTATATCTCATCTACGATAAGGTTTCCACACATGTACACATTACTCCAATCTAGGTCTAACTAACACTTTATACAGTTTGACTATCACGGTTTTAATCCTATACTTAATATTTCTTATTATCATAACTAATATTGCATTGGCATTTTTTACAGCTTCCTGAACTTGCTCACTCAAGTTACCTGTATGAGCTATTTTAGGTCATATGCCCCTTTCCTTTTACATTTTTCTAATATTGTTCTTGCCAATTCTGTAATTATGTTTGATATTGGATCTGCCCATATGCATGACTGTACACGTATCTAAATTTTCCAGCTCACAGACCATTCTCAGATGCTATCAAAAGCCCACCTCAACCTATTCACATATGCTTTAGACGAAAAACTACTGCATGCATAAAATATTGTGGAAAATCAGATATGCAGGCAGCCATGTCAATACATCACAATCAAACAACTGAGGTTAACCCGTCCAGACAGAATATTCGAGTATGTGACAATAGTATCATTGCCACATGGGATGTGCGAATAATAGAGCATGTGTGGACACTGAAGGAACTGCCACATGCAACGAGTACTGGAACGGTGTGAGAAGATGGAGGTGTGTTGGGGAGATTTCCACCGAGAACAGTCAAATATTGTATCACAGTGGCGAGAGATTTTTACACTGACATATGGTAGGGTTTATATTCCACTGAGATAACAAACACTCAGTATTGGAATACCCCCCCCCCCCCGCCCCCAACATCTCCCCCCCCACCCCCCCCCCCATCTCCAGCAGGCTTATAAGCATAGGATGAAAAGTTACAAATTTCAGCATTACTGTGATATAGACGTACGCATGAAGAGGAATTGGTGAAACTATTCTACGATCAACTATAGAACTGTGTAAACAAAACACTACAAGAAAGTTGATCTTGATGACATGTTTATTAGCCTAACTACGAGTCCCTACTTCATCTCCAGAGGAGTTTTTTTTTTTGTCAAGTATTACCAGGCACATATGAACCGACAGTAACATACTTTCAAACGAGAGTAGGTACGGATTACTAGATGTTATTGATTACAATTACGTTGTGCTTGCAAACACGTTGGGTAACCCGAAGACTTCAAGAAGGACCAAATAACACTCTTCCTATGGGAAAAACACCATAACCAAAACACCACATGCTGGTACAGATTATATTCCTTTCCAGCATTAAAAAAACCAAATGGAGAAGCTTTTAGATGGCGAACATGGGTAGTGACCTTGACCTGCTCGTGTTTACATTTGGAGCCACATTTAAGAAATTGACAAGACCACACGATTACAGGATCAGAAACGACCTTGGAAGATACAAGATCAGATATGACCTCGGAGGTTACAGGATCAGACACGACCTTGGGAGATACATGATCAGGTATGACCTTGGAGGTTACATGATCAGATATGACCTCGGAAGTTACATGATCAGATATGACATTGGAAGTTACAAGATCGGATATAACTTTTAAGGATACAAGAACCTTTATGACCTTTGAGGTTACATGATCATATATGACCTTGAAGGTATATAATCAGATATGCCCTTGAAGGTTACATTATCAGATATGACCTTGGAGGTTACAATGAAACCCAATACAATGACATATTCCGTAAACACCATTCTCAAGGACACCGCAAAGAGAACGATGGGGTAAAAAAAAAACACGGAGGTCTACACCATGGGTCACTAAACATAAAGTTTCACTGTGCAACACCGAGAGGAATCTCAAAAATGTGAAAAATATTCCTCCTGGGGCTGACAAGTACAGGACAAGTAATAAGAACATACGGAAAGTACTTACATAGGCAAAGGAGGAGTGGATATAAGCAAAGTACAGACACTAATGACTCCATTACTAAGTACTACAATAAGAGAGCGTACCAGCTGGTTAAGGACCATATTTCATTAAGCGTAAGATATGGTTGTGTTCACTCACCACTCATCTTTGTCACTTATATTAATAACATCTCCTTGTATGCAAATACAGGAAAGTGCAAACGGATTGATCTTCGCAGCCGACCAATGCTTGACCCACCCCAAGGAACATATTGACTAACTATACTTAAACTGTAACACGTGCAACATGAATATCAACATATCAATATTAGAGAATGTGCATCTCAACCTTGTGCTACCAATGCCAGACATGGACATTGAATAGGGCTTAGGAACGAAAGCTAGGCACCTGTAAAAATTGGTGCCTATGAAAGGTCACTAAACCACGAGAAGAGCGCGAATAACAAAAATGAATATTCGAGAAGAGGTATGAACAACTTTTGGCCTAAATTACACCAAGTAACATAATGAAATGGTTTGACCAGAATGTCAGAATTCAACCAGACCAATGTTTATGCAATCATATACATGAGAAGAACATGAAGTGGTGCAAAAAAGTAGACCCAGGAATAAATGGATAGACATCGTAACGGGCCCTGTGCAGAGTGGTGGTAAGGGTCACTTGGGCCACGAGAGAAGCGAAAGAGAAATACATCCCATGACATTGGGCTACAACCTGGTAGACAGTGAGACGAAAGAAGAAAAAAGATATCATAATGTATTTTCTCAATCCCCAAATTACTCAATGTCGGTCACCATTATGTAAAGAATTATCTCCTAAAGTTGTTAAAGTAATTACATAAGCTATTACAAGACACCAGTCTGTAATTAAAAATAAATCAATTTTAACACAATTTGTTTTCTACGTATGATAATGTCATTTTAAATGTGTTTTTCTATTGCATAAACTTATAAAGTCACTGGAAGACATATGAGCGTGACCATATACTAACATGTGAGACGTTTTGTTGGAATCACTCTCCAAAACTGAACGTTAACAAAAACTCCGGAGTTCTGACAATTAATTTAACTTAACTGAACGTCTTTATAATGATTAAGACGACTCTGCAGCTCGTATACAACCAGTTTCATTTACATTACCTTGCTCTAAAAGATATGCGCATCCAATATATTCTTAAATGCATTAACAGTCCCTGCATCCACTACCTCCCGTGGCAATGCATTCCAAGCATTCATCGTTCTCTAACTTCTTGTTCTCCTTCTGCTTTCGTTCTCAACCTCGCGCTTCCGATCTCTGAACAGGGCTATGCAAGTAGCAGGATGTAGTCCGTCACACGGAATGCGTTGTGTCGCTAGTTTACAGGTTGACTGCAATATTTGCATCTTTCGGTCAGACACATCCGTCGTCGGCAGGACTCTCTGGCTAAAACATTATTTCCTAATATCTAATCTGGACCCAAATTTAGTTAATTTGTAGATATGTCTTTTTGTTCTTTTGGGTGGCTATATTTTAAAAAAAACAACAACTTGTAATAGTCTAATTCATCCATTCCTCCGATCATCTTATAAACATGTATTAAGTCACCACGAATTCCTCTATCTTCTAAACACTGTAGGCCGGTTTTTCTCAGTCTTTCCTCATAACTGTAATTATGGAATCCCACTATCCGCTTTGTCGCTCTTTTTGTATTCTTCCCACGTGTTTATCTCCCCTCTATGAAAAGGACCCCACACCTGTACACAGTACTCCAATATAATTCCAACTAATGCTTTATATAGTTTGACTATTACTTCCTCTCTCCTATGTTTAATATTTTTTGTTATCACACGTACCACTGCATTTGCCTTTTTCAATTGCAACCTGAACTTGCTCACTCACCTTACCTGTATGATGCATTATAACCTCCAACTGCCTTTGCTTATCTATCTTTCTAATGTTGTTCTCTCCCATTCAGTAATTATGTTCCATATTGGATCTACCATGGTGGATGACAATACATTAAACTCCTTTTGCCAACTTATAGACGATTCTCTAAATGTATCAAAATATCCACTTCTGCTTTAGATGAGACACTACTGCATAGTTTTTTTGTCATCAGCACATTTTGCAATCATGGATCCCATATCACTGGAAACATTTTTTATATGTTTATCAAGAACACTTTTGGTCCCAAAACCGAGCCCTGTGGCCCTCCACTTTTCACTTCACACCAATCAGAGTACTCCGTATTTTTGTCCATCCTAATGATTGTCTCTGGCGAATATTGTGGTAATCTCTGCAGACCAGGCAGCAGAAAGATGGGCAGGTCACATGTTGCAGCATACAACACCGGTAAAAAAAAAACAAGAATGAATTGGATATTTAGTAAGCAGCTGGAATACATCAATTTCGCATATGCATGTTTGCTGACACAAATGCATGAAGGAAAACAAAGAAAGATACACAGACTAGTATATGAAGCAGAAGTGAGATCGCAGAATAGTGTGAACAAAATAAAGGACACGATAATAAATACCAAAGAGAACCGACAAAGATCAGTGTTGAGATAATTCAATGAGTACAACAGTTTTACATAGCTAGGAATTAACATCAAGTCAAAGGATCATATCAAAGTGTAACGACAAGATATTTAAGGTCATCTTTGTTTTCAACTCTGAAAATGAAACATGACAGCATGGATAATACGATCAAGCTGTTTAATACGAATGTAAAGTTGACCCTACTGTAATGCTTAGATACATAATATTTGACTAGAAATGTCACATCCATAATGCCAATTTTTGTTAAACAAGTGTTATTGTCACACACAACATTTTATATTAACCAAATCACATAAACCATAGGAAGACCAAGTTCACAAAATTGAAAATATAAATATAGAGAAACTCAAAGATATATCAGTTGCGGAAAACATAAATGAAGAAATCAAAGTCTCATATAACAAACAAGAACAGACAGCAGAGAAGGTGAGTGGAAATGTATTGACAGTTACATTCTATATATAGTAAAATAGAAATGCAGGCTTAATAAGCGTGACACACAGACACTATACAAGAGATGATAGAAAGGAGAAGAACAAAGTTCCATTTAAGAAAGAAAACAATTACAGAAAAAACAGAAATTGAAAACCAACACTTACATACAAGCCGCTAATTACACCAACACAAAGAAAGCAACTAAAAATGTATTACATTATTCGTGGACAAAATATAATTCATTGACACAATATGGCGAGACAGTTTTAAACTTCTGTACCGCATTACCAATCAATTTTTACCAAAGCATCAACAAATGATACGTAGCGAAAAAATGCAATCCATCGATAATTATCAATACAGTCCAGACATAATAAACTGATGGATGGAATACTTTAGCTCGCTGCTAAACCTAGGACAGAATGAATCAGCACAGCGCCAGATTGAGAATGAAACAAAGCGCCGCTTAGAAAATTGGAATCAGAAAATGAAGTAGCCGAGCAGGATAGCAGGACACATTTGGGCAGTAGTCAAATATGTTATAACAACATAGAGGATACTTGTCTGCAGGACACCTGCAGCTGGCTTGGTAACCAACATATGTAATGTGGTTTCAATGCTGAGAAAGGTACCGACAGATTGGCAGCGAGCGATCATCGTAACTATCTATAATACAAACAAATGTATACAATAAAGTGATAGTGTGAATAAAATAGAATTGCCAGATGTATGCACAAATACTAGAAAGAATGTAACACTACTTTTTTTTCATGTAAATGCGGAAACAAATTATATAGGAGCAGAAATATCGGCATTAATGATCTGTTTTTACTGAAGACGGAAATATAAGCTAGCGAAACAGGATTAGAGTACATAGGGCAAATTTTACGATTTACCAAATGTCTCTCATACTAAGAAAACCCAATATTTCTTTCTAAATAAAAAAGCAGATGACAAATAGTATAATTATCTCTACCCTGTGCTACATATGTCAGATATAATCATTGATTAGGCGACACTTAGCGACCAATTCAGTGCTTACCAAATGTAAATAAAAACACAAGAAGAGACTGAATGACAAATATTCGAACACTCTCCAGTCTATATTACATCTAGCAGCAGAGAATGAAATGGTTTCACCCCTTTTGGAGGATGCAACCAGAACATATTGTTCGTAAAACCTTCTATAGAAGAACATCGGGAAAGAGGGGAAAGGGTAGACCCAGGAAAAGGTGGACAGACGGTGAAAACGAGATCGGCGGTAAATTAGGGATATGTGTAACGAGTGAAGCGATAGTCGAAAAACAAATACATTCCTCAATACTGGGCTACAACCTGGTAGAATATTAGAAGATAACAGAAGAATGAAACCAAAATATTTTTCCATATGTCCAGATTCCTCTTTTTCTTTTTCTTCTCCTTCTTCTTCTTATTCTTCTTCTGTTTCTTCTTCTTCGTACGCTGTCAGACGTTAACTTGAATTTGTTCGAAGAAAGCAGCTGTCATCCTGAGGCTGTCGACACTGCCATAAAGCGTGTCTAGTGTTGCCACTGGTGATCGCCACATGTGCTTTCTCTGGTCCTCGTATGTCGAGCAATTTTGCAGCAGACTTTCAGCGGTAATTTTGCCTGTACCACAGGTGCATTCGTCAGTGCCAACTATCTTCAGTTCATTGAATACATGGTACCCCAGTCTGTTGTGGACTGTGCGGAGTCTGAAGACCACGACCTGCTCTCTTATGTTCAACTGGTAGTACGCATCATTTTTTGTGTATCCAATATGTTCTGTTTCCCATTTGGCCATGTATCTAGCCATAATACACTGTGTCCCACAGTATTACATTTTGGTCATATTTTTTATAATAATAGTTTTTAAATTTGTACAAGTATTTACGTATTGATTGAATACATATTTTTTTTTCAATTAATGACCCTTATAATTATATTTATTTAAAATATTTAAAAGAATGTTTTTTTCTAACTATGATAATGACATTAAAAATATTGTTCGCTATGCAGAATAGTTCACTAAGCATATACACAGTGTGAGATGAAGTAGAACAACAACAACAACAATTGATGTTCAACATTGAAATGGGATATTTTTTGTCTCATATAAGTCTATGATAGTGATTTATCATTGTATTTTTATCTGATATACGTTTCTGGACTAGATACCAAATATAAAACGAAATAATATATATATATATATATATCCGGCAAGATGGCGACCAGGCAACAGCTGCTCTCATGGTCTGCGATATTCGTGTGGTTTGTTCGTTCCACCTAATGTGTGGGGCGCGGTGTTGTGTGGCGATCATTTTCTTACACGCCCTAAGCTATTCACATGAAGCCTATGTGTGTGAATTTCATCGAAATTCGGAGATACACGATCTGTTCTTCCCGTGTATTGGAATACGCGTTGTTGGATAGGACGTCACTACGAATTGCGCACGTCCTTTGTTGGTGTGCACGGCCTGCTGGGAAATTGCGTGCCGTGACCGGTACGTGTAAGGTGTGCTCATGCTCGGCACTTCATTCCAGTAGCGCTGAGGTCGGCTAGCTCTTCCCTGGAAGAGTGAAAAGTGAAATTAGTAGCCTGCCGATTAAAGTGGGCTCACAAGCCAACCTCACCTCCTCGGGGTACACACTGGGCAACTAGAACCGTGAGGCTCTAGGCTAACGAGGCAATGGCTTGCCTTAGGGGACTGGCTCCTTCAGGTTAAATGCAGATGTTAACCCACCGCAGCTTGGAGAGGAGAGTTGCGCCGCCATGTGTTTTCAAGCCTAATAATAACATAAGGACACAAACTAAATATTTTATACCGTATCGGTCGCAGCCCGGGTCAACAATGACCACGCCTACAATCCCACACCAGGGTGGAGGTGTTAAGTGTGCTAATGGTGATACTATAAGACTCAGAGGAGAGGATTTCATTATGGTCACTTGGAACGTTAGAACAAGAAGTTTCCCAGGGGCCGATATAGGGAACGACCACGACTTAGTGCTGATTACCATGCATCTCCGACTAAAGAAAGTTCTGAAAAGAGCGATATCTAGACTGCGACTTGACTTGGAGAAGTTGAAATGCCCGGATGTAGTGGAGACATTTGGAACGATATTGGGGGGGGGGGGGGGGTGCGATTCGCACATCTCTTGGTTCTAAACGAGGAGGCAGATGATGAGACAATGACTGAAGCCTTGAATTCGGCTTTACTCTCCACGGCATCTGAGGTTCTAGATAGGTGCAGGGTTAAGAAGGAAGCATGGATCACGAGTGAAATACTGGATTTATGTGACAAGAGACGACAATTGAAGGGAACGAGGAAACACTAGACGGGATTCAGCGATATAGAGAGATAAATGGATCCATAAAGACCAAGATGAAACAGGCTAAGGTGGAATGGAAAACGGCTCAGTGCGCAGACATCAAACAAAATCTGGGACGAAATGATGCAAAGGGAGCATATAAATTAGTCAAGGACTTAGTAAGACCTGTCCAAAGTCGAAATAGGAGGATTCAGGACAAGAGTGGGAAATCCCGACATTCGTGAGCGCTGGACAGAGTACTGTTCGCAGCTATATAAGCATGAAGGTCGAGGTGACCCAAGACATACAATGTCTCCTGAAGTGAGTTTGATAGAGGAAAATCATACGATAATAAGGGAAGAAGTATATGAAGCCGTGCTGAGTCTGAAGAGAGGGAAGGCTGTCTGTGCGGATAATATTCCAGCAGAGCTCTTACAAGTGGGAGGCGAGGCGACAATTAATACCCTGACTTACATCTGCAATATAATTTGGCAGATATGAGTGTGGCCCACCTGCAGGACACAATCAGTCATTATACCACTACTAAATCAGGAAACCTCAATGTGTGCTATAACTATCGAACAATCAGTCTGATAAGTCATCCAAGTAAAGTTCTCTTGAGGATATTTCTAAACAGACTGAGGAGAATATCATTGCCGAAGAACAAGCGGGCGTTCGAGCGGGAAGGAGTACCATCGAACATATATTTAATCTTCGTCTACTGAATGAGAAGTACTCAGAGTATCATGAACCACTCTACCATGCCTTCATTGACTTTCGAAAGGCGTTTGACAGAGTGTGGCATGCGGCGCTATGGTCAACAATGAGACATTATAAGTTCAACAGTGATATTCTGAGGGTAATTGCAAACCTTATTAGCAGACGACCAGCGATGTCTCAGTAGCGGGAACGCTAGGCGATTGGTTCCGTAAGACGGTGGGTGTGAGACAGGGTTGTATACTCTTTCCCACACTCTTCAAAATCTTCTATGAAAGCATAATGGAGACGACCTTAAACGGACATATTGACACGGTTAAAATAGGTGACAGGCTTATAACAAACTTCCGCTTTGTTGATGATATTGATGTATTGGCAGGCACAGAAAGGGAACTCCAGGAGTTGATTGGTAGATTGGATAGAACGGGTCTGAGTTTTCGTATGGAAATAAATGCTGAAAAAGCGAAGCTCATGACCAATAACGTAACAGGGTTTCAACCTTCACAGAGGCAAATCAGCAGGTACTTCAGGTGGTGAAACGTTTCACAAATCTTGGATCATTGATCAGCGAAGAGGGATCGAAGCCAGAGGTAATTGCAAGAATAGCACATACAACAGCGGCGCTGACTAGGCTGCAACCTATAGGGCGAGACAAGCACCTCGCCCTCGGCATAAATATCAGACTTATGGGCTCTTTGGTGCTGTCAATATTTATGTATGCCTGCGAGACCTGGGCCATTACAGCATATCCAGGGCAGGATACGTGCAATGGAAATGCGGTGCTATAGAAAACTCCTAAATGTTACATATAAAGATCGTGTCACGAATGTCGAAATCCGTCAGATATTTGAAGACGCCATTGGTCCTTTTGAAGATCTGTTCACAGCTATCAAAAGACGAAAGATGGCCTGGTGCGGGCACGTCGTGAAGTTCAACGGAATTTCCAACTCGATAATCTTTGGATCCGTACCGGGACAGAGAGGTCGAGGACGTCCAAGGAAGAGATGGGTGGACAACATCACTGAGTGGTCAGGCCTTCGTCCCGGTGAGATACGTCGGGCGGCGACAGACATATAGGGTTTGCGTGATATTTTCATGTCTTCATGTGTGCCCCAACGACCTGATGGGTTACGGGATGAACTGAACTGAAATCAACTGAACTGAGATATATATATATATATATATATATATATATATATATATATATATATATATATATATATATATATATATATATATATATATATATATATACACAATGTGTGATCAATGGAGTGAGTGCGTCAGTTCATACACATCAAATATCAAAACATGTATAAAGTTCATAGAATAAACGATGTAGTAATTGAAAACAGATTGAGTTGACAATTAAAATAAATAGAAAATCAATCAATTTGATAGAGATCGCAGTGAATATCAGGATGATTCACTAAAAATAGAAAGATCAATGCAAAAACATGCAGCTTAGATTGCGCACAGACAATATTGATGCCAGCAGTCAGAATAGCCTACAGTTTTGTGTGTTTCAGCAATATGTGTATGCTAGTTTCAGTCTGCTACAAAACATTAAACATTGCTTAACTGAAAATAGAAAGAAGAACAACTTAACTTATACAAAATGATTTCCAAGTTGAAATACAAAGCAGACGTCTAGATGAGTTAGTCTTGACCACATATTGAGACTATATGATCATGCATTTATTGTCACATTGCATTGACTGTTTAAGGGAAGTTCACGATACATACAACATGACTAGCAGAATATAATGTCAATAGTCAAAACAATATTTGCCAGAAATAGTTACTGATTTCCCTTTGCAGGCAACATGATTATTTCATATATTTAAATGTTATATGGTAATTAGACACCTAATAATATATCTGACATAATTACCAGGGTGTTACAATTGAAAATTTCTAATGTATTGTGTGATGTTTTCAATATGACTCTCCTTTGCATATCCATTACTTTTAAATCCTCGTCATTGAATTTCAGATTGTCCATTCACTTTAAGGATACGTCCAAAAAAGTTACATTAATTAGTGCAGAGAAATAATATGGCAATATGATTCAAAGATTCGATGATATCCGTAGCCAAATGTTTGATTTTCGCTCCTTCTGAAACGCTTTATAGCAGATCAGTCTACACTCTAGTAACTGTGCGTGTCAAAAACTTCCATAGCTAGTGTGTAGATCCAACCACAGAAACAAAACAACGGTTACCTCATTTGCATAACAACAATAATTTAATTTGCTGTTCAAATTAAAAAGTAATATTATGATCGATATGACTGTGGTCTTTCTTTAATTTCTTACTTTATTTGCATTACATTCGTTCTATGTAGTAGATGCATAGAACTATTTTTCTGAATTATTTGCCTACAAAATATATTTTTTACGAAGAGTCATGGAAACATTGGGATTAATATCAATCTGTATTGCAGAGGAAATGGTTTCAACGAAATTGAAAGGGTTAAAAGTGGATAAATATTTAAGTCAAAATCGTTTTCATCCACAATTACATTTTAACATTGTAGACCTGTAAGCAAAACCAGAGTATGTGTCATATTCTCAATATTTATCACATAAGAATATCTTAGGAGAGTATACCCACCAGAAACATGGACACACGTATATAAAGATGGCTCTTCTAACAAAGCAATATCCAATGGAGGTGGAGGGGACTATTACAGATTCAGGAAGTGGGAAGAAAAAAACTCGAGTGTTAACAAAGGAAACATATTACAATAATGTATGTGCAGAAGCAGAGGCACTGACGGCCGCCGCTGAACTTGAAACCCAACATAAAGATACCCATCAACAAAACATAGTATTCCTAACGGATGCCACTTCCGTATTAGTAGCGCTCAAACAATACAAGGATGAAGATCTCGAGCAATGTATGTTCTCCGTTACACAGCTCGCAGATTACACCAAAGGTAGGTAATAGGGTGGATCTCATCACACTGAAAAACTGAAGGCAATGAAGCTGCAGACAAACTAGCAAAGAGTGGATGAGCATCCCCACACACATACCTGAATCTCATATATAATGAAGCAAAGACCATAAGGTAAGTCAAATTCAGGGTAAAATGGACTGATCAACACCCCGACTTCCGAAAAGAAGACATCTACTATAACTTAACTTGAGAAAAGCAAGTTATCATCTTCAGACTGAGAACTGGGAATAACACTCAATAATCATATCTACAACAAAATGAGGACTAGAACAGATGACAGGTGAACATGTTTAGAGCATAGCATGGCCGTGGAACACATCCTACAAAGCTGCATGCTCACGCAGGACAAGAAAGAACTATAAACATTTCGTGAGACAGATATGAGCCAAAAGATGTATGGAGAAGAAACAGCCTTAGAAACAACGGTGTCCTTAGAAAGAGAAACCTATAACTGTAATCGTAAGATGAACGAAGAAGAAGAAGTGATCCATTTATTGAAAATGGGCAAAGAATCAGATCCATCACATTTTAGACCGGTAAGTTTAACGAGCATAGTATGTCAATTGTTAGAGTCAACAATCAAATTAAAAATAGAACATTGGACTGCATTTAGATAAGTTTTATCTAATCATAAATAGTCAGCATGGGTTTACTTGAGGCAGATCTAGCTTAACAAGTCTGTTAGAATTCATGAAGGGGAGTCGGTAGATGTTACTTATGTAGATTTTGCAAAGGCCTTTAATAAACTTCATCCTAAAAATCATTTAGGATGTCTACATTTCATGAACAAGGTCGGGAAGTTGTGACATTGAAAAAACGTGGTTAACAGTAGAAGACGGAGAGTGGGCACACATAAAGAGTACTCTGAGTTTAGGACCTGTTTTGTTCATTAAATAAATACACCTTTCAGACATTGATATGTGATCTATGGTTCCAACATTCGTGAATGACTCAAAGCTATGCAGAAGTATTTCATCTAAAGCAGAAGTGTCCTATCTAAACCTGAATGATATCATCTAAAACAGAAGTGTATCGCCTAAAGCAGACGTGTATCATCTAAAGCAGAAGTGTTTCATCTAAAGCAGGCGTGTATCATATAAAGCAGAAGTGTCTAATCTAAAACAGATGAGTATCATCTAAAGCATAAGTGCATCATCTAAAGCAGACGTGTATCATCTACAGCAGAAGTGTCTCATCTAAAGCATAAATGTCTCATCTAAAGCATAACTGGATATATTGACTTCAGCTTCTGATAACATTCGAGAATAGTTTGGGTGCTCAAAAATGGACTTTAATGTAGATAAATGTAGTCATTAACATCGGTAAATCCAATATTGAACATCTTTACAGAATGAGCAAGAACATTATTAGAAAAATAGAAAAGAAAGGGACCTAGTGGTAATAATAGGCAATATAGGTAATGTGAGTGGGCAAGTTCAAAAAGCAGTGAAAAAATAAAATGCAATGTTATGTATGATAACATGAACTATTAAACATAGGAGTAAGGAACTGATTGTCAAACTGTATAAACATTAGTTAAACCTATATTGGAGTACTGTGTGCAGGTTTGGAGTCCTTAGTGTAGAGAAGGTATGAACTTGCTGGAAATGATAAATAGAAAAGTGGTACAGCTAGTAGTGGGATTTCATACTTATAATTGTGAGAAAAGACTCACAAAAAATGGTATACACTTTCTATAATAGAAACGGGAGGAATTCAATGTGAGTTAATACAGGCTAATACGATAATCAACTGTAGGGATACATACGATTATAACATGTTTTGTTTCTTTAAAAAAAAAACAGCTACCAACGTGAATAACAGGGAACAGTTACTGATTAACTAAGGCAATGTCCAGAATGGATCTTAGAAAATGTGTATTTAGACAGTGTGTGTCGAATGCTTGAAATGCGTAGCCACAGGAATCAGTGAAGGCTTTGACTAGAAATGCATTTTAGATCAAGGACATGAAAATGAAACCGGCTCTATGCAGTCTCTGTAAAGACGTCTAAACAGGTATGCAGACGTTAAGTAACGTTAATAAATTAGTTTAAAATGAATATGTATAACTGAAATTGCAATGGAAAATGCAATTTCAGAATTTCTAAATGGCCATGTACATGTCAAATAAATAGCAGTGGTGTCTGTGACTCAGAATTTCTCCGATTTTAATTTCTGAATTTACTCCAGAAAGACTCAATGATAACTGCTTACTATTTGTTTGATGTTTAGTGTTCACTGTGTTTAGGTACAATTTTTCATAACATAAAATGAAAAAAACCATCCAGTGTTTTTTAAATTATTTTGTATTGCATAATTCCTCTTCTATTCTTACGTTCACAAACTTGTGCAATAAGACAGTAATCTGACAATAAATAATCGTTAATTGCTCAAAAACTGTCATCTCTAACATCGTATACAGCATAAAAGATACACAGAGCTAAAGATGTACTAGGGAAAAGAACATCTTACAACAACCTGTTTCTCATATATTTCAAAATACGATTACTTCAAAAGTCAAGGAGGCTTTTTTTTCTTGGCATGAATTAACGTATATTGTAAAATTAATAAGTTTACCCTAAAAAATACATGTCTTCAAATACAATGCCATGTCCCTGTATTGCATTCTTAAAAAAGCTAATAAAGATGTCGTTTTAATTGAAAGCCAGCTTACGTCTGCTTGCTTTAGTGTACAGGGCATGTTACCATGTTTTCTTAATGAACAATTGCTAAACAAAACTCAACAGCTCAAAAACGGTAATCATGATTATATTTATGTTTCTTGGTGCAATATTTAGTTGTTTTTTTATGGACGGTAACATCACAGGTGCGAGGTTTTTCTATACACATTTAGTTCTCATCACATTCATCATCTGGTTTATCAGTTCTGAAATTGGTTGTAACGTTGTCTGAGCGTGTCTCTTCGTTTCGCTATCAACAACAATAATAACACAGCAAGGCGTGTGTGCCCCTTAAAATATTCGGCAGAAGACTTTCATGCGTCATATTGTGCCCCAGACAACGCAATCTATGTTGATATTTCATTTGCAAAATGTGTCTTTGTTTGCCTACCCCGGAAATGACTTTGTCATTTTATCTCCTTTCTGTCCAGTGCAAGTTTTGCATCTTGCAGTATCAACACATTTCATACTGTTCCAAGCTGTATTTTTCAAAATTTGAAAACATTTTTCAGACCACGACTACGATCATGTTTCAGAAACGCACCTCAACAACAACCAAAAATTCTCAATCAGAGGATACCAGGCCTTCCATCTGGATAGAGAAGGTCACAAAGGAGGGGTTCTGATACTGACCCGTAACTGCATACCGAGTAGCGCGGTAGCGGTCAATCACACCGGACAAGCAGACATTGTAGGAGTTAACATATTGGCTCAAGAGACGAAGATCCGGATCTTCAACCTGTACAGACCACCAAACAAAGACCTGTCGCTCTCGAGTATGGAAATCAAGGACTGCAGCTGCCTAATAGTTGGAGACTTCAACAGCCACTCGGAGAGATGAAGATATTTGGACATAGACAACAGAGGTGATGAAGTGGAAGATTGGGATATAGACACAAATCTATATATTATCAATAGGCCGGATGATAGCCATAGCTTATATTCTAGAACATGGCATACCACCTCTACTCCAGATTTGGCCTTTTCCACGATGGACATTCACCATAAAAAAGACCGGCAGGGGCTTAACCAATTGGCAGGTAGCGACAACAGGCCAATTAGGCTAGAAGTTGATATGGAAGTAGGCCCACATGAAACAAAACCGCTCCCGACTGGGACAGATTTGCAAGCCTGACAGATGGGCTGTGTGAAACCATCAACACACGGAAAAACAAAATGAAGCCTATGGAGGAAAGCCTAAGCAAAGCAATAATGCAAGTTGCCACTGAAACCATACCAAGTAGAGCAAGGGAAAATTATCAGCCCCATTGGAATGACGATTTGCAGAAAGCGGAAGACGCAGTCACAAATGCTAGGAACATGGCAAGGCGAGAACAATCTGTGGAGGCAAATATCGCCTTCAAAGCCACCAAGGTGAAATACAAATACACTCTAAACCAAACAGCAAGAGACAGCTGGAAAAACAAAACAGAAAGCCTCAATTTAGACAAAGAAGGGAGCAAACTATGAAAGCTAGTCAGAGCCATGAATGACGAAACTCCCATCAAACAAACAAATTGCAATCAAACCGGGTGACAACATGCTCACTAGAAAAAAAAAGCACCAAACGCCGTTGTTGAACATTATGCCAGAGCAAACCACATTGATGTCCCAGCAGATAGGCATACTGCCATTAGTGAAGAGCAAAAGGGGCACGACAACATCAATATGGCACCAGAAGAGCATGTGATGGCCAAATTAACAATGAAATGGAAGAAGCCACGAGAACGTTAAAGAAAAGAAAATCTCCTCGAAAAGGCGGGATAACAAACGAAATGCTGATGGGGCTGGGCCAAACAGCAAAGATGAAACTACTATCAGTCCTGAACCAAAGCTGGAAAAGGGGTATTGAACCCCTGGCATGGAAAAACGTAGTACTTATACCAGTACCATAGAAGGGAAAAGACAAAACCGATCAAAATGAATACAGGCCTATCAGCCTACTGAGCTGCGTAGGCAAACTGATGGCACGTATGATAAATATCAGACTGATGTGGCATCTGGAAGAAAAACGAATACTAATTCCACATTAAGCAGACGTTAGACAGCACATATCCACTGAGGTACATGTCAGCCTCATAGCCCAGTAAATAGAAGATGCCTACCAAGAGCAAAAACACACAGCAGCGGTTTGGGTGGATCTAGAAACGGAATTTGACAAATTCTGGAAAGAGGGACTTGAAGACAAACTCAGATGAAGTAAAGTTTGTAGGAAAATGCACAAATGGATCAGTCACTACCTCAAAAACAGAACAGCCAGCGTCCAAGTACAAGGGCAGATGAGCAAAAATGTGACACTTGTGCAGGGAGTACCCCAAGGGGGAGTACTGTAACCCACACTCTTCCTGGTGTATATAAATAACATAACAGAGAATATACCAGGAAGTGTCCATAGCTCAATGTTTGCAGACGATCTGGCTATGTGGACCTCTGAAAAGAATCTCACCACAACAAGAAATCGGATGCAGCAGGCCCTAACATCGCTGGAAGAGTGGGCGAACTCATGGCAGGTCACAATAAACGAGGAGAAAACCACATGCACAATATTCCCGCTTTCAATCAAACCCCAAAATACCAAATTAAGTTTAAATGGCAAATTCCTGCAGCCAATCGACAACCCAAACTGTATGGGAGTCCCATTTAACTGACATGGAAAAGTCAGATCGAGAGAAACCGAATGAGAGACACAGAAAGAATGGCAATCATGAAGAAACTTTATGGCACAAGCTGGAAGAGTGAGACCAGTTCTCGAGTATGGCATTGCGGCATGGACAACAGCAGCAAAGGCGAACTTCAATAAAGTTAGCAAACTTCAACACCAAGCCATGATAGTTATAATAGGAGGCATGCAATCAACGCCAATTGTAGAACTTGAAAAGATTCCACAACAATCCATGACCAATAGAAGAGACTGAAGAGCCCAGCTGCAGTCAGAGAAACTCCGAAGAATGACTGACCATCCAATGTACCAGAGGCTAAACAATTTGGGAACTGGGAAACTAAAGCGGAGAAACTTTGCAGAAATAGCCAAAGCAAAGATGCACGAAGATCCCATAAACGCACTAACAACACCAAAACCCATCACTACTGTACGAAAACCTACTTGGAGGCAGGATATATTTCCAGAGGTGGTAGAAAATATACCAGGTATTGCAAACAAAAACTGCCAGACCGAAAAAGAAAGGAGAGACACTACCCTAAGCTTCATAACGAAAAGCTACCCAAGCATGGACTGGACCCATGCATACACCGACGGTTCTGTAACAAACACTACACAGAACGGAGGGGCAGGAGCATTCCTGAACCTACCAAATGGCAGAAAAATAACACTGTCATTCGCTACTGGTAAGTACACGAGCAATTTCAGAGCAGAGGCAGAGGCACTGAGGGCGGCAGTGGAAGAAATGGTAACACACAGTGAAAATGAGAGCCATATAGTCCTGCTGACAGATGCTCTCGAAGTAGTCACAGCGCTAAAAAGCCAGAAAAACACTGAGCTTAATGACTTAAGAGCAGCACTCTGCAAACTGTGCCAACAGTCCGCACCAAAAAGGGTAGTGGTACAGTGGGTTCCGTCACACTGCAACATCTAAGGCAACGAGGAGGCAGACAGACTGGCAAAAGAAGGTGCAAGGCTACCACAAATAGATACCAGTATGACGTACGAAGAGTCAAAACGGCTTATCAAAGCCAGGTACATGTCCAAATGGGAAACCGAACATACTGGTTACACCAAAAACGATGCCTATTACCAGTTGAACCGAAGAGAGCAGGTCGTTGTCTTCAGACTTCGCACTGGCCACAACAGACTGAGGTACCACCTCTTCAACAAATTGAAGATAGGGTGTACCGACGAATGCCCGTGCGGTACTGGTAAAATGACCACTGAACATCTGCTGCAGAACTGCCCGACATACGAGGATCAGAGAGAGCAGATGTGGCCATTGCCAGTGGAACTGCAAGACAAGCTCTATGGTAGTGGCGAGAGTCTCAGGATGACCGCCGCTTTTTTCGAGAAAATAATGGTTACTGTCTGACTGTGTACGCAGAAGAAGAAGAAGACTTCGCACTGGCCACAATATACTGAGGTACCACCTTTTCAACAAATTGAAGATAGGTGGTACCGACGAATGCCCGTGTGGTACCGGTAAAATGACGGTTGAACATCTGCTGCAGAACTGCCCGACATACGATGATCAGAGAGAGCAGATATGGCTATCACCAGTGGAACCACAATACAAGCTCTATGGCAGTGTCGACAGCCTCAGGATGGCCGCCGCTTTTTTCGAAAAATAATGGTTACTGTCTGACTGCGTACGAAGAAGAAGAAGAAGAACATAAAAACAATCTTCAGTAACACGAACTTCCGATTTACCAGTATTAATATATTAGATTCGGCAATCCGTTTCTCATTTGATTCAACCTCTGCATTGATCTAGCCATTCTCCGTACACTTCATTCAAGCAATCTGCATGGTTGCTTATAATTGAGTCGAAGTACTCAAAACCTGTGACTTTCCCAATGACCTGTTGTTCTAGAATAACTTTAGATTTGGTCTGTGTCTTGTCTGGGCTCAAGATTTTAGTTTTACTGATATTCATGTTTGGATTTTTGTTGTCCCTGTATTGTTTTACCGACATGATCATCAGTTACAGTTCCGAAGCAATCTTTGAATGAACAACTGTGTTTCATGCTTATCTGAACACTGGTCTCTTGATCCTATCGATTGTTAGCGGCTGGAACTTGCCATTATTTACATTGTTTGTGATGTTCTTTATTATAAGATTCATCAAATATATTGATAAGATACGGGGAGAGTATGCATCCGTGTCTTACATCCTTTGAACTGTGAACCAGCCTTAGGTTTCTCTGCCGATTCTGACCGTTGCTTGTTGTCTCTTGTATAATAATTTGATCTTCTTCTTCTTCTTCGCACGCTGTCAGACGTCAACCTGCATTTTTTTCGAAAAAATCAGCGGTCTACATGAGGCTGTCGACAGTGCCATATAGTATTTCTAGTGTTGCCCCTGGTGATGGCCACATGTGCTTTCTCTGGTCCTCGTCTTTCAGACAGTTTTGCAGCAGATGTTCAGCGATCATTTTTCCGGTAGTACAACTGCACTCGTCAGTGCCACCTATCATTCAATTTATTGAATAGGTGGCACCTCAGTCTGTTGTGGCCTGTGCGAAGTCTGAAGACCACGACCTGCTCTCTTCTGTTCAATTGGTAATAAGCATCATTTTTTGTGTAGCCAGTATGTTCTTTTTCCCATTTGGCCATATATATGGCTCTAATGAGCCTTTTAGAATATTCGTTGGTCACACTAGAATCTGGTTGTGGTAGTCTTGCACCTTTTTTTGCCAGTCTGTCTACCTTCTCGTTGCCTTGGATGTTACATAGGGATGGAACCCACTGTACCAATACTTTTTTTGGTGCAATGTGCTGGCATAATTGACAGAGTACTGCTCTTAAATCATTAGGTTCATTTTTTGTCTGGCTTCTTAGGGCTGTGACTACGGCTAGGGCATCTGTGAACAGGACTAACTGGCTTTCATTTATTGTGCCTGTCAGTATTGCTTCTGCTGCAGCCCTCAGTGCATCTGCCTCCACTCTGAAATTGTTTGAGTATTTTCCATTTGCCACTGACAGTGTTATTTTTGTACCACTTTGTAGGCTCAGGAATACCCCTGCCCCTCCATTCTCAGTTGTGTTTGTTATAGAACCATCGGTGTATGCATGGGTCCAGTCCATGCTTGAGTAGTTTTTCGTTTTGTATCTCAGGGTTATGTCTCTTCTTTCTTTTTCAGTCTGGCTGTTCTTGTTTCCAATACCTGGTATATTTTCTGCCCCCACCGGAAATATATGCTGCTTCTAGGTCGGTTTGCGTACAGTAGGGATGTGTTTTGGTGTTTTAAATGTCTGTATAGGGTCTCCGTTTATCTTTGCTTTGGCTATTTCTGAAAAGATTCTCCGCTTTAGTTTCCCAATTCCAAATCTATTTAGTCTCTGGTGCATTGGATGGTCTGTCAGTCTTCTGAGTTTCTCTGCTTTCTGCTGGGCTCTGCAGTCTCTTATATCGGTCATGGATAGCAGATTTGTAATCCTGTCAAGTTCTACAATTGGCGTTGACTTCATGCCTCCTGTCATAACTCTCATCGCATGGTTTTGAAGTTTGCTAATTTTGTCAAAGTTTTTCTTTCCTTCTGTTGTCCATTCCGCAATGCTGTACTCGATAACTGGTCTCACTCTTCCAGTGGACAGTTTCTTTAGTATACTTTCGTCTGCTGCCCAGCTTGTGCCAGCAAGTTTCTTCATGATTTTCATTCTTTGTCTGACTCTAATTTGGTGCTCTAGATCTGACATTTCCATGTCATGTGCCGATCAAATGTGACTAACAGGTTATCGTTTGGCAGCAGATATTTGACGTTCAGACTTATTTTGGCGTTGTGGAGTTTATTTGAAAACGAGAATATCGTACATGTTGTTTTTTCCTCATTTATTTTGACCAGCCATAAGTTCGCCCACTCTTCATGCCATGTTATGGCCCGCTGCATCCGATTTCTCGATTTCTCGCATGTTGAGATTTTTTTCAGAGGTCCAAATAGCCAGATTTTTTTGAAACATGGAGCTGTGGACTCTTCTTGGTATATTCTCTGCAATGTTGTTTATATACATCAGAAAAAGTGTGGGTAACAGTACTTCCCCTTGGGGTACTGCCTGCTCAAGTGTCACCTTTTTGCTCATCTTCCCCATGTACATGCACTCTGGCTGTTCTGTTTTTGAGGTAGTGGCTGATCCATCTGTACATTTTCCCACAAACTTCGCTTCTTTGTAGCTTGACTGTAAGTGCCTCTTTCCACACCTTGTCAAATGCCTTCTCTAAATCCACCCAAACTGCTACTGTATGCTTTTTCTCCCGGTAAGCATCCTCTATTTCCTAGGCTCTGAGAGTGATCTGGTCCTCAGTGGATGTGTGCTTTCTCAAGCCTGCTTGCTGTGGAATTAGTATGCGTTTTCTTCCAGCTGCAACTTCAGCCTTGTGTTTATCATACACTCCATCAGTTTGCCTTCACAGCTTGGTAGACTGATAGGCCTATATCCATTTGGATCTGCTAAATCTTTTTCTTTCTTTGGTACTGGTATAATTACAGCATTGTTCCATGCCTGCGGTACATTTCTCCTTTTGCAGCTTTGGTTCAGGACTTATAGTACATTCGTATGTGCTGTTTGGCCCAGCCCCATCAACATTTAATTTGTTACGGCATCTTTTCCAGGTGATTTCTTTTTTTTTAAAGTTCTCATGCCATCTTTCATTGCATTCATTGTTAGTTTTGCCATCATATGCTTCTCTGGTGCCATATTGATTTTGTCGTGGCTCTTTTGTCCTTCACTAATGTATGCATGCCTAACTGTATGGACATCAATGTGGTTTGCTCTGGCATAATGTTCTATAAAGGCGTTTACTGCTTTTTTTTCCAGTGATCATGTTGTCGCCCTGCTTGATGGTAATTTGTTTGTTTGATGGAGTTTCGTCATTCATGGTTCTGACTAACTTCCAACGTTTGTTCCCTTCTTTATCTAAATTGATGCTTTCTGTTTTGTTTTTCCAGCTGTCTCTTGTTATTTGGTTTAGTGTTCTTTTGTACTTCACCGTTATGGCTTTGAGGGCGATATTTCCCTCAATAGATTGTTTTCTCTCTGCCATGTTCCTAACATTTGAGACTTCGTCTTCCGCTTTCTGCAATTCATCGTTCAAATATGGATTGTAGTTTTGTCTTGCCCATCTTGGGATGGTTTCGGTGGCTCCTTGCATTATTGCTTTTCTTAGTCTTTCCCCCATTGGTTTCATATTGTTATTTTGTGGGTTGAAGGTTTCACACAGCCCATCTGTCAGGATTTTAAATCAGTCCCAGTCTGCTCTTTTATAATTCCAACGTGGGAGCGGTTTTATTTCCTGTGTGCCTACTTCCATATCAACTTCTAGCCTAATTGACCTGTGGTCGCTACCTGCCAATTGGTTTAGCACCTGGCGGTCTATTTTGTGGTGAACATCCACCGTGGGAAATTCAAAGGCTGGAGTAGAAGTAGTATGCCATGTTCTGAATAGAAGCTTGGGCTGTCCTCTGGCCTATTGATAAGATAAATATTTGTGTCTATCTCCCAGTCTTCCACTTCATCATCTCAGTTGTCTGTGTCCGAATATCCCCATCTCTCGGAATGGCTGTTGAATTTTCCAACTACTAGGCAGTTGGAGTCATTGATTTCCATACTAAGTGAATCAAGTGTGTTGGGAACACCATGTTTCGTGATATGTTCCACAACGCTTGATGTTGGACACAATCCTGCGCATAATAAATTATATTTCACAATGCAACAATTTACAATTCTTTTTGAATATGGCTGACAACGAAACCTTTCCTGCGAACGACACTCAATCGATTTGCTGTAAAAAAATGACTGCCGCGTACTTCAAAATTATGAAGAAGAAATGGCTAAGTAATGACACCTGGGATATAATACACAGAATTAAGAGATCAAAATTAAACCTCCATGCAGCGTACACACATGTTACATTTGTGTCGTTCAAAACGATTTCGGAATACAAAAACGGACTAGTCAAACCGTCTACTCGCAGAGACAAAGAAACAGTGCATCAATGACCTGACAATGTCACCTCAAACTGCGTGGAATACAGGCATCAACTGATGCCTACTACATATGCCAAGACATCTGTGTGATAGACCCACTGTGACGAATATCCCAAACATAAATGCGTTTTGGGCTCTCCATACTTCAGGAAAAGAACAGATTTAGTGTTGGGAAAAACATTTCCTAGAGATACTGAAAATGCCACAGCCATCGGCAACCCTTGACCTGGTCAATGAAACAGTCCTAACCATTGTACACGTATCTAGGGATGAGGTTACAATTGAAGAGATTAAGCTGACTATCGGAAAACTCCACAACTTTGAAGCAGCTGGCAACCACGGGATCACATCAGAAATAATACAAGCAGACAATGATGATGTTCTGAAACACTTGATATCCAACATAAGTGACGTGTGGGAGGACGTAAAGTCACTACGATAATTGCACGATGGTTTTCTGGTTAAAATACCAACGAGAAACGACGTTTCGGGTATGTGATAATTAACAAGGCATTATGTTCCTATCAGCGCCGGGGAAACGTCCATTGCAGTGCGATGTTGTAAAATGGAAGGATAAGTTAGACATAATACTGCGAGATGAACAATCTGGTTTTACACCAATGAGATCTTGTGTCGACAAACTATTTCACGATAAGAACAATTATTGAATTATCCCCATAAATTAAATTTCCACTTTCCATTAACTTTATTGATTTTCAAAAAAGGTATTGATAGTTTACATTGACTTTTAACAATACTCTCCATCTATGGCTTTCAATTAAAGTACATTCACACCATTGCAGCTCTTTACCCTGATTTCAAATGCTGTTGTTGGACCTCAACGAGCAGAACTGATTGGTTTCAAAAAGTAACTGTAGTGAGACAAGGTTGAATAATGCTACCTCAGCTATTTGGCAAATATATGGTTTGGTTATTTAAAAGCTGCGCACGTCAAGAACATTCGGCAAACATGGGGTTTATGACTTGATTCTAGAGGAATTGGATTTCGCAGATGACCTGGCACTGTTGAAGTCTACCCATTAAGAGGTGCAAATCAAGTTGGATCGATTGTTCCAAATTTCAAAACAGGACTGAATGTCAATACATCCAAAGCAAAGCTCATGCATATTACCCACAATCCTTCTATTATACAGTTTCGTGGATAAATATTGCAAACAGTCGATTGTCTCCCCTTTCTGTGAAGCAAAATGGCTCAAGATGAATGCTTTTTGTAGCACTACATTATATGTGATATGGTCTCCCCAGCGAATATGCAGAATACATCACAGAACAAGTCACATGAAAGAGATATAGCATCCTGGGGTCAACTACGCAGACAGGCCAGGTCGTACAGGCGTGGAGCAGGGTGCGGAGAACCGCGGCACAGCAGACCTTCAATTTAGTCGTTATACTAATTCTTCCACGTCCCCACACTGTTGAGCGCACTTGACCAAAAGCTGTGCTTACTTTTGCTGTTTTATCAGCCAGCTTTTCAGGAACAGTCACACCTGTTTACATCGTACTACCGTGGTAAACACATATTTATACAGCTTACAACCGAGATTAACACATTTGTCTACAGCTTACTACCGAGGTAAACACATAGTTCAACAGCTTACAACCGAGATTAACACATTTGTCTACAGCTTACTACCGAGGTAAACACATATTTCTACAGCTTACAACCGAGATTAACACATTTGTCTACAGCTTACTACCGAGGTAAACACATAGTTCAACAGCTTACTACCGAAGTTAGCACATATTTTAATCACGAATCAATTGTGCACATTCATTGAAATCACCGGCCGTTTATATACTGCGCCCCCTGGTGCTGGATAATAGCAGTTCATACAACAAGCAGAGAACCGGTCTATCTCCGATTGCATATCCCGTTATGAGAAACTGTTCAGAGCCCAGTCATCCACACAAACGAGTTTGGCACCATCTTGTTCGTGACATTCAGGCTACGGGTAGTAAATAGAATACCACCGATGCATGATTTCTTGGTGTGATATACTCGGTATCCTTCAAGACGTCTGTCAGCATATAGTATAACATCATGCTGAACAGAGTAGGTGACAAGTAACCGTCTTTCTTTCACGCTGTTATTGACCTGGAGTCATATAGATGTATCACCATTGTCAAGTGCACGTGCGACCTTGTAGAGCTGCTTTACCTGGGTTACACACACGCCATAACAACGTATGTGACATGATCTGCAATAACTAACCTCTACTGACCACAATAAAATACAATCACATATAGTCCCATCACAAACATAAACAACTTACTGCTGTCACTCACATAAATCCTAAACCATGTGAACGGTTGTTCTGTGGCCAGAAACACTTCAACGAAAGTGGCAGCTCCATTTGTGTTGCAGGTATTTTCATTTCTGTCTCTTATATATAAAGCAGTTGAAGGAGAGAATGTATTGGAGAGCAAATCAACTGAAACAAAATCATTAATTAATATGTTATTATGTAAATGACATTGAATAGTCAGGTATCATATCGAAATGAGTGCACATCAATCTAGTCTCGTTGTTAAATCAATATACGACAGCCTGGTCGCACTGGAATATGCATTCTTGCCCGTCTTGCTCTCACTGCTAAATCAAAGGACGGCAGTCAAGTGCCACTGTTAAATCAATGGGCGGCGGTCAAGTATCACAGTTAAATCAATAAGCCGCCGTCAAGTCGCACTGTTAAATAAATGGGCGACCGTCAAGTCTCACTGTTAAATCAACAGGCCACCATGAAGTGTCACTGTTAAATCAATGAAATGGCGTCAAGTCGCACTGTTAAATCAACGGGCGGCAGTAAGTCTCACAGTTAAATCAATGGACGACCGTCAAGTCTCAATGTTAAATCAATACATGACAATCTAGTCTTGTTTGTGTAAATCAATGACCGACCATCTTGTCTGACTGATAAATCAATGTATGGTCATCTAATCTTACAAATTATTCAATTGACTAAATCAGTCAATACAAAATTGCATGTTTGGGAATGTGTTATGTTTCTGACAAATATCAGTCATTACAAACTTTCATTCGTGTGTGTGTGTTATGTTGCTGAATTAAATACGAGTTTCTCATTAAAACCCCAAAGTACCAAATTAAGCCTAAATGGCAAAATCCTGCAGCCAAACGACAACCCAACCTATCTGGGAGTCACATTTGATCGGCGCATGACATGGAAAAGTCAGATTGAGAGAAACCGAATGAAAGCCAGAGAAAGAATGGCGATCATGAGGAAACTTGCTGGCACAAGCTGGGGAGCAGACGAAGGCATACTAAAGAAACTGTACACTGGAAGAGTGAGACCAGTTCTCGAGTATGGCATCGCGGCATGGACAACAGCAGCGAAGGCGAACTTCGATAAAGTTAACAAACTTCAAAACCAAGCCATGAGAATCATAACAGGTGGCATGAAGTCAACGCCAATTGTAGAACTTGAAAAGACTACAAAACTGCAATCCATGACCGACAGAAGAGACTGCAGAGCCCAGCTGCAGTCAGAGAAACTCCGAAGACTGACGGACCATCCAATGTAACAGAGGCTAAACAATTTGGGAACTGGGAAACTAAAGCGGAGAAACTTTGCAGAAATAGCCAAAGCAAAGATGCACGAAGATCCCATAAACGCACTAACAACACCAAAACCCATCACTACTGTACGAAAACCTACTTGGAGGCAGGATATATTTCCAGAGGTGGTAGAAAATATACCAGGTATTGCAAACAAAAACTGCCAGACCGAAAAAGAAAGGAGAGACACTACCTTAAGCTTCATAACGAAAAGCTACCCAAGCATGGACTGGACCCATGCATACACCGACGGTTCTGTAACAAACACTACACAGAACGGAGGGGCAGGAGCATTCCTGAACCTACCAAATGGCAGAAAAATAACACTGTCATTCGCTACTGGTAAGTACACGAGCAATTTCAGAGCAGAGGCAGAGGCACTGAGGGCGGCAGTGGAAGAAATGGTAACACACAGTGAAAATGAGAGCCATATAGTCCTGCTGACAGATGCTCTCGAAGTAGTCACAGCGCTAAAAAGCCAGAAAAACACTGAGCTTAATGACTTAAGAGCAGCACTCTGCAAACTGTGCCAACAGTCCGCACCAAAAAGGGTAGTGGTACAGTGGGTTCCGTCACACTGCAACATCCAAGGCAACGAGGAGGCAGACAGACTGGCAAAAGAAGGTGCAAGGCTACCACAAATAGATACCAGTATGACGTACGAAGAGTCAAAACGGCTTATCAAAGCCAGGTACATGTCCAAATGGGAAACCGAACATACTGGTTACACCAAAAACGATGCCTATTACCAGTTGAACCGAAGAGAGCAGGTCGTTGTCTTCAGACTTCGCACTGGCCACAACAGACTGAGGTACCACCTCTTCAACAAATTGAAGATAGGGTGTACCGACGAATGCCCGTGCGGTACTGGTAAAATGACCACTGAACATCTGCTGCAGAACTGCCCGACATACGAGGATCAGAGAGAGCAGATGTGGCCATTGCCAGTGGAACTGCAAGACAAGCTCTATGGTAGTGGCGAGAGTCTCAGGATGACCGCCGCTTTTTTCGAGAAAATAATGGTTACTGTCTGACTGTGTACGCAGAAGAAGAAGAAGAAGAAATACGAGTTTTCAAAGGTACATGCATGTATATGTGTGTGTGTGTGTGTGTGTGTGTGTCTGTGTTATGTTGCTGAATAGTTGTCAGTCAATACAAACTTGAATGTGTGGGTGTGTTATGTAGCTGATCTAAATAAATCAATGCACACTTCCATGTATGTGTGTGTATGTTTGTGTGCTATGTTGCTGAAATAAATCAATCAATACAAACTCCCATATATGTGTATGTATGTCTGTGTTATGCTGCTGAATAACATCAGTCAATACAAACGTTCATGTGTGGGTGTGTTATGTAGCTGAATTAAATCAATCTATACAAACTTGCATGTGCGTGCGTGTTATGTTACTTTATTGAATCAGTCAATAGAAACGTCCATATTTGTGTGTGAGTGTGTGAGTTATGTTGCTGAATTGAATCAATCAATACAAACTCCCATATATGTGTGTGTATGTTGCGTTGCAGAATTATATCAATCAATACACACTTTCATGTGTGAGTGTTATGTTGCTGCATTATATCAGTCAAAACACGCTTTCATGTATTTGTGTGTGTGTGTGAGAGTGTGTGTGTGTATGTGTGTGTGCGTGTGTGTGTGTGTGTGTGTGTGTGTGTGTTAGTGTGTGTGTGTTTTATGTGTCTGAACTAAATCAGTCAATACAAAATGTAATATGTGTGTTCGTCTTATGCTGATTAAATGAATCAATTAATATATACTTTCATGCATGGGTGTATGTTATGTTGCTGGATGAATTCAGGCAATACAAACGTTCATGTGTGTGTTTGTGTGTGTGTGTTATGTTACTTAAACACATTGGTCAATACAAACTTTGAAGTGTGGGCGTATATGTGTGTGTTTGTGTGTGTGTGTGTATGTTTTTCTGCGTTTTTGTTATGTTGCTTTATTAAATCAGTCAATACAAGACTCATGTGTACCTGTTATGTTGCTGAATTAAATCATTCAATGATCTGGGGTAGTTGTCTCGCCGCTGCGATTCAATCTCACCCAGTTTTCGTACAGCGATATCAGTCCCGCCAGACGGAGCGATAACCCTCGCCCGCCGTTCCCCGACAAGGTAGCTGGACGCAGTTTGTGGTGTTGTGCCCTTCGCAGAGGTGGGCAACTCTGGCCCGTAATGAGAAACGTTTACAGTTATTGGTGTTTTTTCGAAGGCTTATAGCAGAGCTCGACATTTCGTCTCGCTGGTGGTCATACTCGCACAACGATCTTGTGAACGGCAAATAGAAAGCAGGAATACTGACTAAAGGCCCTCTTCTCTCCCGACCAACCATCGGGAGAAGGGCAGGCCGGCAGGCAAAATATCGTCTCCAGTCCCTGTGAAAACTATCGCCGGAACCGTTGGGATCCGTTCTGAACAGAGCGCTGCCATCCCTCCCCGAGAGAGCTTAATCGGTCGGTTTGTCGTCTGGTGTGTGTAGGGGCCCGTGTCACGCGGTCTTAGGTCGACGGACAGAGGGACAGGGAACAACCGTCCGTCCGTCAGTCAGTATGTCCCTGCGGCCGTCCCAGTGAGGCTTTTTTCACAATCGTCCTCCGCCGACTGGTGTGTGTGCTTCGAACGTCTCGGACAGAAATCTGGTTGATCCTGCCAGTAGTCATATGCTTGTCTCAAAGATTAAGCCATGCAAGTCTAAGTTCACACTGTCTCACGGTGAAACCGCGAATGGCTCATTAAATGTGTCGAGGTTCCTTAGATGACACGATCATACTTGGATAACTGGCAATTCTAGAGCTTTTACATGCTAACCAAGCTCCAAGCAGAAAGAGCACTTGTATTAGTTCAAAACCAATCGTCGTTTCCCCTCGCGGGGTTGCGGCGTCCCCACTGGTGACTCTGGATAACTTTTTGCTGATCGCATGGTATCATGTGCCGGCGACGCATCTTTCAAATGTCTGCCCTATCAAATGTCGATGGTACGTGACATGCCTACCATGTTTATAACTGGTAACGGGGACTCAGGATTCGATTCCGGAGAGGGAGCATGAGAAACGGCTACCACATCCAAGTAAGGCAGCAGGCGTGCAACTTATCCACTCCCGGCACGGGGAGGTAGTGACGAAAAATAGCAATACGGGACTCTTTCGAGGCTCCGTAATTGGAATGAGTACACTTTATCCATTTAACGAGGATCTATTGGAGGGAAAGTCTGGTGCCAGCAGCCGCGGTAATTCCAGCTCCAATAGCGTATACTAAAGTTGTTGCGGTCCAGCTCGCACCGGTTTACTGGCCGTTGTCTCCTGCTCTACCGTCTGCCGGCTTTCTCCCAATGGTGCTCTTCACTGAGCGTCCTGGGTCGCCAGCGCGTTTACTTAAACAAAATTAGAGTGTTCAAAGCAGACCTCAGCTGCAAGAATAATGGTGCATGGAATAATGGAATATGAGGTCGGTTCTATTTTCTTGGTTTTCAGAACTGGAGGTAATGATTAACAGGGACAAACGGGGGCATTCGTATTGCGGCGTTAGAGGTGAAATTCTTTGATCTCCGAAAGAGGAGCTACTGCGAAAGCATTTGTAAAGAATATTTTCATTAAAGAAAAACGAAGGTCAGAGGCACTAAGACGATCAGATACCGTCGTAGTTCTGACCATAAACGATGCCGACTAGCGATCCGCAGGAGTTGCTTCGATTACTCTGGGGGCATCTACATAGTAACCAAAGTGTTTGGGTTCTGGGGGAAGTATGGTTGCAAAACTGAAACTTAAGGGAATTGACAGAAGGGCACCACCAGGAGTGGAGCCTGCGGCTTACATTGACTCAACACGACCTAACGCTGAAATGATTGACAGGCCGAGGGCACTTTCGATGGGTCTAATAAGGAACGGGTCCCGGAATTAGACCCTATAAATTCTGGGGTTATCCTCTCGGTAGCTTGACTGTCTAGCATACAGTGTTCGTTAAAGGAATTGACGGAAGGGCTTATCCAGGAGTGGAGTCTGCGGCTTAATTTGAGTTAACCCGCCAATACTGTAGAACTTCTGCATTATATCAGTCAAAACACACTTTCATGTATGTGCGTGTGTGTGTTTGTGTGTGTGTGTGTTTTATTTTTCTGAATTAAATCAGTAAATTCACAATTTAATCGGTCTGTGTGTGTGTGTGTGTGTGTGTGTGTGTGTGTGTATGTCTGTCAATCAATACATACTTTCATGCATATGTGTGTGTTATGTTGCTGAATTTTGTCAGTTGAACCCAATTTTCATGTGTTGGTTTGAATTATGTTGCTGAATTAAACCAGTCAATACAAACTTATATGTGTGATTGTGTGCGATGTTGATGATTTTAATGATTAAATACACAAGTTTATGTGTGTGTGTGTGTGTGTGTGTTTGTGTGTGTTTGTGTGTGTATGTGTGTGTGTGTGTGTGTGTTATGTTGCTGAATTAAATCAACAAATGCAAACTTTCATGTGTCTGTGTTAAGTTGATGAATCAATTCAATCAATACAAATGTTCATGTGTGAGTCTTATGTTGCGGCAATATATACGTCGAAACACTATTTCATGTATGTGTGTGTGTGTGTGTGTATGTGTTTGTGTGGTGTTTTCTGTGTCTGAACTAAATCAGTCAATACACAATGTGTCTGTGTGTGTGTGTGTGCGTGTGTTTTTGTGAATGTGTGTGTGTGTGCGTGTGTTATGTTGCTTAATTAAATCAGTCAATACAAACTTGCATGTGTTTGTGTTATGTTGCTAAACTAAATCTGTGAATACAAACTTTCATGTATTGGTGTGTCTCATGTTGCTGAAAAAAATTAATCACTGCAAACTTCCATTAGTTTGTGTTTGTGTGTGTGTTAGGCTGCTGAATTAAATCAGCCAAAAACGAACGTTCGTAAATTAAATCAGTGAATAAAAACTTACATCTATGTGTGCGTGGGTGTGTGTGTGTGTGTGTGTGTGTGTGTGTGCGTGCGTGTGCGTGTGTGTCGGGGGGGGGGGGGGGGGCTGTGTTTAATGTTACTGAACTAATTCAGTCAACATAAACTTTCATGCGTGTGTGTGTATGTCATGTTGCTGAATTCAATCCGTAAATACAGATTTGCATGTGTGTGTTAAGTTGTGGTATTAAATCAGCCAATACAAACGTCCATACCTGTGTTTGTTTGTGTGTGTGTTTGTGGGTGTGTGTGAGTGAGTGTTATGTTACTGAATTAAATCAATCAACACAAACTTTATTGCTTGTGCGTGTGTGTATGTGTCTGTTATGTTGCTGAATTTAATCAGTCATGGCAAACGTTGATGTGTGTGCGTGTGTTCTGTTGCTGAATGAAATCAGTCACTCCAAACTTTCTTGTGTGGGTTTATATTATGTTGCTGAATTAAATCAGTCAATACAAACTTCCATGTGTGATTGTGTGTGATGTTGATGAATTGAATGATTCAATACAAACGTGTTTTTCTGTATGTGTGTGTGTGCGTGGGTGTGTGTGTTATGTTGCTGAATTAAATCACTAAATACAAACTTGTATGTGTGGGTGTTATGTTGATGAAGCAAATCAATCTTTACAAACGTTCATGTGTGAATCTTACGTTGCTGCATTAAATCAGTTAAAAAACTAGTTCATGTATGCGTGTGTATGTGTGTGTGTGTGTGTGTGTGTGTGTCTGAGTGTGTTTTATGTGTTTTTAAACTAAATCAGTAAATACGCAATTTAATTAGTTAGTTTGTGCGTGTGTGTGTGTGTGTGTGTGTGTGTGTGTGGGTGCGTGTGTTATGTTGCTGAAATTAAATCAGGAAATACAAACGTTGAAGTTTTTGGTGTATGTGAATGTGTGTGTGTGTTTGTGTATGTGTGTGAATATGTTAATGTACTGAAATAAATCAGTCAATACAAACATTGATATGTGGGAGTGTGTGTGTGTGTGTATGTTTGTGTGTGTGTGTGTGCGTGTGTTTGTGTGTGTATGTGTTTGTGTGTACGTGTGTTTGTGTGTGTGTCTATTTGTTATGTTGCTTTATTAAATCAGTCAATACAAACGTTCATGTGTCTGTGTTATGTTTCTGAAATAATTCAGTCAATACAAACTTTCATGTATGGTTGTGTGTCATGTTGCTGAAAAAAATAAATCACTGCATACGTCCATGTGTTTGTGTATGTGTGTGTGTGTTAGGTTGCTGAATTAAATCAGCCAAAAAACAAACGTTCACAAATTAAATCAGTCAATAAAAACTTACATCTATGTGTGCGTGGGTGTGCGTGTGTGTGTGTGTGTGTGTGTGTGTGTGTGTTGTATGTGTGTGAACTAAATCATTTTATACAAACGTTAATGTGTGTGTGTGTGTGTGTGTGTATTATGTTGAAGAATTAAATCAGTCAATACATACTTTCATGCATGGGTGTGTTATGTTGATGAATTAAGTAAGCAAATTCAAACGTTCATGCATGTTGCTGAATTACATCAGTCAATACAAACTGTCATGTAAGTGTGTGTGTGTGTGTGTATGTGTATGTTTCTTATGTTACTGAAATAAATCGATCAATACAAACTGTCAAATGGTGGCGTATTATGTTGCTTTATTAAATCAGGAAATAGAAACGGACATCTGTGTGAGTGTGTGTGTGTGTGTGTGTGTGTGTGTGTGTGTGTATTGTGTTGCAGATTTAAATAAATAAATACAAACTTTCATGTGTGAGTGTTATGTTGTTGCATTGTATCACTCAAAACACACTTGTATGTATGTGTGTGTGTGTGTGCGTGTGTTATTTTTCTGAACTAAATCAGTAAATTAACAATACAATTAGTGTGTGTGTGTGTGTGTGTGTGTGTGTGTGAGTGTGTTATGTTGATGTATTAAATCAGTCAATATATACTTTAATGCATATGTGTGTGTAATGTTGCTGAATTTTGTCAGTTGAAACCAATTTTCATTTGTGGGTGTGTGTTATGTTGATGAATTGTATGATTAAATACAAACGTTTATGAGTGTGTGTGTGTGTGTGTGTGTGTGTGTGTGTGTGTTTGTTATGTTGCTGAATTAAATCAGCAAATGCAAACATGCATGTGTGTGTGTTATAATGATAAATCAAATCAATCAATACAAACGTTCATGTGCTAGTCTTATGTTGCTGCATTATATTAGTCGAAACACTATTTAATGTATGTGTGTGTGTATGTATGTGTTTGTGTTTATGTGTTTGTGTTGTGTTTTATGTGTCTGAACTAAATGAGTCAATACACAATGTAATTTGTATGTGCGTGTGTGTGTGTGTGTGTGTGTGTATGTACTATGTTGCTGAATTAAATCAGGAAATACAAACGTTGATGTGTGGGTATATATGTGACTATGTGTGTGTGTTTGTGTATGTGTATGAATGTGTTATGTTACTGAAAAAAGTCAATCAGTACAAACATTGATGTGTGGGAGAGTGTGTGTGTGTGTTTGTGAAGCAAATCAATCATTTCAAATGTTAATGTGTGAGTCTTATCTTGCTGCATTGTATCAGTCAAAATACTATTTCATGTATGTGTGTGTGCATGTGTGTGTGTGAGTGGATTTTATGTGTATGAACGAAATCAGTCAATACACATTTGAGTGTGTGTGCGTGCGTGTGTTTATGTGTTATGTTACTGAAATAAATCAGTCAATACAAACATTGATGTGTGGGTGTATGTATGAGTGTGTGTGTGTGTGTGTGTTTGTGAGTGTGTATGTGTGTTTGCGTGTGTGTGTTTGTGTGTGATGTGTGTATGTGGTTTTATGTGTATGTTTGTGTGTGTGTGTGTATGTGTGTGTTATGTTGATGAAATAAATCAGTCTATACACATGTTCTTGTGTGAATATGTGTTATGTTGCTGAATTAAATCAATAAATACAAACTTCGTGTGTGTGTGCGTGCGTGTGTAAGTGTGTGAGTGTTAGGGGGGGGGGGGGGGGGAGTGTTTGTGTATAATGTTCCGGAACCGATTCAGTCAACAAAAACGTTCATGCGTGTGTGTGTGTATGTCATGTTGCTGAATTAAATCGGTAAACACAAACTTGCATGTGTGTGTTAAGTTGTCGTTTTAAATCAGCCAATGCAAACGTCCATACCTGTGTTTATTTGTGTGTGTGTGTGTGTGTGTGAGTGAGTGTTATGTTACTGAATTAAATCAATGAACAAAAACTTTATTGCGTATGCATGTGGGTGTGTGTGTGTGTATGTTATGTTGCTGAATTTAATCAGTGACGACAAACGTTGATGTGTGTGTGCGTGTGTTCTGTTGCTGAATGAAATCAGTCAATACACATTTTCGTGCGTGTGGTTGTTAAGATGCAACATTAAATCAGTCAATGCAAATTGGCATACATGGAACGTATGATAAACACCAGACTGAATTGGCATCTGAAAGAAAAACGAATACTCATTCCACCGCAAGCCGGCTTTAGACAGCACCGATCCACTGAGGACCATGTCATCCTCATAGCCCAGGAAATAGAAGATGCCTACCAGGCGCAGAAACACACAGTAGCGATTTGGGTGGACCTGGAAAAGGCATATGACAAAGTGTGTGAAGACGGACTTAGAGTCAAGCTATGGAGAAGTGAAGTTTGTGGGAGAATGTACAAGTGGATCAACAACTACCTCAAACAAAGAACGGCCACAGTCCAAGTACAAGGGCAGATGAGCAAAACGGTGACACTCGAGCAGGAAGTACCCCAAGGGGGAGTGCTGTCACCCACACTCTTCCTGGTGTATATAAATGACATTACAGAGAATATACCAAGAAGAGTCAATAGCTCAATGTTTGCAGAAGATCTGGCTATGTGGACCTCTGAAAAGAATCTCACCACAGCAAGACATCGGATGCAGCAGGCCCTAACATCGCTGAAAGAGTTGGCGAACTCATGGCTGGTCAAAATAAACGAGGAGAAAACCACATGTACAATATTCTCGCTTTCAATCAAACCCCAAAGCACCAAATTAAGTCTAAATGGAAAATTACTGCAGCCAAACGACAACGCAATCTATCTGGGAGCCACATTTGATCGGCGCATGACATGGACAAGTCAGATCGAGAGAAACCGAATGAGAGCCAGAGAAAGAATGGAAATCATGATGAAAATTGCTGGCACAAGCTGGGGAGCAGACAAAAGTATACTAAAGAAACTGTACACTGGAAGAGTGAGACCAGTTCTCGAGTATGGCATTGCGGCATGGACAACAGCAGCAAAGGCGAACTTCGATAAAGTTAACAAACTTCAAAACCAAGCCATGAGAGTTATAACAGGAGGCATGAAGACAACGCCAATTGTAGAACTCGAAAAGATTACAAAGCTGCAACCCATTACCGATAGAAGAGACTGCAGAGCCCAGCTGCAGTCAGAGAAACTCCGAAGACTGACTGACCACCCAAAGCTCCAGAGACTAAACAATTTGAGAAATGGGAAACTAAAGCGGAGAAACTTTGCAGAAATAGCCAAAGCAAAGATGCACGAAGATCCCATAAACGCACTAATAACACCAAAGCCCATCACTACTGTACGAAAACCTACCTGGAGGAAGGATATATTTCCAGAGGTGGTAGAAAATATACCAGGTATTGGAAAAAAAAACTGCCAGACTGAAAAAGAAAGGAGAGATACTACCCTAAGCTTTATATCGAAAAACTACCTTATCATGGACTGGGCCCATGCATACACCGACGGTTCTGTAACAAACACTACACAGAACGGAGGGGCAGGAGCATTCCTAAACCTACCAAATGGCAAGAACAAAAAACACTGTCATTCGCTACTGGTAAGTACACAAGCAATTTCAGAGCGGAGGGAGAGGCACTGAGGGCGGCAGTTGAAGAAATGGTGACACATAAAGAAAATGAAAGCCATATAGTCCTGCTTACAGATGCTCTGGCCGTAGTCACAGCGCTAAAAAGCCAGAAAAACATTGAGCTTAATGACTTAAGAGCTTCTCCCTCCTGACCTCTCCCGTATTGCTACTGACTTCGCTCTTGTTACTCTCAAGATTACACGATTTACTAAAATTCATTCGCAATAGTCTTCGCTACAACGTTCTTCCTCGCGGGTTCACTTCCAAGTTTCAGCACGCGGCGGGCTCTTTAAGCCAATGTGAGCTCCGCCATCTTGACCATGCAGATAGGAAGTGTGGCTTCCTGCGTATGCGCTGTATCGCATCCAGCTACGATAGACGGCTCCATGATCTTCATTCCTCCCAATCTCATCTCCTGCACTGTTTGCTAGCTCTCTCCACCTAGGACTACTGCTCCTATGATGTCATCCGCTATATTATTCATACTCTCAATCGTCAGTTATAAGACTTCTTGTCTGCTCGCAAGAAGGACAAGCTTACTCGTCTCCGCTCTCCTACCGCTGTCCTCCTCCTGGCCGATCCCGTTCCTTAGACCTCTATAATAAAACTACTTTTCGCGATATCAAGGCCTACTGCCTTCGGCGCTTGCGATATTCGAACATTTCCCATACCGAGGCTTGTGCTCTGGCTAGCCTTAGTCGGCGTAGGGATCTCGTGATTACACCTGCTGATAAGGGGGGGGGGGCAGTGGTGGTTTTGCGCAAGGATTTATATGTTCAGGAGGGCAGTCTTCAACTATCTGATCCTTCTTTCTATAAACAGCGCGCAGATGATGCCACTGTCCGTTTTAACAAGGAGGTCTTTACCACCATCCTTGACTTGACCAAACGACATCTCCTTCCGAAGAGCGCTACGAACCTCCGTATCTTTGATAGCTGTCTGGGTAAGCCTTCTTTCTACATGCTGCCTAAAATTCATAAGCCCGACAACCCAGGTCGCCCTATTGTCTCTGCCTGTTCCTATCCCACCGAACTGGTATCGGACTTCCTGGATAGTGTCTTCCAACCTATGGTGGAGAGTCTTCCCACATTTCTTAAGGACACCAACCATGCCTTAACCACTTTCTCTACCGTTGTCCTCTCCCCTGACCAACCTATCGTCTCTTCCTACTTGATGTCTGTTCACTGTACACCTCGATCCCCCACTATGATGGTTTATTGGCCCTCCTTTTCTTCCTTGACCGAAGGGTTAACCCATCCATCTCCACGTCTGCCATCGTCCGTCTAGCAGAACTCGTTCTTACTCTCAATACCTTGGAATTCAATGGCCAGTTCTTCGACCAGATCAGCGGTGTGGCTATGGGCACCAGAATGGGCCCCAGCTACGCATGCCTGTTCATGGGTCACCTGGAACACTTGATCGGGCTTCCATTTCAGGACACCTTTCCTTTGATGTATTATCGATACATCGACGATGGGATTGGTATTACTGACATGTCGGATAAGGATCTCCTCAACTTTATCGACTTTGTCAACGACTTCCATCCCTCGATCAAGTTCACGTCTGACATTTCCCTCACGTCTGCCCACTTTCTGGACATCACTGTCTCTATCTGCCCTTCAGGTCTCTCCACAAATGTCTACTACAAACTCACTGACGCCCACAACTACCTCCTCTACACTTCCTCCCATCCCCAATCCTGCCGCGATTCGCTTCCTTTCTCCCAACTCCTCCGCCTCCGACGCCTATGTCAGGATGACGACGACTTCCTTCTCAGGGCCCACGAGATGCTTGACTTCTTCCGCAAGCGACTCTACTTTGAGACCACTCTCTCCTCCGCCCTTCAGCGGGTTCTTCTTATCTCCCGCCAAGACTCCCTCACTCCCACCCGCCGTCCTCCCTCTGACCGTGTGAAACTTGTCCTCACCTATCACCCTCACATCGTCTCTGTCCGGTATATCCTATTCCGCCATCTCCCTATCCTTCACTCTGATCCTGCCACTCGCAAAGTTTTTCCCGATCCTCCCCTTGTCGCCTACAAGCGTGACAGGAACCTGAAGGACTTGCTTGTCAGTAGTCGCCTACACACCAGCCCTCATAGCCTCCCAGGCACCAGGCCGTGCACAAATTCACGTGTATGTGTTACCTGCCCTCATGTCATCCTTTCTCGCCCTATTACCTTTCCTAAGGCTGAATTCTTCATCAAAGAGGGGTTCACATGCAAATCTCGTAACCTCATCTATTCCATCATCTGCCGACAGTGTGGTATGACTTACATTGGGGAAACTGGTATGGAACTTCGGGAACGTTTCCACCAACACCTCAACGACATCAGCAACCGCACTGGTTCACCAATTGCCAGCCATTTCAATGGTCCTGAGCACCGGGGTATGGCTGACGTCAGTGTCACTGGTCTAGTTTCGTGCTTCTCTGACGATCGTCATCGATTCGCCCTTGAGAACAGACTTATCTCGAGTATGGGCTGTCTCCAACCACATGGTATTAAAATCTTCCATACTTTTTCTTAAAACCCTCACACTGGCCCCCATCTATTTGTCTTCCTTCCCCCCTCCCCCATTCTTCCATCAGTTCTCTTCCCCCCTCTCTTATATCACACCCTCCCGGATTATATTGCCTTCTCATTGTTCTCCTATCTGGACCACTATTTGGCCACGCTTGGCTTATCAGGCATATTCCGCCACTTTTTGTTTGACCGCTCCCATTTCAGTCTCTATCGAGTATTTGGCACAACCGGTCGCTTAGACAGAAAGCGTCTCCTACCTGAAACAGATGAGTTTACCCTTTTTTTCTTATATGTAGATTTGTTAGTTCAGTGTTGTTGTCTCTGATGAAGTCCTATTGGTCGTAACGTAGGTTTTGTCTGTGTTCTCGTCTCGGTGCGGTATCTGACCATACCCATTTTTAAATTTTGATTAAGCTCAACCTTATTCAACTTTTACTAGTTTTTTTTCATGTTTTTTTCCCATTATACACATCCACAGAACCGCTGCAGCCTCGCCTTATTTTAATTTGACTTAAGAGCAGCACTCTGTCCACTATGCCATCAGTCCGCACCAAATAGGGTAGTGGTATAGTGGGTCCCATCACACTGCAACATCCAAGGCAACGAGGAGGCTGACAGACTGGCAAAAGAAGGGGCAAGACTACCACAAACAGATACTATTATGACGTACGAAGAGTCAAAACGGCTTATTAAAGCCAGATACATGACCAAATGGGAAACTAAACATACCGGCTACACCAAAAACGATGCCTATTACCAGTTGAACAGAAGAGAGCAGGTCGTTGTCGTCAGACTTCGCACTGGCCACAATAGACTGAGGTACCACCTTTTCAACAAATTGAAGATAGGTGGTACGGACGAATGCCCGTGTGGTACCGAGAAAATGACCGCTGAGCATCTGCTGCAGAACTGCCTGACATACGAGGATCAGAGAGAGCAGATGTGGCCATCCCCAGTGGAACCACTAGACAAACTCTATGGCAGTGTCAACAGCCTCAGGATGACCGTCGCTTTTTTCGAAAAAAATAATGGTTACTGTCTGACTGCGTACGATGAAGAAGAAGAAATTGGCATATGTGTTTGTGTTACGTTGCTGAAATAAATCAGTCAATACAATCTATGATGAATGGATGTGTGTTATGTTGCTGAAAAAAATCAAGGAATGGAAACTTCCATTTGTGTGGGTTTCTGTATTTGAATCATGTTGCTTAGTTAAATCAATCATTACAAACTTCCTTATATGTCGGCGTATGTGTGTGTGTGGATGTGTTATGTTGCTGAATAACATCATTCAATACACATGTTTATGTGTAGATGTGTTATGCAGCTGAAGTAAATAAATCAATACAAACCCCCATGTCTGTCTGTGTTTCATGTTGCAGAATTAAATCAATCAATACACATTTTGATGTCCTAGTGTTCGCTTGCTGCATTATATGAGTCAAAACAAACGTGCATGTATGCGTACGTGTGTATGTGTTTGTGTGTGTGTGTGTGTGTGTGTGTGTCGTATGTGTCTGAACTAATCCAGGCAATACAACATTTAAATGGTGTGTGTGTCTTATGTTGACGAATTAGATAAGCCAATACATATATTCATGTGTGGGTGTGTGTTGTTGCTGAATTAAATCAATTAATACAAACGTATAAAGTGTGAGCGTGTGTGTGTGTGTGTTGTTGCTGAATTAAATCAATTAATACAGACGTTTAAAGTGTGAGCGTGTGTGTGTGCTTGTGTGTGTGTGTGTGTGTGTGTGCGTGCATGCGTGTGGGTTGTGTGCAATGTTGCTGAATTAAATCAGCCAATACAAAACTTCATGTGTGTGTGTGTTTCACGTTGCTGAATTAAATCAGTCAATACAAACTTTCATGTGTGGGTGTGTGTTATGCTGCTAAATTAAATTAGTCAACACAAATTGTAATGCGTGTGTGTGTATATGTCATGTTGCTGAATTAAATCCGTCTATACAGAATTGCATCACGGTTGCATGCTTCACCCCTTTAAGTATTCATCTACGACTGATAGCGACGGAGGTCAGGTCTATGACAGAGGCCCTAGCACCAAGACGATAGAGCACAATGCCGGGAATAGACCAGATAACCGAAGTCATCATCACTATCCTCTCTACTTCGAGCCCTCAGCCAGCAATACCATCGCTTGAGCCGATGATAATACTGTCGCAGAGGAGATATTTCCTGTATAGCTTACGTCTATCTTCGAACTCCATGGAGAGATATTTTTTCCAGCTCGGCAATTCTACCATTTGATACCGCTGGTCCGCATGTGGCGGCAGCTCTGTGGCTTCAGATTGGACGGTTGAACACAGCTTCATCGTACTCAATAACTCAATAGGTCGATGGTATATCAATATGGTAAATACAAGTTTGAACAGTCACATTTTTTGTCAGGGTCTCGCGACGATCAATCTCGGTAGTAAAACGGAAGGGGGTGGGGTGGTGGGGGGGCAATGCAATGAGTAGACGTAGCGACTGGAAGTCGGTCCTACAATTAATACATTGGAGTGACCTACTTTTCTCTAACTTTATCTCTATATCGAGAACAGTGGCAATCACAGTTAATTTGTTCTCTATATTGGTAAATATAAGACCAACAATTTTCGCGGCTTTCCGTTTCAGAGAGAGACCGTGGAGTATCCAGACCTATTATAAGACCAACGATTTTCTCGGCTTTCGGTTTCAGAGAGAGAGACCGTGGAGTATCCCGACCTAATTGATAGGGCCTTACTTCCCGATCACGAGCTCGAGATAAACAGTAGACCATAGGGGAATCCCTTGAGAATCATTTGAGAATCCCTTGGTCTTTCCCAAATGTAGCAGCCAATTCCATGTTACCACCGCCTTAGATCTCGTAGACATGGTATAATGATGCGCATACCCAATGATATCACACGGATACATGGATACAAATGGATACATATATATCAGCCTATAGAGCTGTGTAGGTAAACTGATGGAGCGTATGATAAACACCGGACTGATGTGGCAGTTGGAATCAAAAAACATATCAATTCCACAGCAAGCATGAAATAGACACCACAGATCCACTGAGGACCAGATCACTGTCATAGAGGATGCTTGCCAAGAGAAAAAAAGCATACAATAGTGGTTTGGGTAGATCTAGAGAAGGCATTTGACACGGTGTGGAAAGATGGACTTAATATCAACTTACAAAGAAGTGATGTATCTGGAAAAATTACAGGATGATCTGCCACTACCTCGAAAACAGAACAGCCATATTTCAAGTACAAAGGCAGATGCTCAATAAAGGTGGCACTGGAGCAAGGAGTACCCAAATAAGGGAGTACTGTCACCTCCACCTTTTTCTTGTGAAAATAAACAGCATATTAGAGAATATACCATGAAGGGTCCACAGCTTCATGTTTTCTGACGATCTGGCTGTGTTAACCTCTGAAAAAAATCGCACCATATCTAAAATATAGAATCCAGCAGGCCCTAACATTGCTGGAGGAATGGGAGAAATCATAGCTGGTCAAAATAAATGAAGAAAAAACAACATGTACGATATTATCTCTTTGAAATAAACCCCATAACATCAAAATACATTTTAAGATCAAATGTATGAGTCTAAACAAAAAACCCAAACTACTTGGGCGTCACATTTGAATAAGAGCAAGACACAGAATGGCAACCAAGAGGAAACTTGCTGTGGAACAGAACAACGAATACTGAAGAACATGTACATTAGAAGAATGAGACCAGTTCTCAAGTATGACATTGCGAAATTGGCAACAGCAGCAAAGGCGAACGTTGATAAAATTAGCAAACTTCAAAACCAAGACATGAGAGTTATAACAGGAGGCATGAAGTCAACACCAATTGTAGAACTTTAAAAAAGTACAAATCTGCAATCCATGACCGATAGAAGAGACAGAGAGAACAGCAGCGATCGGAGAAACTAAGAAGACTGACAGACCACCCAATGCATCAGAGACTAAATGGATTTGGAAAAGAGAGACTTCTTCTTCTTCTTCTTCTTCTTCGTACGCAATCAGACATTAGAAAAGAGAGACTAAATCGGATACACTTTGCAGAAATAGCCAAAGCAGAGATGAGCGAAGACACATTGAACACCATAACCGCAAAAAAAAAGCATATTTCTACTGTACCCAAACCCACCTGGAAGCAGCATATCGTTCCAGAGGTTGTTTGAAATATACAAGGTATTGGAAACAAGAACTGTCATACTGAAAAAAAGTCATAACCCTGAGGTACATAGTGAACAATTGTCCAAGCATGGACTGGATCCATGTATACACTCGCGGTTCTTTAAGAAACACAACACATAAAGGAGTGAGATGAGTATTCATGAGCCTAACAAATGGTATACAAAAAAACAACAACACTTTCAGTGGCAACTGGAACATTCTCAAGCAATTTCAGAGCGGAGGCAGATGTATTAAAAGCTGCAGTACAAGCAATGCTGACAGGCGAAAGCAATGAAAGCCATATAATTATGTGAATATGTGCTCTGTCCGTGGTTACAGCACTTTCAAACCATAACAACACATAACTTGATGATTTAAGAGCAGTATTATGTCAACTATGCCAGCAGTCCATATCAAAAAGAGTAGTGGTACAGTGGGTTTCGTCTCATTGTAACATGCAAGGCAACGAGGAAGAAGACAGAATGGCAACAGAAGATGCAAGGTTACCACAACTAGTTTATAGTGCATATATATGTATATACATATATAGATTTGACATGCTACTGGTCGGGTTGTACGAGTGACCAGTTTACAAATGAATCGCATGACTTTGCCTTCGCAGTTTACAAGACAAGGCAGCGATCTATACGTGCCGTAGGCAAGGGTGCACACGAGTCGTTGCACGTAGCTACTCCACAACCATACATCCCAGTCAAGCGCTATGCAAACAACCACCCAGGCGAGATAGTTATGGGCAGTACGCATGACGTCCTCGTGTGCTATAACATTAGTATTCAGCATGACTGGTCCACAGTGCCCGACTGTTACACCAGGCCATGTCTGGTACACCGGCTGTTTAGTCGCTCCTCTTCTACCGTGAGGTGTAGAGGTTTGCAAGAGAGAACACCACACAGCTCTTTCCGCCGCCTTTTTCCTGCCCTTTAACAAACCTGCCCACTATCATTTAGGGACTGTCATATGTTGTCTTCCCAACGTACTTTGGGGCATCATGGGGGTCTCCGTCCTCGACTTTGTATCTCCCATGACCGCGTTGGTATCCGATCTTCTTCCAATGTAGTTGGGACTGCTCGACTCTTGTCTGCAGGGGTTGAACTTCAAGATTGCGACGTATTGTCTGATTGCGGATCTTGTCCCGTTTAGTCGCCTGATTCGCCATTTATAGGGACCTAATTTTTGAAGTTGTTAATTGCCTTTCTTTGGCTGTAGTCATTCTCAATGACTCACATCCATATGTCGGTATACTTCCATCATTGTTTTCCTGCTTAATTATTTGTTTACTGAGGAAACCTCTGTTTATTTCATTGAAAAGTCTACCTGCTGCTGCCCTTCGTGCAGCTAACTCCTCTTTTATTCATCCCCTGCTGTCTATTACCACTCCTAGATGTTTAAAGTTGTTGACCTGCTCCAGTGCTCGTGTTCCCAGGGTTATCCGATGTCTCTTTTCATATCTGGCGATCACCATGGTTTTTGTTTTGAAGTTGCTGATGTGCATTCCTCTTTTCCTCAACTCCTCTTTCCAGACCTGTAAGTTGATCTGTAGATGTGCTTCGGATTTCGTTATCTGGGCCACATCATCTGCAAATGCTAGTTCTGATATGTAACTTGGTCTCATCTTCCAGTACCCTACTTCATACTTTTGTCTCCGTTCCTTGCAGGCTTTAATGACTTCATCCATGAGGAATATAAAATGGTACCGTGATATAATGACCTCTCTGTCGTACTCCGCTATTGATCTTGAACTCTCCTGACTTTTGATTTTATGTCCGCACATAATTTCTGCATGTTTTATATAATCTATGTATGGCAGAGATCAGGGGTCATGGGATGCTCTTCCGTGTCAGGCACTCCCAGAGTGTGTCTCAAAAAACTTTGTCAAATGCTTTCTCCAAATTCAAAATGCAGAGATGCATCTCTTTATAATATTCAAGAGCCTTTTAACGTAGCTGTCTGCGTTTAAAGTTACGGTCTTGAGTACTTCTATCTGCCCTTAACCCACTTTGAGTTTCATCCATATTTGGATCTGCTATACATCTTAATCGCCGTTCTAGAATCCTAGAGTAGACTTTCCCGGGGACACTGAGAAGGGAAATACCTACGTGATTTCCACATTGTCGATTGTAACACTTTTTAAATATTGATATTATTATTGAAACCTTCCAGTCTCTTTGTATCTTCTTGATGCGCCAAACTGCCTTGATAATCTTTGTGAATAGTATTTCTCATGCCGTTCCCATGTATTTAACCATTTCTGGTGTTATGCCGTCATGTCCTGCCGCTTTACCAATCTTAATTTTCTCCAATGCTGCCTTTAGTTCTTCCATTGTGATATTATCGTTTCCCTCCATGGCTCCCTCTTCTTGAATTGGGACTGTTACTTAAAGAGCTTGGTTTTCCTCCACTCCAAGAAGATCTGAGAAATATTATTACCATCTGTTCATTACCTCTTCTGGGGCGGTCAACAGCGCACCTTGTTTATCTTTAACAAAATTCAGGGGGCAATCCTTTTCCTTCCTCATGTTCTTTAAGGTCCTGTAGAACAGTTTCTGGTTACATCCAGCATTATTTTCCCGTTTCTCTCCAAATTCTTACCAGGATTTATGTTTGGCCTTGAGCACAGTCTTCAGTCTTCTTTGCCTTTGTTCTAAAATATACATATTCTTTATATTTCTGTTTTTGTTCTTCTGTATTACTAGCCCCTAGGTATTGCTTCCATGCCTTTTTCTTTTCTCGAAATATTCTTTTCACTTCCTATGTCCACCATGGTGTATTCTTTCTCTTCCGTCCTTCTATGGTTTGAATGCATGCCTCTATTGCAGCCTCTTTGAGGATGTCTTTGAATTTTACCCAGAGCAATTCCATATCTTCTTCAGATTCCTCTATTCTTTATATTGTTGTTGTTATGAGCCATTGGTATATCCTCTTGACATCTGGTTCTCGTAGTTTGTAAGCCTTAATTTTATTTTCTCCTCGTGTGTTATGTTTCATGCCTGCTGATGGATCGAATGAGGTTGGGGGATAGGAGCAGGTTGTGGGATCGGAGGAGGTTGTAGGATCGGAGGAGGTTGTAGGATCGGAGGAGGTTGTGTGACCGGAGGAGGTTTGGGGATCGGAGGAGGTTAGTGATCGGATGAGGTTGGGGGACCGAATGAGGTTAGGGGTTCGGAGGAGGTTGTGTGATAGGAGGAGGTTGGGGGATGGAGGAGGTTGTGTGATCGGAGGAGGTTGGGGAATCGGGGGAGGTTGTGTGATCGGAGGATGTTGGGGGATCGGAGGAGGTTGTGTGATCGGAGGATGTTCGGGGATCGGAGGAGGTTGTGTGATCGGAGGATGTTGGGGGATCGGAGGAGGTTGTGTGATCGGAGGAGGATGGGGGATCGGAGGAGGTTATGTGATCGGAGGAGGTTGGGGGATCGGAGGAGGTTGGGAGATCGGAGGAGGTTTGGGGATCGGAGCGCGTTGAGGGGTCAGAAGAGTAGCCGGTGGTAAGGCGACAGTTGTGCCAAATGCGGTCACCCAAAATGACAGGGACAAGGGTGGAAATGGTCATGCCAAGCGCGTTCATGATGCTCGGGTTAGACGTATCCTAAACGTCCGGTGTACCAGACATGGCCCGGTAAACCGGTCAGGAATGGTGCACCAGTCATGCCGACTACTAATGTTATAGCACACGAGGACGTCATGCCTACTGCCCATAACTATCTCGTCTGGCTCGTTGTTTGCATAGCGCTTGACGGAGATGTATGGTTGTTGCGTAGCGACATGCAATGTACTACACACGACTTGCGTGCACTCTTGCCTACGGCACGTATAGATCGATACCTCGTCTTGTAAACTGCAAAAGGGAAAGTCATGGGATCCATTTATAAGCTGGTCAATCGTACAACCCGACCAGTAGTATTGAATATTATTGACGCATGACAAATTTATCTATCTATATGTATATATGCACAAAAGCAACAATGTCTGCTCCAACAGCTAATGTTCAGACGGTCGTAAACCTGTGTGATTGTTCTAAGCTTGAGCATAGGCTGCGCCAAACTCACCAATTTGCCTATCAAGGAGAGGACTTTGCACACGCTAGACTTCAATACCTATGACATGTGAATAATGACACTAGATTTCAATGTTGCAACGGCCATCCATGATACGCTCGTTAAGCTTGGCCTCCCGTACAACATTATGAATTTCAAATATATACTTTGTAGAATATAAGTATACCTACATGAAGCATGGTGTCTATAGCGGTAATTTTCGGGGCCCCTTATGTCAATGCGCTGGCGTTTTCTGGTAGCAACTTTTTATTTTCAAGATCGTGGCATTGTGATTCAATGTGCAGCGCAGGTGACATGATGAGACTGTTGAAACTACATTAAACGAGTAAGGCTTTGGAAGTATGGAGCTAATGGTATGCCTACAATAGGGTGCTATAGAGGATGCATTAAAAGGAAACCGTTGCGACACGGACGAGTGAAACAAGAAGTGGGAAAGCAAAATAATAAACGAAAAACAACACATGTTAAAATTAAAATTGTTTAATTCACAAGCGAGAAGCATATCAAATAAAAGATATGAATTGTATCCGAATGTAGAAGAAAAAATCCCACATATAATGGGGTTAACTGAATAATTGATACATGAGGACATTGCATATAGTGAGTTTGAAAATGAGAGACACAATATTAAGGAAATATATGTTAGTTGAAGAATAGACTATTGAAGAAGGCGTTTTATTTAATTGTACGAATTCAGTTGATATAAAGATCAAATTTGATTTATCATCTAGCCTATTAAATAGTTCGCCGTCTCGCTAAGGGAATTGACGGAAGGGCACCACCAGGTGTGGAACCTGCGGCTTAACTTGACTGAACACGCCAATACTGTAGAACAACTGACAAATCGAGAGCACTGCCGTTTGGGTCTAATAATGAACGTACGCTGGTATTAGACTTACGGATGACAAGTCAGCTCTCAAACACTCAAATGAAAGAACGCTACGGAAATCGTGCTTAACTCCGCAGAAACCGCAGATTTCAAATACCTGGTCATTGACAAACAAAAGCCCTCAATAAATTCGTCTGATCAAATAGTGAACGGGTGCTGGAAATAGATCATCTGAAGACAGGTCAGTTTTACCCTACAAATGACAGGGCGTTGCTACGGAAAACCAGCTCAAATCGAGATGAGCCGCAGACACTTTGGTTCACGTACCAGGCTGATAAGCCAAGGGCGCGAGGCTACCATGTGGGGGATTACGGCCGAACCCTTGTAAGCCGCAATCCCGCCCAAAATCTCAGCACCACTGCAATGGGAGGCTCCTACATGCTCGGGACCTGGGGCTTGCGCCCCAGCCCTATCATGTAGAGCCACAGTAAGAGGTCCTTGCCGTCCGCCAATCAAAGCGGGCGGACAACTGCTTGATACTCACCTTATACGGCGATTGGGTGCGAAACCACCAACCAAAGACTTAGTACCTGGTCGGGGTGTCGAAAACAGTAGAGCAGCCACCTCACTGTGAACTGTCAAGACTCAACCACTGACCATGAGAGTTGTCCGCACACCAGGCGAACAACATCTCTGTGACATTACCAGGCTTGTCCTCTGGCTAAATGCACACCGGCTACGATATCTACCTCTGTACGCTATCAGCCATATAACTATCATGCTGGACGCAGAAGAGATGCAGACCAGCGGACATTGCACACCTGCCCCACTGTGTCAACACCCCAGGTGGCGGGGAATGCTAGGCGTACCATCCCTGCATAGAAGCCAAGAAAATAAAAGGAAAAAGAGATACCCCACTCACATGCAAATGCTACGTTTCTGGCAGGACGTGACGATCCTGGGATACAGACACACTGGACTGCCTCTCTTCCGGGTAAACCAGTCCATCTTATATATCATCTCACATATCATCATTGCACCCTATAGACACGAGTAGTGAAGACTCGATAGTCTAGTAAGACAACTTCCATAAGAGAGACAACTCTGATCATAAACAACTGCTGCCTTGCAGATAGGCTGGGGACAGCCAAAGGCTAAGGAGGGCATCCCTACAGAAACGCCTGTTGAAATCGGATGCACGGGGCCGCAAGCCTAACAAAACAGTGCAACGTAAATCGCAGTGTGATGGCAGTACAACCTATCAGAAAAACGCATGGCGCTCATCCTGCGGAGTCCCGCCAGGCAGCGATAGTGCCGGGCCTCACGCCTCGAAGGGGCCCACCCTTAACTACTGGTGGTCACCCACCCATGTGTCGTGGAGTCAAGGCACATGGCTATGGGGCAACTGCTATTGGCCAAAACCTCAAGACCCTCAAAATACTACAGTGGAATGCGGAGGGAGTCATTAACAAAAAACTTTCCCTAACACACCACCTGCATGAAGGTAAGATTGACGTGGCATGTATCCAGGAAACGCACCTCAACAATAACCATAAATTCTATATCAGAGGATACCAGACCTTCCGTCTAGATAGAGAAGGCCACAAAGGAGGGGTCCTGATACTGACCAGAAACTGCATACCGAGTAGCGCGGTATCTGTCAATCACACCGGACAAGCAGAAATTGTAGGAGTTGACATAATGGCCCAAGAGACGAAGCTCCGCATTTTCAATCTGTACGGACCACCAAATAGAGACCTATCGCTCTCGAGTATGGAGGTCAGAGACTCCAACTGCATAGTAGTTGGAGATTTCAACAGCCACTCGGAGAGATGGGGATACTCTGACACAGACAGCAGAGGTGACGAAGTGGAAGATTGGGAGATAGATGCAAATCTCTCCCTAATCAATAGGCCGGAGGATAGACCTAGCTTCTATTCAAGAACATGGCATACCACCTCGACTCCAAATTTGGCCTTCTCCACACAGGACATACACCATAAAATAGACCGCCAGGTGCTAAACCAACTGGCAGGTAGCGACCACAGGCCGATCAGACTAACCATTGACATGGAAGTAGGCCCACAGGAAACAAAACCGCTCCCACGTTGGAATTACAAACGAGCCGACTGGGACAGATTTGCAATCCTGACAGATGGGCTGTGTGAAACCATCAACACACGACACTCAAAAATGAAGCCCATGGTAGAGAGCCTAAGCAAGGCAATAATGCAATCCGCCACTGAAACCATCCCAAGAGGAGCTAGGAAAAACTATAAGCCCTACTGGAATGATGAATTGCAGAAAGGGGAAGATGCAGTAACAAATGCTAGGAACATGGCAGAGCGAGAAAAATCCATGGAGGCAAACATCGCCCTCAAAGCGAAGTACAAACACACTCTCAGGCAAACAGCAAGAGAATACTGGAAAAATAAAACGGAAAGTCTAAACCTGGACAAAGACGGGAACAAGCTATGGAAGCTAGTCAGAGCCATGAACAACGAAACCCTGTCAAATAAACAAATTACTATCAAGCAGGGCGAGAACTTGATCACAGGTAAGAAAGCCGCTAACGCCTTTGTCGATCACTATGCCAGAGCAAACCACATCGAGGTCCCTGCAGATAAGCATACAGACATTAGCGAAGAGCTAAAGGGACACGAAAACATAAATACGGCTCCTGAAGAGCACATGATGGCCAAACTAACAATGCGCGAAATGGAAGAGGCTATGAGAACACTAAAGAAAAGGAAATCTCCCGGAAAAGACGGGATCACAAACGAAATGCTGATGGGGGTGGGCCAAACAGCGAAGAGGAAATTACTATCAGTCCTGAACCAAAGCTGGAAAAGGGGTATTGTGCCCCAGGCATGGAAAGACGCAATACTGGTACCAGTACCAAAAACAGGAAAGGATAAAACAGATCCAAATGGATACAGGCCTATCAGCATACTGAGCTGTGTCGGCAAGCTGATGGAACGGATGATAAACACCAGACTGATGTGGCATCTGGAAGAAAAACGAATACTAATTCCACAGCAAGCCGGCTTCAGACAGCACAGATCCACTGAGGACCAGGTCATCCTCATAGCCCAGGAGATAGAAGATGCCTACCAGGCACAGAAAGACACAGTAGCTGTTTGGGTGGATCTGGAAAAGGCATTTGACAAAGTCTGGAAGGATGGACTTAGAGTCAATCTAAGAAGAAGTGATGTCGGTGGGAAGATGTACAAGTGGATCAACCACTACCTCAAACAAAGAACGGCCAGAGTCCAAGTACAAAGGCAGATGAGCAAAAAGGTGACACTCGAGCAGGGAGTACCCCAAGGGGGAGTATTGTCACCCACACTCTTCCTGGTATATAAAAACGATATTACAGAGAATATACCAAGAAGAGTCCATAGCTCAATGTTTGCAGACGATCTGGCTATGTGGACCTCTGAAAAGAATCTCACCATAGCAAGAAATCGGATGCAGACGGCCCTAACATCGCTGGAAGAGTGGGCGAACTCATGGCTGGTCAAAATAAACGAGGAGAAAACCACATGCACAATATTCTCGCTTTCATTAAAACTCCAAAGTACCAAATTAAGTCTAAATGGCAAATTCCTGCAGCCAAACGACAACCCAACCTATCTGGGAGTCACATTTGATCGGCGCATGACATGGACAAGTCAGATTGAGAGAAACCGAATGAAAGCCAGATAAAGAATGGCAATCATGAGGAAACTTGCTGGCACAAGCTGGGGAGCAGACGAAGGCATACTAAAGAAACTGTATACTGGAAGAGTGAGACCAGTTCTCGAGTATGGCATTGCGGCATGGACAACAGCAGCAAAGGCGAACTTAGATAAAGTTAACAAACTTCAAAACCAAGCCATGAGAATTATAACAGGTGGCATGAAGTCAACGCCAATTGTAGAACTTGAAAAGATTACAAAACTGCAATCCATGACCGATAGAAGAGACTGCAGAGCCCAGCTGCAGTCAGAGAAACTCCGAAGACTGACTGACCATCAAATGCACCAGAGACTAAACAATTTGGGAAATGGGAAACTAAAGCGGAGAAACTTTGCAGAAATAGCCAAAGCAAAGATGCACGAAGATCCCATAAACGCACTAACAACACCAAAACCCATCAATACTGTACGAAAACCTACCTGGAGGCAGGATATATTTCCAGAAGTGGTAGAAAATATACCAGGTATTGCAAACAAAAACTGCCAGACTGAAAAAGAAAGGAGATATACTACCCTAAGCTTCATTACGAAAAGCTACCCAAGCATGGACTGGACCCATGCATACACCGACGGTTCTGTAACAAACACTACACAGAACGGAGGGGCAGGAGCATTCCTGAACCTACCAAGTGGCAGACAAATAACACTGTCACTCGCTACTGGTAAGTACACAAGCAATTTCAGAGCGGAGGCAGAGGCACTGAGGGCGGCAGTGGAAGAAATGGTGACACACAGTGAAAATGAGAGCCATATAGTCCTGCTGACAGATGCTCTCGCCGTAGTCACAGCGCTAAAAAGCCAGAAAAACACTGAGCTTAATGACTTAAGAGCAGCACTCCGCAAACTGTGCCAGCAGTCCGCACCAAAAAGGGTAGTGGTACAGTGGGTTCCGTCACACTGCAACATCCAAGGCAACGAGGAGGCAGACAGACTGGCAAAAGAAGGTGCAAGACTACCACAAACAGATACCAGTATGACGTACGAAGAGTCAAAACGGCTTATCAAAGCCAGATACATGAACAAATGGGAAACCGAACATACTGGTTACACCAAAAACGATGCCTATTACCAGTTGAACCGAAGAGAGCAGGTCGTTGTCTTAAGACTTCGCACTGACCACAACAGACTGAGGTACCACCTATTCAACAAATTGAAGATAGGGTGTACCGACGAATGCCCGTGCGGTACTGGTAAAATGACCGCTGAACATCTGCTGCAGAACTGCCCTACATACGAGGATCAGAGAGAGCAGATGTGGCCATTACCATTGGAACTGCAAGACAAGCTCTATGGCAGTGGCGAGAGCCTCAGGATGACCGCCGCTTTTTTCGAAAAAAATAATGGTTACTGTCTGACTGCGTACGAAGAAGAAGAAGAAGAAGATTTATCATCTGGTAACAAAAATAAAAGGTTATGCAGATTAAAAGCAAGTGTGGGGGGGGGGGGGGGGGCAAGGATTGCAGTATGCTATGGATGACCATCAAGTTAAAAAGAGGAACATGAGAAGCTGATTAGTAGCACAGCAAGACGATTGAATATAAATTATTAGTAATGGGATTTTAACTTTGCAGAAATAAGATGGGATATGATAGAATAAAATGCAGAGTCAAAAGCTTTTGTTATGTGCATAACTAGCAATTTCTTTATTCAACATACACAAGTAGCCACAACAGGCAAAAATACACTAGACTTAGTTTTCACTAAAGAGGAAAATACAATTTAAAACGTTATCGTTCGGGAACTGTATGGTTCAAGTGACGATCAGATCATCTACTGTGATTTTATAACACCGAAAGAAGTAAACATTAACACACGACTATTTTAATGCAGATGTTAAAAAGACGAAAGAGGTAGTTAGCCACATAATATGTAAAGATATTGTCGAAGGAACAGATGTTAAAAAAAGATTGAACAGTTTTAAAACATATATATCAAATAGCTGAAATTGTAATGTGTTTCATTTAGTGAGGTAAACCACAAGCGTAAAATGTGGATAACCACATTTGTACATAAATGTAGAAAAGCTAAAACTAAAATTTGATCACAATATATCGTGGCAGATAAATCAAAAGAACATATAAAAAATATTTGGAGAAGCAGCACATAGTTCAGAAAGTAAAAAAAAACAAATAAAATAAACCTTAAAAAAAAGTGCTCAAAGAATCAACACGTTTCTTATGTTATAAATTTAAAACGAACGAAAGACATAGTAGGCCATCTCATAGACATCACTTGAAATATAATAAGGGACCATAGGGATGCAGCTAATCTATTCAATCAGTAATATGGCACAGTCTACCTAACAGAAGATTGCTCCAAGATCCCAGAGTCTATATATATTTTTCAAAGAGATATGGGCACAGAGATTAAGATCAATATTTATTACATAAGTAAGTGTTTTTAAAACATCCAATGTATTGAAAGTGGATAAATGTCGAGGGCAAGATAGTATTCATCCAATATTTCTGTTTGAAATTAGATACCAACTAGCAAAACTATTTGATATATTATGTTTTCAATCGCTAGAAAAAGGGCCTGTATCACAGGATTGGAATGATGCAAGAGTGATTTCTTTATTCAAAAATGGCAAAAAAGTATATACAGAAAATTATAGAGCAGTAACTTTAACGAGCAATGTATGTAAATTGTTACAGTCAATATTCAAAGAAAAAAATATAAAAACATTCAGACAAATTTAATCTAATCAGAAGCACTAGAAAGTCATAAAAATAATGAACAATGATTTAAGAGCAGTACTATGTCAACTATGCCCGCAGACCGCACCAAAAAGAGAAGTGGTACAGTGGGTTCCATCTCATTGTAACATCCAAGGCAACGAAGAGGCAGAAAGACTGGCAAAAGAAAGTGCAAGACTACCACAACCAGACTCTAGTATGACCTACGAAGAGTCCAAAAGGCTTATTAGAGGCAGATACATGGTAAAATGGGAAACAGAACATAATGGATACACACAAAAATTATGCCTATTTCCAGTTCAACAGAAGAGAGCAGATCGTGGTCTTCAGACTCCGCACAGGTCACAACAGACTGAGGTATCAACTATTAAATAAACTGAAGATAGGTGAAACTGACGAATGCAGTTGTGGTACCGGACAAATGACCGTTGAACATCGACTGCAAAACTGCCCGACATACGAGGACCAGATAAAGCACATGTGGCCATCACTAGTGGCAACACTAGACAAGCTATATGGCATTGTCGACAGTTTCAGGATGACCGATGCTTTTTTTCGAAAAAATACAGGTTGACGTCTGATAGTGTACGAAGAAGAAGAAGAAGAAGAAGAAGAAGAAGAAGAAGAAGAAGAAGAAGAAGAAGAAGAAGGAGCAGAAGAGGAATAAGAAGAAGAAGAAGAAGAATATAATCATAAATATTCAGCATGTGTTTACTAGCCGGAGATCGTGCCTACGAAATCTTTTCGAATTCTTAGAGGAGGATGCACAAGTGATAGATAAAGGACATCAAGTGTTATTTATGTTGTTTATCGAGTATTTGCAAAGGCCTTTGAAAGAGTACCTTATCGAAGATTATTTATGTTGTTTATCGAGTATTTGCAAAGGCCTTTGAAAGAGTACCTTATCGAAGATTATTTATGTTGTTTATCGAGTATTTGCAAAGGCCTTTGAAAGAGTACTTTATCGAAGATTATTTATGTTGTTTATCGAGTATTTGCAAAGGCCTTTGAAAGAGTACCTTATCGAAGATTATTTATGTTGTTTATCGAGTATTTGCAAAGGCCTTTGAAAGAGTACCTTATCGAAGATTATTTATGTTGTTTATCGAGTATTTGCAAAGGCCTTTGAAAGAGTACCTTATCGAAGATTATTTATGTTGTTTATCGAGTATTTGCAAAGGCCTTTGAAAGAGTACCTTATCGAAGATTATTTATGTTGTTTATCGAGTATTTGCAAAGGCCTTTGAAAGAGTACCTTATCGAAGATTATTTATGTTGTTTATCGAGTATTTGCAAAGGCCTTTGAAAGAGTACCTTATCGAAGATTATTTATGTTGTTTATCGAGTATTTGCAAAGGCCTTTGAAAGAGTACCTTATCGAAGATTATTTAGAAAGTTAAAATCCCATGCAATAAGTTGAGTAGTTGCCAAATGGTGTGATAATTATATAAAGTAAAACGTGTAGTGTCACAGGGCTTGCTTTTGGGACCACATTTATTATGTGTATATATATACACGATTTTGACATAGACATATGATTCATTATTGCAAAATTCGCTGATGACACAAAAACTATGCAGTAGTGTATATCTAAAGCAGAAGTTGATATATTCGGATTTAGATAAAACTGCAGAATCGTATATAACCTGGCAAATGAAGTTTAATGTGCATACATGTGCACGCAATAACACAAGTATATATAATGTGGACATTTTTACAGAATGGGCGATGACAATTTTAGAAGTTAGATATTGAAAGTGATCTAGGCATTAACATAGATCATACAGGTAGCAGTGAAACGAGTAAATTAAATGTTAAGTATGATAAATAGACATATTAAACATAGGAGCATAGAAGTGATTGTCAAACAGTTAACAGCTTTAGTTAGCACTAGATGTGAGTAGTGTGCAGGTGTAGAGTCCTTATTGTAGATGATATATACACATGTTGGAAAGGATTCACAGAAGAGCGACAAAGTTGATAGTGGTATTCAACAATTACATTATAAAGAAATAAAACGAAAAGTCGGCCTCCAGTGTATAGAAAATACAAGAATTAGAGAAGACGTAATACATGTTTATAAGATAATAAAAAAAAGGGATAAATTAGACGATGTCAGGTTACTTTTTCAAAAAAATACAACCGCCCACAAGAGAACACATATACACATTACAGAAAGAAAGCTCCATATTACCTGTTAAGAAATATTTATATATATATATCCAAATGAAATTGTTAACCTGAAATTGTATTGATGCGTTTCCTTTTTTAAAATTCTTATTTCACATGTAAATATCATATAAAATGGCTGCGCTGTTTGCGACAACGATTTCTCAGATTTTCATTTCTGAAGAATTTACTCCAAAACAATTCAATGATAATTACTGAACGCCGTTTGAATGTTGTAGTGGTCAATGTCGTTAGTTAACATTTGTGGTAATATAAAATGAGACAATATCCTTTTTTCTTATTTTTGTTCTTGACTCCATCATTTTTGTGTCTACTTCTTTGTCCATCTTCTTCTATTTCTGCTATTGCAATATGGAAATAATCTACGTTATTGATAACAACTGATCTATTGCTAAAATACTGTAATTTGTGGCATTTTTATCAGCATAAATGATGAACAGAGCCAAAGATTCAGGAGTGAAAAAGAAAGCTTACAGCAGCTAGTGACTCATTGATGTCGGCTTGCAACAGGGCTAGTAATCCATTGTGAACAAAACACTATTCAACCACATAGTGATGACCCTGGAAACACCTGCAAGGTGATCCCTGGTTAAGAAATTATTGATTGATACGGTAAGGTAAAGCCAGTCTATAGAATGTCTCAAAATCAGATGTCTTGGCTTGAAATATGCAGGTATCACACCGTTGTTGTAATCTGTGACATATCATATATTCAGGACCAACGCCAAAGAAAAGGAATAATGGACAAATGAAAATACTGACTGGAAAATATACACCAGATTATTGATTTATGACAAATGTTAGAAGACCATTACAACCACCAAACAAACAAACCAAAAAAATGAAAAAATAAATTAAGCGGGGGCTCGACTTAATTGCCTCTTGTAGTTTTCCCCATTTTAGCTCTGTCTCTCTCGGCAGATGGGTACCGCATACGTCGATATCATCGCACAAAGCACGAAATCCGTAGCTAAAGCGATGAACCCAGGGATCTCCGGAATAAAATTACATCATGGACCGACCGTCGCAGCTTTAAATCCAACCCCGACCGTCTGAATACATGGCAAACGGCTTGACCACTTTGTCACAGAGACCCCCACACGTATACCATTGGCATGAAGCATTAAATTAACCAGATCCAGAATATCCGTTAGACTTTCAATCGGTTAATTGTGTGAAGCCAGCTCGACAAAAAATGACAGCTCTTTTAATACACAACAATATATTAAATAAACTGACCCAGATGGTGTCTCATAAGAAGCAATCAAAAGTGTGATATACTTTTCTAGAGAACACCAACAGATTAGAAGAACGACTTAGTAGTTCAATAACTGGAAAACGTAGGAACTGCAACAGCGCCCAAAATAGAGGGGTCAGAGATTAAAATGGAAATTGTTAGAATGATTGAAAGAGCCAGAGATAAACACTTGATTAACCTGCAGGTAGGTTTTAACAAATATATATTCCATGTTGATCATATACCTGTACTGCGAATACATTTTGACGTTTGTAGACTGGAATGCATAACTTTATATCGGATTTGTAAATGATGAGAAGTCATTTAACAGTTTAGACAGGGAATCACTTAGTAAATTGCATAGACACTATTGAGTAATACATAACATTCAGTAACATAATAAACACAACGTTCAGAGTGTTATAAAGTTTTAAAAAGCTTTCAAACACCTTTTGCGATAAGAACTGGAGTGAGACAGAGCTGTCGCTAATAACCATTGCTCATTCTCCTGGCTGTTTACCTGTACAACAGTTCCAGACAGAGCATGCACGTTAAGGGCAGGATTGATGGGTTCGGCGACTCTGTGAACAAAGGTACCTGAATGTGTGCCAAGGTCTCGACACTAAGTCGACAAATAAAAACAGTGGATTGATGAAACAAATGTCTTTGGTGCAGTTAGGGGTTAGGCGCTGACAACTCTGGCAATCCTATTTGGGAGGAAAGGGGGGAGGGGTTTGGGGTTAGTGACTGACACAGGCCTTCAGATCTTGCAGCGACATTTCGATTGACATGAATTCAGAGTTATGCGTTCCAATAACATCATAGTGGAGCTGATTAAACTAGAGTTAAAACTGGATCAGACATCACACAGATGACCATTGGACAACACTGATATTGCTTGAGACATTATAATACAAGGCAATGTTTTACTCATGCAGGCCGGCCATGGAGGGAGCTCAAGACTGAGATTTTAGCAAGGGGTCTGTTTAGCTCGCTGACTTTATAGAAGATCGAATGTTAGCCTGTTTCGAGTTGAGAAGGCTGTTTGAAGGAATCTTAGAGAAATGGAATGAATTACAGGGTGGCAGAACCAGTATACCCGTTTTGGTCTTGGTCAGTTGCTCTAAAGTGTCTGTTGTTTACACATGTGAGACAACAGATTTTGAATATGTATATATGTATGTATATATATATATATATATATATATATATATATATATATATATATATATATATATATATATATATATATATATATATACATATATATGTAAATGTATGCATATGTATTATGATTATTTAGTTAAGATGTATTTTACATAGTTTTTTGTAATATATTATTCTTGTAAATGGGTGTTTATTAAATATGGAGAATGTTGCTGGATAGTGTTGCTGTGTTAATTGCTGAGTGTGGTTCGATCGTTGTGAATGATGTTGATCACGTAGTAACATCTAGAATACTAAACCACTGTGGAAACGCCTTACGCTGCCAGAAATGGAAAATGAAGAGCACGGCTTTTTCAAATAAACATGATGATCTAGACGTGGCTGATGAATTGCTCTTCGATCATATAACCACAACAAAATACAAAATACAATAAATGTGCTTACTGAATTGTTTTCAAATTGATTCGAATGTTCAAAGACATGAGATACAGTATTTGAGAATGAAAGCACCAACATAATTGAGATTGTATTGGGAGAGACGATGCTGCTACAGTTAGACTCATGCATATATTGGTAGCAGTATAGACAAGTTCGGGGGTACTGATATATTTTAAATTAAGTAAGAATATTAGACAACGCAAAAAAGGCTTTTCTAGTGCTACTTGATATTATGGATATCAAATAAAAATGGTTTCTCCAAAAGTCCAGATCTTCAAAAAGAATATCATGTCAATTTTTTTGTAGGGCTCTGTGACGACAGGAACAAAGAAAAGTACAACTAACAAGGTCAAGGCTTTCGTCAACCTGATGCTTGAACCAAACTGAGGGAACATTGGATTAAAGAAGACTACGAATGGTGTCAGTTATATTTATATCAGGCATATGTTCTGTACGGATCAGCTAGTTCTTATTGTTATTATTATCATTAGTAATATTGTTATTATTGTTATTGTAACTATATGTGTACTAACCATATTGACAGGCTGGTCCAAAAAATGGATTGACACATGCCCCAGTTTTACATTCTCCGCTGAAGTGGCATTCAACAAGACAATTACACTTGTACATACAGCCTTCTCCAAACCAGCTTGCACCACAAGTTGTGATATCTGTCAATTATAGTTAAACGAAAACATATGCATTGTGTAGTTGCACAGTAGTATATCACCAGATTTGTGCAGTTACAAAGTGGCACCCTTTCATAAGTAAATAGTTACAAAGCTGTATAGTTATATAATTTAATGTTTTCAAATGTATTTATTTGCAAAGTTGTATCGTTAAAAAGTGTGCAATTGCAAAGATACATAGTTTCACAGTTGTATATGTACAATGCTGTAGAGTTCCAAAGTTGTATAGTTACAAAGCTGTTGAGCTGCAAAAATATATCTCCATGAAAAGGAAACCCTATTTGTTTCCCGCCATATCGTATTTTTAATGTGCTGGAAGGTTACGCTTGTTGGACTGTTTCATTGTGGATTAGTTAATGTTACGTTGTGATTGTAAACGTATATTACTTATTATGATTTGATGTGTGCTGGGGAGGGTGTCGTGTGTTGTCACGTGTTACTGATGATTAGCTAATGGAAGGTGAAGGTTGCAGTCATAACGTTGACATAAGAGAGATCACGTTTAACTGTCATTTAACTCAACTCATTCCTAACAATTTCAAGAACACTCTCGTTTGTAACGCGATCCAAATATGAAATGCCAAGAATTCTAGGCGAGCTTCTCATTTCCATTGCGCAAATTTCACGTTCTACGGCAGCCGCCCAAGTCCATGTCTCACACGCGCATAGGTATACCAAAGTGGCTATTGTGTACATTAAAGTCAGCTTCGGTTTATGGCTAATGTTCTTATCTTTCTAGATTATTTGCAGTCTGGTCAGGGCGACCATGTCCATCGCTGTTTTTGACTGGTTCTCCGTTATTGACTCTTCCGCATTAATTTCTGATCGCAGATATTAGAACTGCGTAACACTTTCCAGAGGTTCTCCTTTAAAGATACTCGGGTTTAACATACCATCTAGTGTTGACCATGATCTTACTCTTCTATTCACTGATTTCCATTCGGCAATTTTTGGGCAGCAGTTTTCAGGTTTGCAAGTTCAGGCTCTGTTCCAGTCAGACCGGTAATGTCGTCGGCAAACCACCGGAGGTTCGTGAGTATGCGTCCACCTATACTGACCGTCCCTACGTGTTCATCAAATGCTTCTGACATAATGTGTTCTAGAAAAACATTGACAAGAATCGGAGAGAGCAGACACGCCTTATTCACTCGGACTGTCATGCGGAACCAGTCACCTTTGGTCTCTTTGAAGTAAGCTGCACTTACGGCATCAGAGAATAGTTTCTCAATGATCTGGGAGAATCGTATTCATAGCTTATACTTGCGCATAATTTCCCAGATAGGTTAAGTTTGTTCCTCAGGCTATCAAGAAAAGCTACCTCTGTTAGTGAATCTTTCAGTTTTACAAGGTCTTACCTAATCATTGGTTATTAAGGTCTGGATATGTTCTTTAGTCATAGTCTTAGTCGACATGTACTTCTACAGGACCATACGCCCATATGCAGGTCCTATCTCTGATGTGAGCTGGATGTAGCGAGGAGGATACTTTCCTGCTTGGCGGGCTAAACTAGAGCAGCTTATTACTCCACTATGAAGAGTGGTTAACTTATGTGCGAGTCTTAATATATATAAACATTAGAGCAAAGTAGGCATTCATCATGTTAGGCGCCATCTATGTTGCTCTTAACAAACTACCTAACCATGGCCAATGTTATGCCAAGTAACACAATTAGTCGCTTCTTACGACATGTTTTATGTGTGGCAGTGGTGCTATTCTTGCCCTTGTCATACACACAACTCCTGTCAAATGGCTATGTTCTTTAGTCTGAAACACAATGTAAGCAAACGCAGATCATGGTCACTGCCTATTTTTGCTTATCCATAACTTGATGTCTGGGCCTTAATGATACTGGAACGAAATCTGGTTTATATCATAATGTAGTCTCTCTAATGATGGTGCTGCCGTCTGGGTGGGTGCCATGTGATTCCCTACGACATATGAAGGTTCATCCGTAATATTTTGTAACACAAAACGATTGTTTTCGCCAAACTCCAGTAACATTTGCCCTGTCGCGTTTGAAGCTCTGTTTCAAGAGTGTCCGCGTGTGTCCGGCTAATTTTCTTACGCATCTGAGCTAACCTACGCGTTCCAGTCACCCTGCACTATGAGGATGACTTTATGGCGTGTATTGTTGATGAACTTCTGTAACTGGTCATAACAACACCAAACCTCCTCCAGGTCGGTTGTAGCGGCATGTGCCTGTATCGCCGTTATGTTAAAGGGTGATGCCTTTATTCTTATCTTTACGAGTCTACGAGTTGTGGGTGGTATTCTAGCACTGTGTTTTTATTCATTTTATGAACCAGGAACGCCACAGCATGTCTGTGAGTACTTTTCTCTGCATTATGGTAGAATCTATGACTTTCCTCTGTGTTTGTCTCTCCAAAACCAGTGTATCATGTCTCGCAAACACCTGATACGGACAATCTATATTTTAGCACTTCATGTGAAAGTTCGTTCAGTTTTCCAACCTGTCTTAATGTCCCGACATTCCACGTGGCAATAATGTCTTTGTCACGTGTTCTGAGTTTCTTTCAAGACCGGGTTGGTTTTAAAGTCGCGCTTGTGTCGTCCTGGCAATATTGTTGTTCTATCTAACTATATTGTGCAATGATGGTGTGTCTTTGGCAGTTACACACCTAACGGAGTCCATCACTCTCATGATGGCCTGATAAGGAAATCGACCCTGTATATAGCCCTCAATATGTTGCATTCATCCATACCCTCTCCGTCAGCAGGGTTTAAGCCTGCGCTATTCTCCCTGGCCGCCGCGTTTACTCCTCCCTCGTCATCCCCGATTCCCTCTAGATCGTTTCTTTGTGCCCGGACATGTGTTCGTACCGACCGCCTTATCACCAACGGTATTAGTTAACGACACACGTCAATATATGTATATTGGTTAAATAGCGATTTAAATTGTAGTGACATACGATTGTAGTGGGAGAAGAGTGTAGTGACAGAAGAATGTAGTGACAGTAGAATGTAGTGACATAAGATTGTAGTAATAGAAGAGTGTAGTGAAAGAATATTATAATGTCAATATATTGTAGTGGCAGAGGATTGTAGTGACAGTAGATTGTAGCGACATACGTGTGCAGTACCAGAATATTGTACAGATAGAAGAGTGTAGTCACATAATAGTGTAGTGACAGAAGGGCGTAGTCACAAAAGAGTGTAGTGATATAAGATTGTTGTTAAAGAAGATTGTAGTGACATAAGATTGTTTTGGGAGAAGATTGTAGTGACATAAGATTGTGTTGGGAGAAGATTGTGGTGACATACGCTTTTAGTGACAGTAGATTGTTTTGGAAGAAGATTGTAGTAACAGATGAGTGAGTTAACAGAAGACTGTAGGGACAGAAGACTTGCTTATTGACATCTATAATGTCATCTCCACCAGAGTGTTTTGCCGGCATTTTTTATATATGACAAGGACTAGAGTAGCACCACTGCCTCACAGAGAGCATGTCGAAGGAGGCGTCTAACTGTGTGACATGTTATAACACCGGACATGATTAAGTAGTTTGTTTAAAGCAGCATAGATTGCGCCTATCAGGCTGCGGGTCTACGTTGACATTGTGTTTGAATCTATTAACATGGACGGTTACCCACCCTATGTAAGTGAATACCCCAATGCAGTGGAGTATAAAGCTGCTCAAGCCTAGCACGCTAAGCAGGAAATCTTTCACCCGGCTACATCCAAATCATACCAGAGATTGCACCTGCACTGGATCATCTGCCCCTGTATAAGTACCGGTCGACTAAGAACTTAGAATTGTCATCTCACTAATAAGCGTCACAATCTTTGCAGGCAATGTACGTCACATTCTGTGAGTAGCCTGTCAGAGCGTAAGACTGGGCGCTGAATATGGAGACCCTGGGCTGTCAAAACTGCAAGCGACAAATCGTCGCCTCCCCCTCTCCTCAACCTTACTAGTGTAATACAATTGAATGCAATTTGGCAGCTGCTCAACTGCAGGAGCTGCTGGAATAAGTTCGAAATTGTGAAACACTCGCCATGATGGGCCTCCCCTATGGATTATTTGTCTTTGTGTACTCCAGTAGTTATAATCTCTCACGTGGTTTATATAAGGCGGTGGAGTGGTTTCCCGCAGATGCTAGTTACTCGAGACAACTGATGATACTATAATCGTTCCAAGACTAGCCAGCACTTCCTGACACTTGTGGGTCTAAAAACAGAGTTCTTTCTCCCATCGGCGAACTGTCTAAACAGGCTTGCGGGGTTCGCCTTCCAGAGTTCAGAGAGTTTCCCATATATTAGATTGCTGCCAACCAAGGCAAATCAGCCCATTCTGCCATACTCCATATCTTTAACGTCCCATCAATCATTTGCAACTGTAACATAAGACGATGACAGACAACGCTGTGCTTGTTTCTTACACCGGTTGAGATCTATGACCAGCGAATGTAGTTCGTCGATAAATAGGATAGTCTACACCAGCTTGAACGTAAGATGGAACAGCTGCTATTTACTATCTGACACACTTTTAATTTCTGGCATGTCCTTACTTCTACCGCAGCACTGCACATTTATATCCAAAAAGAATCAGTAAATAGTGATTGCATACTAGAGTATCACCCGCAAACTATTTTGGGACTGAAACCGACACACAGCTATCTTAGCGCTACATTAATTACACATGTGTTGCTGCAAGACTTGAATGCAGTAGAATGAGACTGATTTCCAAGTTTAAACTAAATATCACAATCATATATTAAAGTTAAATAACAAGAGAATCAATGGTAAGATATAGGATCTGCTAAACGAATGTCGGTTCAGATGGGTGGCAAGTACAGGAGGACACAGAATACAATCGGATCATTTCGTTGTCTCTCAGAAAGACTCATCAACTATTTTGAGTCTGCTGCATTATTGACTGAGAAAGTCTATCATCGAGTCCTCTGGAACACCATTTTTCAGATATTGCAGAATATATGTGTCTAGTGGCCGATCATTGGGTTAAATGAAAATATATATTTTCACGAAGCAATGCTATCAATCAAAAACGGACTTTGATATCGATTTTCAATAACATATGACGTACGCCAGAATTAGTTGCAATCACAGACTCCATAGCACATAATGTGAAGCGAAATGCGTAAGAAGTTGTAATATGTGTGTCAGGGTCAATGAGGAAATAGTGAATGCCCTTACATTTAGAGACAGCCGAGCCAAAGTTGGAGGATCAGGATCATCGCTACAAAAGCTACTTGAATTCATTTAGATCACAGTCAATAAATGTGGCTTGAAAATAACCACATGCAAGACAACGACTATATAATTAGTCAAACCAGATAGGAATGTGCATATAACAACCAAGTGAGAAATAAACGGACACATATTAACGTATACATAAATGCGGCAGCCCATCACAAAAGATGCCAAATAGGAGAGTGATATTAAAACGATGATTGGATTGGCTAAGACGACCTTCAGAGACAAACGACATTGCTTACCACAGAAAAGCCACTCATGTCTGACCAACTGGTTTATATCTGGCTGAAATAATGACTCCAGAAAAGACCTATACAAAGCATGGAATCGTTTGAAATGTAGTAGTAACGCAAATATTAGGAGCGAGTTGGACAGATCAAACTAGCCAATGAGTGTTGTCAATGAGATAGACGCACAAAGAGACACACTGAAACATTAACAATTAGCGATTAAGATGGACATGACACAATGTACGACTGGATATTATAATACAATACGAATACTATAATGAAATGTCGAATGAACCAGGAAATGATGGCCAAAACTAACATTTCATCTCGGGAAAGCAAAGCCATCAACATTGGAATCAATTAACACGTATCATGTCATTTGCAGAACGTCGCTCCTGTCACAGAAACACAATCGTATGTCAACGCTTCAACCTATTCCAGAGTCATGTCCAAGTATTCCGTGACATTTTGGTGCCATCTCCTTCTGGGTCTGTCTCTGTATCTGTTTCCCAGCACCATACCTTCCATTACCATTCTCCCGCGTGTGTTTTGATATGTATATTGTATTATAATTTTCTGGTCATAATGGAATTTGATGAACCAGTTCTCGTCTATGCCCAGCTCTTGTTTAATGTCTGCATTTTTCTTGTTATCGGTCTTTAGTAATCTGGTCCATAACCTATCGGCTAGAAAGGCTCGATTCTGTCTCTTGAGGTGTGTGAAGCGGTCCATGTTTCTCAACCGTTTACTTCCACGGGAAAAAAAAACAACACAGGTTATCAATATTTTCACTTTGGTTGATTTGATGGTGTTCTGTGATAGTTTTCTCAGGATGCCTAACCTCTGTATTGTCATTTGATGGTGTCCTGTGATAGTTTTCAAAGGATGTCTAGCCTCTTCATTGCCATTTGATGGTGTTTTGTTATAGTTTTCTAATGATGTGTAGCAGATCCCACTGTTTGCCTTGGCCGTGATCTAACTTAGAACATTCTCACACTCATCCACATCATCATGACCATACTCAGTAAATGACATATCAAACAGCAGGTGGCATATTTATTATATCATACTCATATCATACAATGAGTAGAGAAATTACAAACACAATATAATACATATCTTAACTAAACATTCTACTAAAACGGGAATTGTAAGCATTAGCTATTGATGGAATTCCCACATATAAAAACCCAGTTCTATTGCCTTGCAATTGCATCACACACACATCGCCTTAACTGCGTCTTCAACACACCTTATCAAATACTCTTCCTCACTGAAATCCCCTCAGGCGGGCGATCTCGACATACTCGTTCACAATGTGTCCTTGCTTACAAACACACTTTCACATTATCTATTAATGCAAAACTCACACACCTATTTGAGCGATCCTGTTCTATCACTAAACATTCGTCCAACCGTCAATCAATCGCTCCTCTATCTAAAGTCGGTGAGTTAAACATACTATCCACATTCAGTCTCTCTCTCTCCATCTCTCCTCCTCTCTCTTCCAGCCTCTCGAGCTAAACTTTGTCTCGAGTTATATATCCTCAAGCAAGACCAGAGCTTGACCAATCGATCTCAGGTATGGTCATCTTCAATTCCAATTGGAACGAAACACTTTGCACACCTGTCACTCATTCTCTCGCAGCAAGCCCCGTTGCCAATTTCGTCTGTCAATCAATCTCCCCCTACCAAAATCGGAAGGCCAGTGGTCAGTTTCTACCTGTCCACATTCCTTAACCCAACTCTGTTCTCCTTTGCTGAGACAGTGAGTGACCTTGACATGCATTCATGTAGCTTTAAGCTTTAACATGTTCAGGCATCCTAAACTCCCCTTGCTCCGGCGGGAACTGTTACAGATGTCTAGCCTCTGCATTGCGAATCTCCCTATGTTTTCTTTGAGCAGTAGAGGCTATTGTAAATTCTTGAACCCTGATAATCACATACTGTGATCTGGTCTATTTCCATACACCCGAACCTGCATTTATGTTGACTTCTTGTTTTGTTGGTGGTCATTATATGTGATATGTGTATGTTTATAAAAATGTTTTGATCTGCGGTGCATCGGCTTACGGCTGCAATTAGCTGCTCTAACCCCTCGGCGCATTTTGACAGTATGATAGTCTTCGCTTCTATGCTATTGGATCTTGGATACGGCGATTGTAAGTAGATCCGAACTTTTATGTATTATAATTTACTCCAACGTTTCTCCTTATAAACTCTGCATACCAGTAAAAAAAGTATCCCTGCTTTTCAAAAATGTGTACTTGGAACCAATATTTTGTGGCACCAGATGTTCTGACAGCAACTTGTTGTACATAACATACTGATTCGTTGAGATGGATTAGAAGTAATTTCATGCTGTTCCACAATGACTGGTGTTTTACGCATTAGAAAACGTTGATGTAATCGACAAAGCATGTATACGTATCGACATCATATTCTCTACATGTTCCATATATGGTCCTAATATTGAAAATATGATCCGTGATCCCTCAGTCTTTTCTGAAGCCTGCTTGCACTTTATGGATTTCGCATTTGATTGGGATTGAATCTTCTGCAATGTAATCCCTAAGAGGATTTGCTATTGTGGATTATTAGCTAAATAGTTATGTATTATGTCCATAGCTTTAAGTTGCAATTCGTGGAGGAGGAATATAGATTGATTGTATGTTCTGCTGGAATATCATCACACTTTCGTTTCAATAGGCTTTTTTTTCTTCCGGAGGAATCTTCGTCACATATGGGTCCAGTTTATATCACTTCGTATTGTAAATGGGTGCTTTTATTTGTCTCCGTACATTCTGAAATATATAAAGTTGCCGAACAGAACAGATACAGCTTCTCATTCACTCATACAACCAGTCAAAGGACTACCCACCTAGATGACGTGAAATGAAGGACAGTCCGCAATAACCGCACTCAAATCACACAAATATATTGAACTGGTTGATGTGAGAATAACCTTTGCGAAAATGGTTTAAATGTTCAAGAAAACAGTAAAAAAATTGTTCAAGAAAACAGTAAAAATGGTTAACGTTCTTCTTCTTCGTACGCTGTCAGACGTAAAGTTGAATTTTTTCGAAGAAAGCAGCAGTCACACTGAGACTGTCGACACTGCCATAGAGCGTGTCTAGTGTTGCCACTAGTGATGACCACATGTGCTTTCTCTGGTCTTCGTATTTCGGACAATTTTGCAGCATAATTTCAGATGTCATTTTCCCTGTGCCACACGAGCATTCATCAGTGCCATATATCTTCAATTTATTGAATAGATGGTACCACAGTCTGTTGTGGCCTGTGCGGAGTCCGAAGAAAATGACCTGCTCTCTTCTGTTCAACTATCAACAGGCATCATTGTCTGTGTAACCAGTATGCTATGTTTCCCATTTGGCCATGCATCTGGCCCTAATAAACATTTTTGACTCTTTGTAGTTCATAGAGTGTGGTTGTGGTAACCTTTCACTTTCTTTAGCCAGTTTGTTTGCACTCCTCGTGTGCCTTGAATGTTACAGTGCGATGTAATCCACTGTACCACTACTCTTGTTGGTGTGGGCTGCTGGCATAGTTGACATAGTACTGCTCTTAAATCATTAATTTCTTTATTTTGCTGGCATTTTAGTGCTGTGACCACAGGCAGGGCTTCTGTAAACATGAATATCTGGCTTTTATTGATTTCGCCTGTCAGCATTGCATCTACCGCATCCCTCAGTGCCTTTTCCTCATCTCTGAAATTGCTTGAGAATGTTCCAGTTGCCACTGACAGTGTTATCTTTCTACCGTTTGGTAGGCTCAGGAATACACGTCCTCCTCAATTCTGTGTTTTGTTTGTTACAGAACCGTCGGCGTATGCATTGGTCCAGTTCATGATTTGGTAGTGTTTTCCTATGTACCTCAGGGTTATGTCTCTTCTTTCTTTTTCAGTCTGGCTGTTCTTGTTTCCAATACCTGGTACATTTCTACCATCTCTGAAACGATATGCTGCTTCCAGGTGGGTTTGCGCAAAGTAGTGGTGGGCGTTGACGATGTTATGGTGTTCAAAGGGTATTCGCTCGTCTTTGCTCTGGTTATTTATGTCAGTCTTTATAGGTTCTCCAAATGCTGCTGGCCTCTCTGTCTCTTCTATCGGTCATGGATTGCAAATTTGTAATCTTTTCAAGTTCTACAAGCAGAATCTACTTAATGCCTCATATTATAACTCATATGGCATGGTTCTTAATTGTGCTGATTTTATAAACCTTCACCTTTGCTACTTTACCCATGCCCCAATGCCATACATGAGCACTGGTATCTCTATGTCAGTGTACAGTTTCTTCAGTATTCTTTCGTCTGCTCACCAGCTTGTGCCAGCAAGTTTCCTCATGATTGCCATTCTTTGTCTCGCTCTCATTCGGTTTCACTCGATCTGAGTTTCCTATGCCATGCGACGATCAATTGTGACTCCCAAAGAGTTTGGGTTGTCGTCCAGCTGCATATATTTGCCAATAAAACTTATTTTAGTGCTCTGTGGTTTATTTGAAAGGGAGACTATCGTACATGTTGTTTTTTCTTCATTTATTTTAGCCAGCCATGATTTCGCCCACTCCTCCAGCGATGTTAGCGCCTGCTGCATCCGATTGTTTGCTACGGTGATATTTTCTTCAGATGTACACAGACCCAGATCTTCTGCAAAAATGAAGCTGTGAAATCTATCTGGTATATTTTCATAATGTTGTTTATATTTACCAGAAAAATGGTGGGTGACAGTACTGCCTTTCCTCCAGTGTCTCCTGTATGCTCATCTGTCCTTGTACTTGAACTCTGGCTGTTCTGTGTTTGAGGTAGTGGCTGATACATATTTACTTTTGTCCAGATACTTCTTTTCTTTGTAGCTTGACTTTAAGTCCGCCTTTCCACACCTTGTAAAATGCCTTCTCTAGATTCACCCGAACCACTACTGTATGCTTTTTCTCTTGGTAAGCATTCTATATTTATTGCGCTATGAGAGTGATCAGGTCCTCATTTGATATGTGTTGTTTAAATGATTACTGCTGTAGAATTAATAGGTGTTTTCCTTCCATGAGACACATCAGTCTGGAGTCTATCATGAGCACCGTCAGTTTACCTGCATAGTTCAGTAGAATAAAGGCCTGTATCCGTTTTGATCTGCTCTATCTTTTCCTTTCTCTGGTACTGATATACGTTTAGCATATGCCCATACCTGATGTACAATTACCTTTTTCCAGCTTTGGTTCAGGACTTACAGTAACTTCCTCTTTGGTGTTTCGCTCAATCCCATCAGCATTCCATTTGTTACCCCATCTATTCCGGGCGACTTCTTTTTCTTTAAAGTTCTCAAAGCCTCATTAATTTCATTTATTGTTAGTTTTACCATCATGTGCTCCACTTGTGCAGTCTTAATTTTGTCGTGGCTCTTGTGTTCTTCACTTATGTATGTATGCCTGTCTAATGGGACATCAATGTGGTCTTCTCTGGCATAGTATTTTATAAAAGCGGTTGCTGCGTGTTTTCCAGTAAGCATGTTGGCACCCTGCTTGATGATCATTTGTTTATTTGATGGAATTTCGTCATTCATGACTCAGAGTAATTTCGATATTGTGTTCCCTTTTCTATCTAGATTGAGGCTTTCTATTTTTTTCTGTCGAACTGTCGCTTGTTATTTGGTTCAATGTTCTTTTTTATTTCGTATTAATAGCCTTGAGGGAGATATTTGCTTCAATATATTCCTCTCTCTCTCTCTCTCTCTCTCTCTCTCTCTCTCTCTCTCTCTCTCTCTCTCTCTTTCTTTCTCTCTCTGCCGTGGTCTTAGAGTTTGATATATAGTCTTCGGCTGTCTGCAATTCTTGATTACAATGTGGCCTCTAGTTCTTCCTTGACCTTCTTCGCATGGTCACGGTGGCTGCTTGCAGTATTGCTTTGCTTAGACTTTCCACCATAGGTTTCATATTGTTTTTCCGTGTGTTGATAGTTTCACACAGTCCATCTATCAGCATTTAAATTTGTTCCAGTCGGCTCGTCTGTAGTTCTAACGTGGCAGTGGTTTTATTTCCTGGGGGCCAACTTCGATATCAATATCTAGCCTGATTGGCTAGTTGTCGCTACCTGCCAAATGGTTGAGCACCTGGCGATATATTTTGTTATGGATATCCCCCTTGGAGAAGAGCAAGTCTCGAGTGGAGGGGGCATGCCATCTTCTGGAATAGAAGCTAGGACTGTCGTAATTGGCGGCCTATTGATGATAGAGATGTGTGTCTAACTCCAAGTCTTCCGCTTCATCCCCTCTGCTGTGTGTGTCTGAATATCACCATCTCTCCGAGTGAATGTTAAAGTCTATAACTACTAGGCAGCTGGAGCCCTTGATTTACATACTCGAGAGCGGCAGGTCTTTGTTTGGTGGGCCATACATGTTGAAGATACGGATTTTCGTTTCGTGTGTCATTATGTCGATTCCTGCAATTTCTATTTGTCCGATGTGATTTACAGATACTGCACTACTTGGTACGGAGTTTCGTGTCAGTGTCAGAACACTTCCTGTGTGGCCTTCTCTATCAGGTCGGAATTTTGGTATCCTCTGATTAAAAAGATGTGGTTTTTGTTGACGTGCATTTTCTGGATGCATGCCAAGACTATTGTACCTTCGTACAGACGATTTATTAGAGAAACATTTTTTGTTAAGGACTCCCTCCGCATTCCACTGTAGTATTGTAAGAGTCGTGGGTCCATAGCTCTTTCCCGATCTGCTTGTGCCTTGACTCTACAGGACATGGATGGGTGGCCACCAGTAGCAAAAGGAGGGCCCCTTCGAGGCGTGGGGCTTGGCATTTTCTCTTCCTGGTGGGACTCAACATGATGAGTACCATAATGTCTTCTTGTAAATTGTGACGTCATCATACAACGATTTACGTTGCACTGTTTCGTTAGGCATGTGGCAATGTGCATTCCCCCCAAAAATGGTTCAAAAAAGCAGTAAAAACGGTCACAGAAAGCAGTAAAAATGTTTCAAGAGAGTAGTACCAAACGGTTCAAAATAGCAGTAAATACAGTTCTAGAAAGCAGTAAATATGGTTCATGAAAGCAGTAAATACAGTTCAAGAAAGCAGTAACAAAATTGTTCAAGAAAGTAGTAAAAAAACACGATAAAAAAGCAGTAAGAAACGGTTAAAAAAAGCCGTAAATCCGGTTCAAGAAAGCAGTAAAAACGGTCCAAGAAAGCAGTAGGAACGGTTAAAAATGGCAGTAAAAAGGGTTTCAGAAAGCAGTAAAAGAAACGGTACAAGAAAGCAATCAAAAATTGCAGAAAATGAGCCAGGTCTTAAATTGGAAATATAAAAATAATCGTGCGATGCATATAACAAAATCATGAAAGAGCTATGTACAACTTAACTAGCTTAATATATGGTTTAGAAGACTACAGTTTAATTGACAATTCCTTGCTCAAGGAATTATTTGTTTCCAATATATTCTTGAATCCATTACATGCCTTCACCACTTCCCGTGGCAATGCATCTCAAGCATTCAACGCTATCTTGACTCAAAACAAATATTTCCCAATTTCTAATCTGGACATTTCTTTAATTAATTTGTAGATGCGCCTTCCAGTTTTTGTGTATGTTTTAACAGCTACAAAAAAAACGTGTTATAGTCTAACTGTGCCCAATCCATTGATTATCTTATAAACCTGTATTACGCCACCTCGAATTCTTTTCTTTTCTCGACACCGAAGGCCGGATTATTTGAGTTCGTCTTCATAACTGTCATTCTGAAATCAATCTATCAGTTTGGTCGTTTTTATTTGAATCTTGTCCAGCATGTTTATATCTCCTCTACGATAAGGACAACACGCCTGTACACATTGCTCCAATTAAGATCTAATTAATGTTTTATACAGTTTGACGATCACTTTCATGCTCATCTGTTGACATTTTTTTTTTACCATGCACATCATTGCATTTTCCTTTTCCATTGCTACCTGAAATTTCTCCCTTACTTTACCTTTATGATCTATTATAACCACTGGGTCTCTTTCGTTTTCTTTCTTTTTAATATTGTTCTCGCCCACTCTAATTATTTTCAATAATAATAGTTAGGGTAAGTGCGGCATTTGGTAGACTTCACACTAAGGTGTGGTATAGGCTACGGGTCTTCTTCTTCTTTTTTTTCTGCTTCTTCTTCTTCTTCTAATTCTGTTTCTTCTTCTTCTTCTTCTTCTTCGTTCGCTGTCAGACGTCAACTTGAATTTGTTCCAGGAAAGCAGCTGCCATCCTGAGACTGTCGACACTGCCATAGAGCGTGTCTAGTGTTGGCACTGGTGATGGCCACATGTGCTTTCTCTGGTCCTTGTTTGTATGGCAATTTTGCAGACGATGTTCAGCAGTCATTTTCCCTGTACCACATCTGCATTCGTCAGTGCCACCTATCTTCAGTTTATTGAATATTTTGTACATCAGTATGCTGTGCCTGTGCGGATTCTGACGACCACGATTTGCTCTCTTCTGTTCAACTGGTAATAGGCTTCGTTTTTTTGTATAGCCAGTATGTTGTTTCCCATGTGGCCATGGATCTGACCAAAATAAACCTTTTGGACTCTTGGTAGGTCACACGAGAATCTGTTTGTGGTAATCTTGAACCTTCTTTTGCCAGTCTGTCTGACTCTTCGTTGTCTTGAATGTTACAGAGGGATGGAACCCACTGTACCACCACTCTTTTTGGTATGGACTGCTGGCATAGTTGATAGAGTACTGCTCTTAAATCATTATGTTCAGTATCTGTTCTGGCTTTTTGGTGCTGTAACTATAACCAGGGCAACTGTAAACAGGACTATATGGCTTACATTGTTTTCGCCTGTCAGCATTGCTTTTACTGCAGCCTTCAGTGCCTCTGCATCCGCTTAGAAATTGCTTTATAATTTTCCTGTTGCCAATGGCAGTGTTATTTTTATACCATTTGTTATGCTCAGGAATACCCCTCCCCCTCCATTAAGTGTTTTATTTGTTACAGATCTGTCGGTGTATGCATGGGTGCAGTTCATGATTTGGTAGTTCTCCGCTTTGTACCTCAGGGATATATCTCTTCTTTCTTTTTCAGTCATGCTGTTCTTATTTCCAATACCTGGTATATTTTCTACCACCTCTGGAATGATATGTTGCTTCCATGTTGGTTTGCGTACATTAGGGATGGACTTTGGTGTTGTAATAGCATTCCTAGAGTGTTCATTCATCTTTGCTTTGGCTATTTCTGCAAAGTTTCTCCTCATTAGTTTCCATTTTCCTTTTTCTTCTTCTTCATCGTACGCAGCCATTATTTTTTTCGAAAACTACAGCCGTCATCCTGAGGATATCAACACTGCATAGAGCTTTTCTAGTATTGCCACTGGTGATGGCCACATATTCTTGCTCTGATCCTCGTATGTTGGGCAGTTTTGCAGCAAATGTCCAGCGGTCGTTTTCCTGGCGCCACACGGGCATTCGTCAGTGTCACCTATCTTCAATTTGTTGAATAGGTGGTACCTCAGTCTATTGTGGTCAGTGCGAAGTCTGAAGACCACGACCTGCTCTCTTCTGTTCAACTGGTAATAGGCATCGTTTTTTTGTGTAGCCAGTATGTTCGGTTTCCCATTTGGTCATGTATCTAGCTCTAATAATCCGTTTTGACTCTTCGTATGTCATACTAGTATCTGGTTGTGCTAGTCTTGCACCTTCTTTTGCCAGTCTGTCTGCCTCCTCGTTGCCGTGGATGTTGCAGTGAGATGGAACCCACTGTACCACTACCCTTTTTGGTGCGGACTGCTAGCATAGTTAACAGAGTACTGCTCTTAAATCCTCAAGTTTAGTATTTTTCAGGCTTTTTTTCTGACTACGGCAAAGGCATCTGTAAGCAGGAGTATATGGCTGTCATTGATTTTACCTGTTACCATTTCTTCCAATGCCGCCCTCAGTGCCTCTGCCTCCGCTCTGAAATTGATTGTGTATTTTCCAGTAGCGAATGAGTGTTATTTTTCTGCCATTTTGTAGGTTCAGAAATGCTCCTGCCCTTCCGTTATGTGTTGTGTTTGTTACAGAACCGTCCAGTCCAGTCCAGTTGGGTCCAGTCCATGCTTGGGTAGTTTTTCGATATGTAGCTCAGGGTATTATTTCTTCTTTCTTTTTCAATCTGGCAGTTTTTGTTTCCAGTACCTGGTACATTTTCTACCACCTCTGGAGATATATGCTGCCTCCAGGTAGGTTTTTGTACAGTAGGGATGGGCTTTGGTGTTGTTAGTGCATTCATGGGGTTTTCTTGCACCTTTCCGTTTCTCTTTTCCAAATTAATTTAGTCTGTAATGCATTATATGATCTTCAGTCTTCTTAGTTTAGGTGAGTGGTCAAGAATCAAACAAAAATAAAGATATCGGCAACGCTTCTACCTATTCTCGTATTTGCTTGTGAGACATAGCCGTGCATATTTGATATGTCAGAAAATTAAATTACTTCCACTCTCACTATCTGCGGAAATTTATGATGATTAGATGGCAAGACATGGTGTCAAAAACATATGTGTTAGCGCAAGCGGGCATATCCAGTATACACATTATGATAGGTGGAAAACAACTGAGATGGGATTGCCATATGGTACACATGTCTAATCAAGGTTTAAGAAAAAATCGGTTCTATGATGAACTCTAAAATAGCAAGAGGGCAAAAGCGATGGTCAGCGGAAAAGGTACATGGACACACTAAATATATCACTGATCCATTGCGGTATTAACCACGATGACTGGGAACAAATCGCAACAAATCGCACAGACTGGCGAAGAACTATTGCTGAAGTTTTTCGGCATCAACAAGATATGATGACATCCAAGGACAATAGCGCCGCAATTCAACTCACATCAACCTTTCTTCATCATCGGTGGATGGAAGTGTCATAATTCCCTCTAGAAAATACAACAGACTATTCAAGCTTCAGATTTCTTTATATAGCCATCTTCGAACAGATGTGAACAGTTGTAACAGATCCGATCGATTTGATTGAGCTATGTTGCAGACGGTAAAGGCGTCTGGTCTATTCTGTTTCACTCCAAACTCACTCTAAACAAATTTAAGTAACACTAAATATCAACATTACATATCTTGTTTGTCAAGATACACTGCCAACTATCAACGCTATACAAACTTAGTCCCTTTCTTTCCCTCGCTTATCTAAAACACTCCTACCGCTGAACCTAACCTTTTTGATACTATCATTGCGCTGTTCTTTCTCCTTTCCTAATCTGGTCTGCTGCAATCGAGCTTTGTTGCGCATTGCCACTGTTAGTGAAGTTCAGTTGTTCAAAAACCCAAGTATGACGTATGTGGCCTTGTTCTACATTGTTAGCGTTAGATCAAAGCTGTCAGCATAGACTGCATCAATTATGAGCCATTTGATCATTGGAAAACTGCCTCTATCTGTAACTGCCGACTTACATTCACGTGAAAAAAGTGATGTCGACGTGATTAGTTGGACTGCGGCAATATCATGTATAGGATAACTGGTAGACTGCCTCTAACAGCTTCTGACGATTTGCAATTACGACCAATACATAATATGAGAGTAGTTACCTTTATTGCTGCGTGTCTATTTCATCTGCCTCTCTCCGTTGCCTCCTCCCCTCCACTGAGCGTCTCTTTCTAAATTACTTATATCTCTGAAGTGAAGTGTTCATTCTCTGTCTGTGAAGTGAAATTGTTTCCCTCTCTGGTTATCATCTAAAATCTCCATCAACTGCACATCTTTCCGTTTCCTGCCCTCCACTGAGCGTCTCTTTCCAAAATGTTCTCATGTAATCTCCTCACGTACCTCTCTCAGGACTTATAGTTTATCTGCAAACCCAGTTGACGTGATTTCCAAAACGACGCGCGTTTTTGTTCGTCTGCTTGCCATTATAGTGGTAGATAGAGGTTTCCAGACGACTCAGGTTTGTCGGTGGCATTACGTCTACCCTCCTACAACCGCTATCGTTCTAGGAGTGGAAAAAGATCGGCTTACGTATGTTTCCCAAAATTCTCACGTGTGTGGTTCGAGACAAAGCGTACGGGTTCAGTTTTGGTTACTCACATTATGACGGCACTGAGTTCAGCTGTACTGACTCAAATAATACGAAACACGAAGAAACAAAATGGTTGTCTAAGCGGTTCCTATATTCCTCCCAATAGTTCGCATGTTAAAACATTTCTAAGCCCGTGCCTTGAGATTGTCTCTACAGCTGATATATGTTGGACTGTTTGCAGCGAAAGTTGACAAATCCTTATCGATTACAGATGGACGAACACCAATTATGTTCCACATTGGTCTACCCTTGTCGATTACTGTACATTAATATACATGAAATGTCATGTGCCACCTAACAGGTCATTCTCGAACTGAATTTAAATCCTCATTATATCCATTTCTGTTTCAGATGAGACATTAATGCATTATTGTTTATCATCCGCACATTTTGCAATAACGATCTAATATTATTGACTAAATAGTTTGTTTATGTCAACAACAAAATGTGTTACAAAAAAGAACCAATTAGCAATGCACTTTTTACCTCACACAGCCCAGAGTACACCTTATGTATGTCCACTGTCTACCAATTTGCAATCCAATCCATTTGGAAACTGTTCGCCCTAAACTATGTGATGTTAACTTTATGAATAGTTGATATAAAATAATTTTGCAATATCTAGACAATTAGCATCCACTGGATCCTCTCTATCTAAAATCGTATTAATCTCCTCCATTATTTTTACTAGATTTGTTAAGCTCAATCTCCGACCAGTTAACCCATGCTGACTATGTTTGAATAGATTAAATTTGTCTCAAAGCATCACATTGCTTTATTTTGAGTATTGACTCTAACAAGTTATACACTATGGGATCTCATCGGTCAATATTTCATTGGATCAGATGTGTTTGTCTTTTAGAAAAAAAGGGATCACTCATGCATTTTTTCCAATTTCTTGGAACAATCTCTTTTACAGGTAACTGAAAACTTAATATAGGCAAAGGTTCTTCTATCACGTCTCTAATTTCAAACAACATTTTTGGATGAATACCATCTTGACCCGGACAGTTATCTACTTTCAAGCCCTGCAATTTAAAAAAAGTCCCTTCATTCTTAAGATTGATTCTAATCCCACTTCTCCATTGCTCTTTGACAATATATATATATATATATATATATATATATATATATATATATATATATATATATATATATATATATATATATATATATATATATATGGGACCTATTCGATGATGGAACAGTCTTATTGTATGTATACTGAGCAAAAGCACTGTTTGAGTAGGTTAGTCTCATCAATGTTCTCATTTATTATGTTTCTATGCTACATATTAGATAGTCTACTCTATGTTTGATTCTTTGTTTGTTTCCAACATTAAATAAAATAACCTTTTACTATCATTTTTGATCATATGAGCACGTTTTGTTATATGATTAACTTTACGATGGATGTTTGTGTGATGTGTGCAGGATACATAGGGACCGATGGGTGTGTGTGTGTGTGTGCAGGATACATAGGGAACGATGGGTGTGTGTGTGTGTGTGTGTGCAGGATAAATAGGGAACGATGGGTATGTGTGTGTGTGTGGTTTGTGCAGAAAACTTATGGAATGATAGATGTGAGTGTGGTGTCTGCAGGACACTTAGGGAACGATGGATGAGTGTGGTGTGTGTAGGACACTTAGGGAACGATGGGTATGTGTGGTGTCTGCAGGACACTTAGGGAACGATGGGTATGTGTTGTGTCTGCAGGAAAATTAGGGAACGATGGATGAGTGTGGTGTGTGCAGGACACTTAGGGAACGATGGGTATGTCTGGTGTCTGCAGGACACTTAGGGAACGATGGGTATGTGTGGTGTCTGCAGGACACTTAGGGAACGATGGGTATGTGTGGTGTCTGCAGGACACTTAGGGAACGATGGATGAGTCTGGTGTGTGCAGGACACTTAGAGAACGATGGGTATGTGTGGTGTCTGCAGGACACTTATGGAACGATGGGTATATGTGGTGTCTGCAGGACACTTAGGGAACGATGGATGAGTGTTGTGTGTGTAGGACACTTAGGGAACGATGGGTATGTGTGGTTTCCGCAAGACACTTAGGGAACGATGGATGTGTGTGGTGTCTGCAGGACACTTAGGGAACGATGGGTATGTGTGGTGTCTGCAGGACACTTAGGGAACGATGGATGAGTGTGGCGTGTGCAGGACACTAAGGGAATGATGGGTATGTGTGGTGTCTGCAGGACACTTAGGGAACGATGGGTATGTGTGGTGTCTGCAGGACACTTAGGGAACGATGTGTATGTGTGGTGTCTGCAGGACACTTAGGGAACAATGGATGTGCGTGGTGTCTGCAGGACACTTAGGGAACGATGGGTATGTGTGGTGTCTGCAGGACACTTAAGGGACGATGGATGAGTGTGGTGTGTGCAGGACACTTAGGGAACGATGGATGTGCGTGGTGTCTGCAGGACACTTAGGGAACGATGGGTATGTGTGGTGTGTGCAGGACACGCATGGAACCAAAGATGTGTGTGTGGTGTGTGCAGGACACCTAGGCAACGATGTATGCGTGTGGTGTGGGCATGGCACTTAGGAAACGATGAAAATGTGTGAAGTGCGCAGAGACACTAAAAGAACGATGGATGTGTGTGTGGTGTATGCAGCACACTTTGGGAACGACGGATGGGTGTGTGGTGTTTAACACACTTAATTAACGATGAATGTGTAAGGGGATGTGTGCAGAACACTTATGGAACGATGCATGTGTGTGTGTGTGTAGTGTGTGAAGGACATCTAGAGACAGATGGCTTCGTGTATGTGCAGGGCACATAAGGAAAAATGAATGTGTATGTAGTGAATGGCGGACACCTACGAAACGATGCATTTGTGGGTGATGTTAGCAAGACACCTAGGGATGGAAGGATGCATTTAATGTTTGCATTACACTTTGAAAACGATGTATATGGGTGTGGTGTGTGCACAACACTTCAAGAACGTTTAATGTTTTTGTGAAGTGTGCACGAGCTCATATGAATCGATGGATGTGTGTGTGTGTCTGTGTGTCTGTGTGTGTGTGTATGTGTGTGTGTATGTGTGCTGTGTGCATGATAAATATGAAACAATGGATGTGTTAGTGATGGGTGCTGGTCACTTATGGAACTATGGATGCGTGAGGTGTGTGCAGGACATGTAGCAGATCCCATTGTTTGCCCTAGGGTTATTCTAACTTAGGACACTACCCAATTCATCCACATCATCATGACCGCACACTGCAAATAATATAGCACACATCAGATGGCATATTTGTTATATCATACTTATATCAGAAAAAAAATATATATATATATGTTTGCAATTTCACTACTCATTTTTTTCTGTTATAAGTATTATATAATAAATATTTATATATGTGTTAAAATAAATATTAACTAAAGCGGACATTTTAAGCATTAGCTCTTCATGGAATTCCAAACTATCATTATCAAGCTCTATTGCCTACACATCAGGCATATATCACTTTAACTGCATCCTCAACACACCTTATCTAAAACTTCCTCACTCAAATCCCCTCAAGTGGGCATCTGGACATACATCGTTTACAATGTGCCCTGCTTGCAAAACACCTTCAGATTATATACTAATTCAAAACTCACACACCTATTTGAGCGATAATGTTCTATCACTAACATTCGTACAACAGTCTATCAATCGCTCATCTATCAAAGTCGGTTAACTAAACCAGACTCATATCTACATTCACTTTCTCGCTCTCCTTTCCTCTCCATCCAGCCTGCTGAGCTAAACTTTGTCTGAGTTAAATACACTCAAGCAGAATCAGAGCGTATCAATGGATCTAGGGGGATGGCTCTTTTCAGTCGTTATTGGAACGAAATACTTGGCACACCTGTCGCTCATCTATCGCAGCAAGCTCTGCTGTCAATACGTCTGTCACTCATTCTTCCACTACCCAAATCGGAACGCCAGTGGTCAGCTCCTACCTGTCCACATTTCTTTGCCCCAACTCTGTTTTTCTTTGTTGAGACGGTGAGTGAACTAGACACGCATTCAGGTAACTTTAAGCTTTAACATATTTAGGTACCTTTGTTATCAGCAACCATATCACCCATTTCCAAAATTTTCTTGCTCTGGCGGGAACTATTGCAGACACTTTGAGAACGATGTATGTGTGTGCGTGTGTGATGTGTGCATGACACTTAGGGAACGATGTAAATGTGTGTGGTGTGTGCAAGACAGTTAGGGAACTATGGATGCGTGTGGTGTGTGCAGGACACTTAGGGAACGATGGATGCGTGTGTGTGTGGTGTGTGCATGATACCTTTAGAACGATGGGTGAATGTGGTGTGTGCATGACACCTCACGAACGATGAATGTGTATGTAGTGTGTTCAGGACACATATGAAACGATGGATGTGTGTGTGGGGTGTACAGGACCTTTAGGGAACGATGGATGTTCTAAAATCTATGTAAGCGCAAATATATTTAGTGTTGGATCACATGCGAATTTTGATTGTATTCGGAGAGACGATGCTGCTACAGGTGAACTCATGCATATATATTAGTAGCAGCATAGGCACGTTCGGGCGTACTGATTTATTGCAAATTTAGTTAACAATATTACAACACGCAACATGGTTTTTCTAGTTTTACGTGAATTTATGGATATCAAATAAATATGGTTACTCTAAAAGTCCAGATCTTCAAATACGATATCATGTCCGCTATTTTTGTTGGGCTATGTGACGTCGGAAAAAAAGAAATGTACAATTACCGAGGTCCAGGCGTTTGTCAAGGGAAGCTTGAACTAAAATGAGGGAAAACATGTTTTATAACGTCACATATATAGAATTGTGGGAAAGAAGTTCAGATGCAGGTCAAAAGAAGATGGTGGTGAAAGTGGCAACATTACGGAACCACCATATTTGATTACGAAGCAGTGTCTGCTCTGTAATAATCAAGACGCGGGAAACATGGTAGAACTAATTTAAATCGAAAAGACATTTTACTATCAGTTTTACCCTAATGATCACGTTTTTTAGCACTACACAACTTCCCTCACAAGAACTACTGCATACTGCCAGAACTAACAGAATGTGTCACTACACACCGTTCCTCACAAGACCTAATGCATACCGTCAAAACTAAAACAATGTATCACTACACACATTTCCTCACAAGACCTAATGCATACCGCCAGAACTAAAATAATTTATCACCGCACACGTTCCCTCAGAAGACAAACTGCATGCTGGCAGAACTAAAACAATGTATCACTACACACCTTTCCTCACACCAAGACCTACTGCATACCGGAGAAACTATAACAATTTGTTACTACTCACCTTATCTCACAAGATATTATGCATACTGCCACAAATAAAATAATTTATCACTACACACATTTCCTCACAAGACCTACTACCTACTCGCAGAACTAAAACAATCTTTCACTACACATCTTTCATCACAATACCTTATGCATACTGCCAGAAAATAAAGAAAAATACAATTAAAGAGCTCAGTTAGCAAGAGTAGAGATACCTGAAAAAAACCATTGCAGAATAGTACACCAAAATACATATAATATTGTTTAAAGTGTTTAGTGTTTTTCTTAATTTTTAACGATGTCAAAATGATGTCAATGATATCTACAAATAGTTGTTATACCTGTCGCACACAAGTCAATGACTAGAAATAGTGGTGGTGTTTTACCTGTACCACGCAATATCATACTACACTTAGAAAAAGTGGTGAACCTTTACATTTCGCACCCAATGTCAATGACAACTAAATATAGTGGTGGTGTTTTACCTGTCGCACCCATAGTCAATGCCAATTAGAAATAGTGGTTGTGTTTTACCTGTCGCACCTAATATCAATGACAACTACAAACAGACGTAGTGTTTTACCTGTCGCACCTAATATCAATGACAACTACAAACAGACGTGGTGTTTTACCTGTCGCACCTAATATCAATGACAACTACAAACAGACGTGGTGTTTTACCTGTCGCACTTAATATCAATGACAACTACAAACAGACGTGGTGTTTTACCTGTCGCACCTAATATCAATGACAACTACAAACAGATGTGGTGTTTGACCTGTCGCACCTAATATCAATGACAACTAAAACAGACGTGGGGTTTTACCTGTCGCAACTAATGTCAATGACAACTACAAACAGACGTGGTATTTTACATGTCGCACCTAATATCAATGACAACTACAAACAGACGTGGTGTTTTACCTGTCGCCCCTAATATCAATGACAACTACAAACAGACGTGGTGTTTTACCTGTCGCACCTAATATCAATGACAACTAAAAACAGACGTGGTGTTTTACCTGTCGCACCTAATATCAATGACAACTACAAACAGACGTGGTGTTTTACCTGTCGCACCTAATATCAATGACAACTACAAACAGACGTGGTGTTTTACCTGTCGCACCTAATATCAATGACAACTACAAACAGACGTGGTGTTTTACATGTCGCAACTAATATCAATGACAACTACAAACATACGTGGTGTTTTACCTGTCGCACCTTATATCAATGACAACTACAAACAGACGTGGTGTTTTACATGTCGCACCTAATAGCAATGACAACTACAAACAGACGTGGTGTTTTACCTGTCGCAAATAATATCAATGACAACTACAAACAGACGTTGTGTTTTACCTGTCGCACTTAATATCAATGACAACTAAAAACAGACGTGGTGTTTTACCTGTCGCACCTAATATCAATGACAACTACAAACAGACGTGGTTATTTACCTGTCGCACCTAATGTCAATGACAACTACAAACAGACGTGGTGTTTTACCTGTCGCACCTAATATCAATGACAACTAAAAACAGACGTGGTGTTTTACCTGTCGCACCTAATATCAATGACAACTACAAACAGACGTGGTGTTTTACCTGTCGCACCTAATATCAATGACAACTACAAACAGACGTGGTGTTTTACATGTCGCAACTAATATCAATGACAACTACAAACATACGTGGTGTTTTACCTGTCGCACCTTATATCAATGACAACTACAAACAGACGTGGTGTTTTACATGTCGCACCTAATAGCAATGACAACTACAAACAGACGTGGTGTTTTACCTGTCGCACATAATATCAATGACAACTAGAAACAGACGTTGTGTTTTACCTGTCGCACTTAATATCAATGACAACTAAAAACAGACGTGGTGTTTTACCTGTCGCACCTAATATCAATGACAACTACAAACAGACGTGGTTATTTACCTGTCGCACCTAATGTCAATGACAACTACAAACAGACGTGGTGTTTTACCTGTCGCACCTAATATCAATGACAACTAGAAACAGACGTGGTGTTTTACCTGTCGCACCTAATATCAATGACAACTACAAACATACGTGGTGTTTTACCTGTCGCACCTAATATCAATGACAACTACAAACAGACGTGGTTATTTACCTGTCGCACCTAATGTCAATGACAACTACAAACAGACGTGGTGTTTTACCTGTCGCACCTAATATCAATGACAACTAAAAACAGACGTGGTGTTTTACCTGTCGCACCTAATATCAATGACAACTAAAAACAGACGTGGTGTTTTACCTGTCGCACCTAATATCAATGACAACTACAAACAGACGTGGTGTTTTACCTGTCGCACCTAATATCAATGACAACTACAAACAGACGTGGTGTTTTACCTGTCGCACCTAATATCAATGACAACTACAAACAGACGTGGGGTTTTACCTGTCGCTCCTAATATCAATGACAACTACAAACAGATGTGGTGTTTTACCTGTCGCACCTAATATCAATGACAACTACAAACAGACGTGGTGTTTTACCTGTCGCCCCTAATATCAATGACAACTACAAACAGACGTGGTTATTTACCTGTCGCACCTAATATCAATGACAACTACAAACAGACGTGGTTATTTACCTGTCGCACCTAATATCAATGACAACTACAAACAGACGTGGTGTTTTACCTGTCGCACCTAATATCAATGACAACTACAAACATACGGTGTGGTTTACCTGTCGCACCTAATATCAATGACAACTACAAACAGACGTGGTGTTTTACCTGTCGCACCTAATATCAATGACAACTACAAACAGACGTGGTGTTTTACCTGTCGCACCTAATATCAATGACAACTACAAAAAGACGTGGTGTTTTACCTGTCTCACCAAATATCAATGACAAATACAAACATATGTGGTGTTTTACCTGTCGCACCTAATATCAATGACAACTACAAACAGACGTGGTGTTTTACCTGTCGCACCTAATATCAATGACAATTACAAACAGACGTGGTGTTTTACCTGTCGCACCTAATATCAATGACAACTACAAACAGACGTGGTGTTTTACCTGTCGCACCTAATATCAATGACAACTACAAACAGACGTGGTGTTTTACCTATCGCACCTAATATCAATGACAACTACAAACAGACGTGGTTATTTACCTGTCGCACCTAATATCAATGACAACTACAAACATACGTGGTTATTTACCTGTCGCACCTAATATCAATGACAACTACAAACATACGTGGTGTTTTACCTGTCGCACCTAATATCAATGACAACTACAAACATACGGTGTGGTTTACCTGTCGCACCTAATATCAATGACAACTACAAACAGACGTGGTGTTTTACCTGTCGCACCTAATATCAATGACAACTACAAACAGACGTGGTGTTTTACCTGTCGCACCTAATATCAATGACAACTACAAACAGACGTGGTGTTTTACCTGTCGCAATCAAAATAAATGACAACTAGAAATAGTGGAGGTGTTTTACCTGTGGCACCCAATAGCAATGGCAACTACAAATGGTGGTAGAGTTTTACCTGTTCCACCAAATGTCAATGACAACTACAAATGGTGGTAGTGTCTTACCTACTGCACCAAATGTCAATGACACGACTGACGTCAGCAGGACACTCACTTCCAGATAGACCCCCATCTCTGAAAATGTAGAGAAAAAAACATGAGATTCAAGATGGGCTACATAGTGTATGATTTTCAATTTGTTTCTCGGTCGGTTTCCTCTCTATTCATCTCTGTTTATTTCTCTCCCTCTCTCTCTCTCTCTCTCTCTCTTTCTATATATATATATATATATATATATATATATATATATAAATATATATATATATATATATATATATATATATATATATATATATATAAATATTTATGTATATATATATATATATATATATATGTATACATATATATATACACACACATACCCACACATACACACATATACACACACATACACATACACAAATACACACGCACACACACACACACACACTAAGTTCCGAGACATATGTGTTTTTATGACAAACTGCAATCCGTAGTAATGTGGCATTTAACTAGTTTAAGAAGCAACTATTTGCCAATGTCTGTACCCAAAATGGTGTCGGTAACTTTGCGCATGCGCTGTGTGGAAGCTTTTATGTAAATAAACCATGTATTGGTGGTCGGATTTAAACAATGGACGGTGATATAAAACATTGAGGGTGCATCGATTTCTGCTTTCATATAAGTAAAACTGGTTCCAGCACTTTCCAAATGCTGCTGTCAGATTTCGGTGATTGCTTCCTAAGTCGATCTAAAACATTATAATAGTATTCCCGTTTAAAAAGTGTCCGCCGATCATTTGAAGATGTCTTCCACCAAGGCATGCTATCCACATCACCCACCAACGAGATCGTGACCTATGGGCAAGAAACAATACGCGATGACCGACTAATGACTTTCAGAGAGACCACTGACCAACAACTGATTATCAGAGATGGTTCTGATCGACGCCTAGCCATCATAGAAAGTGTTGACTGATGACTGATTATCAGAGAGACCACTGACCAACAACTGACAATCAGAGAGAGTGCTGACCAACTAGAGAGAGCGCTAACCAACAACTGACTATCAAAGAGAGGGCTGAACGACAACTATCAGAGAGAGTGCTTACCAACAACAGATTATCAGACAGACCAATGACCAACAAAAAACTATCAGAGAGAGTGCTGACCATCAACTGACTATCATAAATAGTGCTGAAAAATAATTGAATGTCAGAGAGAGTACGTATCAACAACTGAGTATAGGAGCGACCAATGACCAACATATGCTTTTCATACAGAGAGCTGACCGACAGCTGACTATCAAAATGCACGCTGACTGACAACTGGCTATGAGAAAGACCACTGACCGATAACTGACTATTAGAGAGAGTACTGTTCGACGATTGACTATCAGAGTGAGTGCTGACCAACAACTGACTATCAGAGAAATTACTTACCGACAACTGACTATCAGATATAGTGTTGACCCACCAGATATAGCGCTGACCAACAACTTACTATCGGATACAGTGTTTGTCGACCAGAGAGAGCGCTGACCAACAACTGACTATCAGAGAGAGGGCTGACCGCCAACTATCAGAGAGAGCGCTGACCAACAACAGACTCTCAGAGAGACCACTGAGCAACACATATCATAGGGATTACTAACCACAATAAGACTATGACTATCAGAGAGGCTACTGACCGATAACTGACTTTCAGAAATAGTGCTCATGATATTAGAATATCAATAGGTACGTGCCATTGAGCTATAACGGAAGATGTAATCATGAGACGGGTGGCATCAAAACGTATGTCCACTTCCTGACTGAGGACCAGAGAAACGATTGGTCGTCCATGTGCACTGACCTTTGTGAGCTTAAAAAAAAGTACACAGCTCGATAACCAGTGTTTATGACCCGGAAACAAATCAATTAACCGGCAAACGGCAGAATCCCCTCGACCGAAAAAGTCGCAACGGGTCAAGTCAAATATATATATATGTATATATCGGCATGCATCTCAATCTCTCTATCTCTCTCTCTCTCTCTCTATCTCTTTCTCTCTCTCTCTCTATAGATATATATATATAAATATATATATATATATTTAATGTATGGCTGCTAAGCGAGAAATATCTAGAACAGCAGCAAACACTGTATCATGAGTTTGATGTGGAATGGCATAAAGTGCTTTGGGCAACAATGAGGATGTATAAACTCAACGGAAATAGTATAACGGTCCTGGAAAACATATATGACAAGGCGTCCAGAGCAGTTCTTGTGAATTGGAGGTGAAAGGACTGGTTCCGCACATAAGTTGGTGTGAGATATGGGTGTACACTCTCTTCAACTCTTTTCAATATATGCTATGGAGGTCACGTTGGTTTTGTCAAGATAGATTACCTACCTTCGTTTTGCAGATGATATCGACGGGTTGGCGGGATCAGAAAGAGAACTTCAGGAATGGGTCTGAAGACTCGATGAACCAGCTCTTGTATATGGCTTGGAGACAAACGGAAAGACACAATTACTGACCAGCAACGCCAAAGGCTTCAATAGCAGGATACAAGCTAACGGTCAGTAATTCGAAGTGGTTGACCGTTTTAAATATCTTGGGTCAATTTTCAGTGATGAAGGATCAAAATGTGAGGTGGTGGCCAGAATAGCACAGACAATTGCAGCGCTTACATGGCTTAACACAATCTGGCAAGATAAACGATTAGCAATATGTACGGAAATCAGATTAATGCGTACACTGGTCGTTTTAATATTCTTCTATGTTTATGAGACATGGATAGTTACCGCTGACCTTCAACGAAGGATGCATGTCTTGGGGGCGTGATGTTTCTGAAGACTTTCAAACGTCACTTTAAAAGATTGAGTTACAAATAAGGAAATACGAGAAAAAATTACAACAGCAATAGGGTCTTTTGAAGACCACTTTGCAGCTGTCAAAAGAAGAACACTCGCTTGATACAGTCACATATCGAGATGAAAGGATATTGCAAATACAATCCTCCACGGAAAGGTGTATGACAAACTACGAAGAGGCCGTCCCAAAAAGAGATGGGAGGACACCATCAAAGAATGGACCAATCTCCGACCAGAAGAATCACATGATGCTCAAGACTACCCCAACCCAGTTCTAGCCGCACCCATCCCTCCCATTATATGCACCCTCAGCACACTCCCAAAAACTCGTCCTCACGTTTGAATTATGTGCATTCATTCACACTTTGAAATATGCATCGTTCCCTCGGTGTCCTTCCCACACCACACAACCATCCATATCTCTCGTAGACGATCTGTACACTCGTGTAAATATTCAGGACACGCATCGTTCACAAGGTGTCATGCACGCATATCTCTTCTAGATACAGGGCGACCAACACACACATTATATAGCGATTGGTCAAGACTCAAAGTCGTATACTGATTGAGCCTCCCTGTTCTATCTCAACAACATTCCTAAAATACGCTATCAGTCTTTCTTCTATTAAGTCGCCGAGCTAAACAGACTCCTAGCCAAATTATCTTAATCTCACTCTCTCACCATGGTCAGTCTGCTTGAGTTAAACTATGTATAGTATTAAATAGTCTCAATTAGTATCAGAGCTGTACAATCGTCCTCTGGGGGATGTCTGCTCCAGATAACACCTAGTTTAGATCTTTCTCCATTTATATGTCATTGGAACTAAAAAGGTCACTGGAAAAACACAATCACCATCAGGAGGAAGCGGCAGTTATAAAGAGGTCAAAAAAGCGATACAACAATCGATGAGAGAGGCGAAAGAAGCGTTGGTATGTGAGCAAAACACAAACATCGAAGATAGACTTAACAGAAATGACGCTAAAGGAGCATACAGGGTTATCAAAGAACTGGTAACACCATGACAGGGCAGGAACATTATGATTCATGATAAAAGCGGCAAATGCCTTATTGAGGAAAATGACGTAATGGCCCTATGAAACGAGTACTGTTCCGAGTTATATAACTATGAAGGGCTTAACGGACCTGAGAAAACAATCTCCCCAACATCAACAAATTTAGAGGATAACCAACTGATAACGAAGGAAGAGGTAATTGCAGCGATACAAACATTGAGAAGAGGGAAGGCGACTGGTTTAGACAATTTACCAGCTTAGCTCTTCCAATCAGGTGTAGAGGTAGTGGTGGAAGGCCTGACACACATCTGCATCAAAATATTGGCGACAGGAAACTAGCCGGACTTATAGTGGAAATCAATAGCTAGACCGGTACATTGGTTTGGAAAGCTAAAGCTGTGCCAAAATTACTAAACAATAAGCTTTATCAGCCGCCTTAGCAAGGTCATGCTTAGATTAATCCTCGACCGATTGAAACCTCAATAAGAGAACATCATTGCCGAGTAGCAGGAACGGTTCAGGTAAGGAAGTAGCACTGCAGAACATGTATTTAATTCAAGGCTGATAAGCAAGAACTATCTGGAGCAGCGGCAAATACTGTATCCCGTGTTTGTGGATGTTAATACAGCGTTTGTTACAGAGTGACATAGATCACTTTGGGCAACCATAAGGATGCTTGATATCAACGGAAATATTATAACGGTCCTTGAGCGCTTGTATGACAAGGCGTCTAGCGCCATTCTTGTGAATGGAAGGCGAGGGGAATGGTTTCGCCCATCAGTTGTTGTGATACAGGGGGGTACACTCTCTCCAACTCTTTCCAATATATTCCTTGAAAGTATTATGAGTGAGGCACTTGGATGTCACGTTGGTACTTTCGTTTTGCAGGTGATATCGACGGGCTGGACGGTTCGGAGGCAGAGATCCGGGTTTGGGTTGGAGGGCTCGATGAGAAGACTCTTGACTGTGGTGTGGAGATAGGTGCCGGAGGGACACAATTGGTGGCCCACTGAGCCAGGGTCTCCTTTGGCGGGATGGAGGCTGATAGTCAGGAGCTCGCGGTGGTTGACCGTATTGAAGATCTTTGGTCGATTGTAGGTGATGGGGGATCGGGGTGTGGGGTGATGGCCGGGGTGCCACAGATGGTGGAGGCGCTTGCACGGGTTGACAGGGTTTGGCAGGATGGGCGGCTGGCATTGTGCACGGGGATCAGATTGGTGCATGCACTGGTCATGTCGGTGTTCATCCGTGCGTGTGAGACTTGGATAGTTTCAGCTGACCTTCAACGAACGAAACAGGCCTTGGAGGTGCGATGTTTCCGGGGACTTTTAGTTCAAAGATCGAGTTACAAATGGGGAAATGCGAGATGGAAATACAGCGGCAGTTGGGCCTTTCGTGGACCTATTGGTGACTGTCAAGGGAAGGAAACTCACTTGGAGCTTTCGCATGTCGATATCGAATGGTCTTGCAAACACGGTCCTTCACGGAGCGGTGCATGGGAGACGACGAGAAGGCTGGCCCTAAAAGATATGGGAGGACAACATAACACAATGGAACAGTCTTCAACCAGAAGAGTCACAGGCAGCGGCATCTAACAGAGAGGGGTGACGTGTGGTTGTGAGGATGTCTTTATGTGTGCCCCAACGACCTCACCGGTTACGGGATGACCTGGCCTGACCTGACCTGATCTGGAACGAATGACTCTGAATTCATGTCACTCAAAATATTACAGTAAGCTCTGTTAACCTCTGCCTGTCACTAATTCCACAATAACGAAATCGGAACGCCAGAGTGGTCCAAGAGTGGTCAGCACCTAGCCCTTTCCTGTACTAGACACATTCTTTCCCCCAACCTCATGTTTTCCTTTGTTGACCTATTATCGAGACGGTGAGTGACCATGGCGTTGTGTCGAGACGGAGATTGACCGTAGCACACAATCGTGTACCTGTGTTTTCAGAGTCGCCGACCACATTACCATTGCCCTAAACGCATGCTCTTGATCTAACTTACACTAGCTACCAAATATAACAGAACAGATAGAATAAACAGAGCAAATCAGTCAGCTACCTGTTCAAAAAGAGATGAACAAATGTATATTACGCGCGGAAGAAATAGAAGTGTATATATACATGTTAAACTAATTTTAAAAAAAGAAAATAAAAATCGGAAGGATTCAAGTGAATATTTATCGCGAATATGAGCATATATAAATACATAAAGAAAACAAAATGTCCGTACAGTGAAACGATTTTGATTGTAAAATGTAGACTTCAATCAAAGGCAAGAACGTAACCAAACAAAAAAAGAAAACAAAATACAAACAGCTTCCATTATGTACCTAGGGCAGATAATTCTCAAACTATATTTGATAATCAAAACATGGTTCTGGAAATATGAAGCAGACATACAATTATTGTTGTCTACTTCATTTGCCGAGTGACGTAAATACTGCTAACACATTTACCAAATGTTTTCCTGGTGAAAAGGTATCTCTTGCAGAGCGATGAGACACACCTGACATACTTAAACAATTACTAACAGAAAAGGCTGTGGGGTATAGGGGGGGGGGTGGGGGTGGGGGGTGTGGTAATACATTATCGAACACATGTTCGATTATTCAAATCAGCTTGAACTGTTGCATCGATATGTGCACACATCGAAACATTTTCTGAGATTTGACCTTATTGTTTTCAAATTCAGGGATACATTTACCACAGTGTGTCTCCATTATATTCAGATATATGTATCAAACCAGTATATAAACAGTTTTGTTTATATTGGACACGAATAAAGTAGCTACGCGAGTATAAACTAATCAAGGGTGTATACGAATTGTAATGGACACTTTAAGTGTGATATTGATGAGAATTAATCCATTTGCAAATTCTTACAATCAAATGAACCACAAGGGGACGGCGTGGCCTAGTGGATAAGTGGCACGGCTCACAATCCGAAGGTGCTGGATTCGATCCCCATCACAGCACCGGCCGTTACCCCGGGGAAGCAAACCCTTAGAAAATGCAGGAGGAAGCAGACCCTTACATAAAATGCATGCTGAAGTCGGATGCATTGGGCCGACAGGCGCAAAATAAAAACCACAGTGCAACGCACACCGCCTTGGGGATTAGAGAAATAAGGCGAACGCAAAAAAAAAAAATAAAAAAAAAAAAAAATGAACCACTTAGCTCAAGGTCGTCAGATAATGGATTTTAAAACGATGAAAGATTCAACCGCCGGAACACCGGCATATAATGTATCTACTACGAGAAAATAAGTTGCTTCAATGTATTGTTGACGATGGAGAATTATCAGGAAATAGATACATTGGTATATATCCAATCAGAGCTAAATGCAAGAAAATGTCACACATAAATCATTGTACTATCCCAATCGTCTACACTTTGCTTTTCACAACGGGCGAATGTGATTGGCATACATGAATACAACAAGAGGAAGAGAGGACATGAGCTAACCAAAAAATCATCACACAATCTCAGTATTATTCGTATTTGCTTTATGTGCATGGATCTATTCTGTTACCATATCTACACAACATAGATGCAGAATGTATAATGAGAAATGTTCGAGAAGATGAGAACATTGAAAGTTTCAACCCATTTACGATTGGGGGGTACGAGATTCCAGAGTTACGATACGCAGATGACATAGTGATTCTATCAAGAAGTGCAGAAGGGCTAGATCAGCTACTATCAGATGGTAATGGACATAGCAAAGATCAAAACCTGTTCATAAACCATAAATGAAACAAAGATAATGACCACCGTCAAAACACAATGTCAGCATACATTTAGAGTGGGTAGTGAGGAAATAGATCAGGTCATCCAATTTAAATATATGGGTTTCCAGAATTGACGAAAGTGACGACAGCTCGTGAGAAATAAGAATAAGACTAGCTATGGCAATGCAGGGACTGAATAGCCTGAAGAAATTATGGCAGAGCACACACAAATGGTTAAAGGAACAGTCTTGAGAGCCTGTGTTTTGTTTCATGTGGTAGCTTATGGCTGTGAATCATTAACAATTACCAAAACTTATAGACAAGGAATCGAAGCCGTCGAGTCAAACTGTTACATACAGATCCACAAAATACACTGGACAGAGACAAATAACAAATGTAGACATTCGGCAAGAGTTGAGCATAGAGGAGAACTGGATTATCAATTCCATTTTGCTAAAAAAGGCAAATACGTTGATCACATCAAGAGACACGACGGTCTTTAGAGAACTGTGATGGAAGGTATGGTGCCGGGCAAAAGAGAAAGGGGTAGACCAAATTTCTTTCAGACAGACTGTGATGGGAGCGACGTTCTATAAAGGACATGCTACATGATGATGACTGGGTGGTTGGTGTCAGTCAGCTATAACGCAGTAAGAAATATTTCAGCATCTTAGTGCTGATGCTTATTTGAATATGAACAAAGGAGAAGTCCAACTGAACTATTTGGGAATGGATCAGAACGATTTATTGAATGATATCGAAGACTCCTAGATGGCGGAAAGTCCGGATCACAAAATGTCAACGTCTGCTGAGAAAAGTGGTCACATTATCTGCAATAAAGTCTGCGATATATGCAACATTACTAACATGATGTAATAACAGCTGGCATACACTATAGCCGATCAGACTTATCTATTACTTTCACTTGCAACCCAACCTGGCTTGAGATTAAACATGCGCTACCAGGTCCTCGGCGACCTAGAAATAGATCTGATATAGCTGTCTGATCTGACTTATTGTGTTTAAAAAATCTGAGCTATTGAATTATATATATATATATATTAGTCATCTCTTTGGCATTACAATGGAATGCATCTGCACAATGGAATTTCAGGGACGGGGTTTACCTCATGCTTACATTTTATTGACTTTCGATTTTCTTTCAAAGTTACGCAAAATGATGATATGGATAAGCATGTTATAAATGGAATACCAGATTCACATGTTAATGCGATATTGCTTGAGATTGTGACAGCATATACGATTTATGGCCCATGTGGTACACTTAATAACTAATCATCCATGATGAAATATTATCATATCTTGATATCACACTAGTTAGTGCGCTAGATGCTATTTGGAGATTACATGATTTTGACATATCAGTAAAGGGTCATGCTGTAATACGATTGGAAGTTCATTTACCAGAAGAGCGACACGTATTTTACGGGGACGGACAAGAGGAACAGCCAATTGTTAGAGAATGTACGCAGAAAAATAAAGATTATTGCGTGGTTTAAACTTTACCAATTATATGGACAGCCAAATAACTACACTAATACATAAATACAATATTACTATATTTTTTTTATAAGAACAGAAAAGTGAAAAGAATAAGGTGTTAGCAGAAAAATTCCAGTAGTTAGCATCACAGATTGGAAACTATAGTTTTTGAGGATGCCAGTTCAGGGAGCATTTAGTTTCAACAATTTAAAAAATGTCAACGGTATGGAATGTTCAACTTTTAGAGACGTATGTAGATACATTGGATTTGTTAAAGATGATAACATGTTGGCGCGATACATTAACCGAAGCAGCTCATACATTAGACTAATGTTTGCTATAATCTGAGCATTTGGAGAATCACAACATGTTCTGCTATTTTTTACTCAGCACACACATGAAGTAAGTGAAGATTCTAAAGAGATTAAATCACAATTTTCTCTTCCTGAAATGGAAAAAAAAAACTACTAAAACTTTATAATCTGATGCTAACAAAACTGAAACTGGCAATTGCAGATACACCACTATCGTAACTGAATGTATACAGATACAACATGTCAGAACTGCAAGCAAACGCCAGCGTTTAACAAGAAAAAGTGTAAGTGGACAACGAATGACTTTCAAAACGGTAGTTGATGCAATATATCAAAAGACAAATGATAGTCTAAACTGCTTATTGTTAGATATGCCGACTGTTACTGGGGGAACATTTGTAAATGAAACAATTAGAGTGTAGGATCACCACGCTACCTCATGGATGGGTTCCTCTGAAAAAGCAGACAATGTGCCACCTGGTGGAAGAACTGCCAAATATGTATTTAAAATACCACTTATTCTGGATTCAGTCGTCCTTCTGATCAGCTGGTGTGGGTTCGACTCCGAACTTTTCCGTCTAATTCAAGGGGGGTTGATGCGGAGTCCCCATTATCTCGAAGTCGCCCCCTAGTCGTCTTGTTCTTGACTTGCAACTGGGGTCGGACGACTCGAGACGAGATGGTGATAATAAAAAGTAGCGCAGTTAATCCTTACTAAAAAAAAGCGCTGGAAAAATTAATTATGCCATCATCGTCTGCAATGGATGGTGGCCTTTGCCTTGCTATTCTGGAATATGCTACTACTAGCAGTATAAAACCGAAAACTTGCAGATTGAATATAGATTAATAGTGTGTAATCAAGTTTCATTGACCCATATGCATGTTGTATTGGCTAAAGACATATTTCTAAAGGATCTAATAAATAATTATTAGGAGGTGAAATTATTTTACTGGGTGGTGATTTTCGTCAAGTACTGCATGTAATAATGATGGGTTCACAATATGTGACATGTGCAGGCTGTATGAAAAAAAAAAAAAATCACATAAAATTAGGTTTTCATGCCTTGTAATCAAACACCAGAAACATACACGGATTACAAACTGACAGAGATTTCACAGAATGTTTGTTGGAAAATGGTACAGGCAAGAATTACGATGTGAATGAATTGTCTTTAAGATGTTATCATTAAGTTCAGGATCATATGCATCGATTTTGTGGATACATTCATTTCAATACAGTCGCTCTCCAGCAGCTTAAAGAAAGAGCTATTATCTCTGTAACAAACGACACATTACTTGAATTAAATAACCGTGTTTTGGACCTCGTACCTGGGCAAGACAAGCTATGTGCCAAGTTAGATGCCATTGTATGTTAAGGACGAAAAAGACAAATATATCTTACCCAGAGGAATTCAGAAATATCAGAAAACCATCTGGAATACCCTCACACAAACTTAGATCGCGAGTAGGGTATGTAATTATGTTCCTCATAAATATTTGTCATCAAAAGGGCAATGTAATGGACTAGACTAATAGTTGCAGGATTACACAAACATTTAATGGAAGCAAAAGGTATCAATTTCAATCAATCTTAAGTTAACATTATTTCTAGAAATCCACTTGAACTATTTCTATGGGAATAAATTATCAGTCAGATTGACTTTATCAATGACCATATTTAAATCACAAGAAAAATCGTGTAATAAAATATCCCTCTTCCTCCCAAAACCAATATTTAGTCATGGACTATATGGAAATATATGTAGGCCTTTTCATAATTCGATCATTCGAATCGCTAACAACTGATGCACAAAATCGTTTTATCTCAAATTGTGTTTATATATACATTCTATAAAATATGTGCTTCCCAAAAATGATTACCATGTATAGTGATTAATTATACACAATATACAAATAATTATTCTTTCAATTAAGGCAGCAAAGAATTCAGTTTCTTACATGACTCAGATAACGTTCTTTGAAATGAACATGAAGAAAATAACAAACCAATTTGTTATTCACATAGCAGAAAAAAAGGAAAGCACATGGACATGTGCCGCTGACATATGTCATGATCGAAACTGGAAACAATGTAAAATTGAACATATTTATAAGCGAAGATAATTAATAATAAATATGTATCAAATAAGTAAATAATGCAAATTACTCATAGGTATTACTAAATACATTAGGCAGTTACTTCCCAGAATGCATTTCATATTAGAGAATGTCATTATTTAACTGTCACTCAGAACTACAATTATGCAGCTAACAGATTCGAGACACATATTATTCATTTAACAAATTGGAGATATACTTTTTTAAGAATAAATCTGAAAGATTGACCAGATGAGTTATATAGACCACTCATAAATAGGAAAAAGTATCAAACTCATAATTGAAACATATGTATAGGCAGAGGATGATATTGCCTTGGATGTTTCCACGAATTCACCAAAAAATGCAACATAACTATCAAGCCACAACGGCAATGGCAAGACGATGTGGTGGGTCTGACATGTGTGTTTCTTTCACTTGCAACCCAGTCTGGCCTACTTTCTCAAATGGATTGAAGGGTATTCAGACAACCCAGTCTGGCCTGCTTTCCAAAATGGGCTGAAGAGTATTCAGGCAATTGAAAAAAATAGACAAGATGCAATCGTCAGGATCTGTTCAATGAAATCAACTATGGATGACGCTTACAATGTTATCTCTTAAACATGGGCCACAACATACTAATTGAATCGATTACCTTTCAGCAATACGTTTTATGTTATTCTTAAATCATACCAACTGTGAACGATACTGCTACCCATCATAATGGCAAGGTTGCAAACAAACGGTTAAAACATAAATTCTTACGGGACAGGAAGACGTTCGGTTAGTGTGATGCACTAGAGACGACATACTTAGCATGATAATTGTGATCGATAATTCAATGTCGACCTACACACACACCTGCTCATCGATAACACCAACTAGTGACTCTTCCACAAGTACAGCTACGGACGATCACAGACAATACTACTTTCCCAAAACACATTGCACACATTATCGCATTACTTGGCCACGGATAGCTGTACACGGACAAGATTTACTCCAGGAACATCTGCTAAGTGGCACGCATTAAACATCTTAGGATTTCAGAAACCAGATGACCAGAATATACCGTCATCACTTAGATCAGCCCAATATGTTGGGCCGGACACGTTCGGCCCCTAATTCGATATTTGAACACCTACAGTTATTCATGCATTGGCGTTTCAGTCTTTGCAGACCGTGCGCTTGGCACCCTGTGACTAGCCTCTCAGGTTGCAAGCCTTGGCGCTGAATATGGAGACCCTGGACTGCCTAAACTGCAGGATCTTCCTCTCGGTCTCGCTGGTGTAATCCATAGGAATGCAAATCAGCTCAGCTGCAGGAGCTGCCGGAATGAGTTTCTAATTTTGAAACCATTTTCCTTAGGTGATACCAATCCGGATTTTATGTTTGGGTTTACTCATGAAGCCCTACCCCTCCTGGAGTTTCAGTGGTAGTTACTGGAGACATCCGATAATACTCTCATCGTCCAAAGGCTAGCCAGCACTATCCGGCACGTGAGTTTAAAATGAGAGTTCCTCCTCTCCTAGGCGAACTGCCTGAACAGGCTAACGAGCTTCGTATAACCGGGTTTAGACTCAGAGTTTACCTTCTCTTAGATTGGCTGCCTACCAAGGCTAATGAACACAATACGTCCTCTCAGTTATACCGCCGGGTACTTGGTCGCGCCCCACAGCAGGCTCCGTAAAGTGCTACTGGGGACACAATTATGTAGGAGAGGACATTGGCATGGAAAATCCTGAACCATTGAATCCAGCGGCGATCTCTACTCCTATAAAGGAGAAGCTATATCAAACGCTTTACTTTCGTTTAACTAGAGGGATGCCCAGTCCAGACCTTGCTACCGCCCCCACCCCACCTCATACCACAAGTAAACCTGAATACAATTATAACAAAAGACACAGTAAAAGACAGATCAATAAATACCATCGAGGACGTGGAATAAGAATTATGTGTATTTTAGAATTTCGATTTTTTAAAAAAATGAGCGATGAGGACTTTTTTGGTAGAAATCAGCCCCAGGTGTGACGATGGAGACTGTTTGATAGAAATCAGCCCCATGTGTGACGATGGAGACTGTTTAATAGAAATCAGCCCCAAGTGCGACGATGGAGACTGTTTGGAAGAAATCAGCCCCAGGTGCGACGATGGAGACTGTTTGGAGAAACCAGTTCCAGGTTTGACGATGGAGACTGTTTGGTATAAATCAGCCACATGTTCGCCATTATCTTGCTTAAATTGACGAAGAACCTTTGACCATTTTCATGAATATTAGTTGACTCAAAAACTGTCAAGCCATGAAGGCCGCGGATTGTGTTCAGTTCACATGTAAAGCTACACTTTTTGACCACGATTTGTGAAAGGCGCACATTCTAGTATTGCAGTCGCCGATCAGAACAAGTTGTTTGTGACTCGGTATGTTTCTAATCACTGCAGATAGGTTCTAATACATTAAAAGCATCTTTTTCTTCAGCTATGGGCACAAGGTAGGAGCATATGCACTGACAAGGGTTACCGAACTGACAATAGTATGGAAACGCACTCTGCGCAGGCATTCTAGCTATTTTATCTTTTTTTCAGATATGCCTGTTTTGACAAATTTATATTGCATTGTTTTTAGTTTTTAACTTCAAATTATCTTTCTTTTTCATTGGCGTCTGTTCATGCCAGAAAATATTTAGTAAATTTCACGTATTGATCCTGATCTCACTAAACGAGATTCCTGAAGTCCTACAAGTCCAAAATGAGTCTTGTTAGCTCACCGTTCTTGATAATACATTTTTTTCTGACATCAATTATTTGCTGAAGGTTATCAGACAGTCCAGTCAACATAGTACGGACGGTCCAACAGCCAGGACAGACATTCGATGTGGCACGAGATGGTGTCAGTCTTTAAGGGTAACGCTCGAGGGTATTGGACAGCTGCAATCTTAGTCATATTTCTAAGGTGAAAAAGGTGTCAGCCGAGCAATACTCACCCCCCCTCCCCCCCTACCCCGCCTACCTGTTTACGAATCGTATTAATCCAGGCGAACGACATTAGCCGATACTGCGAAGAAAGGTACTCTGTGTGACAAACTCATATCTTGACACCAGGCCCCAAACATAAATTCTCACGGATGCACCCACAATCGAAGCACTCGCAACATTTTGATCTGAGTCTAATAAGATAGTTTCTCCTCACATCCGGTCTCCTCACGCACTCCTACCATAGCACAGACTGTGACATAGATCATGCACTGGTGCTGTGTAAATCAAATGGCAGTCAAAGACGGTGTATCACACAACATACGCAGGTAACAATCACACCCACAACACTGCGCTTGCCATCTTTGTAAGAGGTACTATCAAATCTAATTATTAGTTCGAAGCCAAATAAAGTAAATGACACCCATCATCGATGCAAAGCACACTGCTCTGTTAAATTACAAGTGCCTTTTAAATGCAATTACTAAGCAATATATATATAATTCGCTAAGAACCAAGTTCAGCAAACTGCTCGCCACTGCCCAAATGAGTGCTGGCTCCACCTCAGCCAAATTATCCAGACAGCGGCAGAAACGGGCAATATCAGAGAAATGTAAGAATATATACACAACGCGAATGGTCCGGTGAACAGGAATACAACGTCAATCAAACCTATTGGATACGAGAAAATACCTGTCAAAGATGGAGCGATGGGTAGAGCATTACTATGAGCTCTAATTATGCGACATTTCGGTCACTCCCACAGCCCTTGAAGCTGTTCAAGGCTATCCTAGAATGGAGGAACTAGACATCAAACCATCTTCAGAAGATCTAAAGTCAGGAATTGTTAATCTGGCCCTGGTCAAAGCAGCAGACAACGACGGGACTCTACCTGATCTGATCAAGTATTGTAAAAACGCAGTATTGATACCGCTTCACTTGCTGCAATGGCATAGCTGGACAGTGGCCATCAAATCTAACATTATGAGGGAGTTAGATTATGGCAACAATAAGGGGGATAGAAGTGACTACGAATTCCCGAGGCATCTCATTGTTCAGTGTTGTTGGCAAAGTCATTTTCAGAGTGATCTTAATGCGGCTACACAAACTGACTGAGCGTGTGTACCCAGAGTGATATTAATGCAGCTCCACAAACTGGCTGTGAGTGTGTATCCATGCTGATCTTAATGCGGCTACACAAACTGGCTGAGCGTGTGTACCCAGAGTCCTAATAGGGATTCCGATCTACAAGATCAACGATCGACATGATCTTCTCTCTACGACAGCTCCCCCCAGAAATAACGCCAGTAGAACAAGCCTTTTTATTTTTATTTCATCGACTTGACAAATACATTCGATTTCGTTAACAGAGGCTTTATCTGCCCAACAGACCGATCCATCTAATAGTTTCGTTTCATGGGGGATATGATAGGAGCAATCCGAGTCAGAGGTAATACATCACAACCGTTCAATTTGGTGTCAAACATGGCTGCACCCGGGACTCAACAATGTTTGGAGTATTATTTGAGCTACTGTAGCATGGGAGTCATGCAGTGCAAGGGATAGCGCGGTGGCTTTGCATCTGCGTTGTCCTGCGTTCATTATCTAGTTGAGGAGGAAATGGTTTTTCAGACCGCAATGGCTTCCGGGTCGACCCAGCCTTAAATGGGTACCGGTTCAGTTCGAGAAGTACAGGCGGCCGGCGTGATGCTGACTACATCATCCACTGAGTGCCGTGAGTTACAACATAATATGGGCCCAACATCATATGTCCTATGCGCGCATGGAGTGACAGGGTCTTTACTTACTGAAGAATGCATTTCCTACAGCCACACACATTATGTGCCTTAACACTAGAACTGCTAGCTGTTTGTTTAATAGCACAATGCAATTGTCATTCAGATTATGCATGAGCTCCAGAGATTGACAGCTCGCATCATCCAGACGTGCACAAATTTCGGCCTCACAATAAGCCTAAATCCAACGCATGTGTTTGGACAAAAAGTAGATACCACCCCTACCATAACTATCAATAACTTCGAACTGGCAACTGTGGACCCGATTACATACCTGGGGCCCCTTATCAATGATAAGCGGTCCATAGACACTGCATTAGACAATTACATTGGCAGAGCTGCTATCATATATTCTCGTTACATAACTCGTGTCTTGGAAAACCACAAACTTTCAGCAAAGACCAAGATCTTGGTCTACAAAGATTGTGGCGTCAGAACGCTTATATATGGCCCCGTCATTTCCACATGACTTGCCAAACAAGAGGGGGAATAGGCTCAAAACGTTTCACCTACGGCGTCTGAGTTCCATCCTTGGCGTCTCTTGAAGTGACAGTGTGTCACATGGGGAGGAGCATTCTAGCCCCGGTCTTCCGAGTTCGTGGACCCTCCTTCGCTAACGACGACTGTGATAGTTTGGTCATGTCGTATGGAAGACGGTCGCACCCCCAAAGATATTCTCTATAGGCCGTTGGTGCGTGGTAAAATAACAGCTGACCGACCAGAGCTGTGGTTTAAAGACGTCTGTAAGAGGAACACGACGGTTCTGCATTGGAATCTGACATATTCGGAAGACACAGCTGCAGATTGATTCAATTGGCGATCCAAACTAAAGAGCCCCAATTGCAGTTTGCATTTCGTTTATACCCTATATTGTGTTCAAGCAGTCATTTTTTTTAAATTGACCTTTAATTTATTTCAAAACTTGGTGCTGGCTGAAGATAATTATGAATCAGGCGATAATGGTTGCGAATTTGTTGATGGAGTTGAAGAGAATGAGAACGAATCGGACGTAGATGAAGAATAAGTTCAGGACTTAGAAGATAAAAGTAACGACACTAGCCTCGGTGGTAATGGCGAATTATCGGTAGAAGACGGTGAAACAGTGACCCGCAAGACAGGCAGCCCCTAGTGGTGATAGATGATAGTCAAAGCAACGGAGTGATATCATTATTGAAGGATTTATTGAGGGGACAGGTGGCATAGGTCCAGATTACTCTGCTTTTGATTACCTTTCACTTTCATCATTTCTACTTCATACCGTGTTTAGTACTTGGCAGAGCAAACCAATGCATATGCCTGCATCAGCATTTTAGGGGAAAAGGATCCTTTGGGAATTAAGATTTAGTGTGCCGCATATCCTCATACTAGATACATCTATAACTGTGAGGTGTATACTGGAAAGTCAGACATTGGACAAGAAGATGAAAGATGTAGTGGTTTCAATGAACCAAAGGAGATTGCTTTCGGCTTGAACATTTATTAGCAAAATTTACAAGAGGGAAACATACATTTTAAATTGACACTATTGTTTATTCATCACGATTTTAATTGTTTGCATCCAACATACACGACACTTTAAAAAACATGTGCACATGAAAGAACCCCTACCATTATCTGTAAATTGGAGTTTGAATTTTACACAAATAAATTTAAAATTGTATTTGGTATTAAGTTTATTGCGCAATCACGTCAAATTTTTGCGTAGTTATTCCACTTTCCTTCAAAATTCAGTTGTGAGTTTTTCTAATCAGCTGGGATTGAATGGGATGCTGAGCAGCACATGAGCTGCAGTGGTTAGCGACCCATAGCTGACTGCTAGCGTCAGGGCCAGCGAACCATAGCTGATAAGACCTATATACACCTCCATGCGGTGATCCTGGATAACAGGCTGTAGCAGGGCAGACTGGCTAAGGAGAAGGGATCGAAGGGGGAATGTAAACCCGGTGCTCAAAAAATGCTTGCTGAAGTTGGATGTGTTGGACCGAAATGTGCAAATATCGCAGCCAAGCGGTACATTACCACACAACGCTTTCCGTTTTCTGGACTACATTCTGCTACTTAAGCCCTTTCAGGGTTTGGTAGTGGGAGATTGAGAACGAAAGAAGAAAAAGAGGAAGAATGGGCAGCAACAAGTTTAAATCTAGCAATGCTCTAGAGATGTGATGAATGTTACCGCATGAAACTGAACAAACTACTTGGCATTTGCACACATGAATATTACCATCGTGTACCCAGGTTACTGTCCATGAATGAGCCTTGTGTTGACCACTTCTGACCAGTCGTAGCAATGACTACACACATAAAGTTATGACGTATTGCAATGTTTTACTAGCTAGCGATTTGCTTGGAGATTACAATAATAAATGATGTCATCATCATTATGTAGCATGTCCTTTATAGAACGTTTCCCCCATCACACCCTGTCTGGAAAAAAACACACACTCTTTCCCTTTGTCAAAATGCAACCCTCCGCCACAATCAGAATCAAGTATTCCTGGAAATCGTTTTGCCAGTGTCTTCTTGGTCTACCCCTGCCTCTTTTACCAGATTCTGTTGACATGTTTGAAGCGGCTTCCGTTAACCTTGGTCTGCCAATCTCTACACGAAAGACTGAAGTGATGTACCAAGCAGCTCTAAGATATTGGTACAGTGAGCCATCTATCACTACCAATTGTCAGAAACTTGAGTCAGTTGATTGATTTGCTTACCTTGGCAGCACACTATCCAGAGCAGCCCATTTCGACGAGGAAGTTAGCTTCAGAATAGCCAAATCATATATTCAGTTTAGTTCATCACATAACCCATCCGATCTTTCTACCACACTTGAACACTCCCATTATTAAACGCCCTCTCTCTATGTCCGCTGGAGCCAGTGTGCCTCACGGGGACGATAGTTTGACCACTCAGTGATGTGGTCTGCCCATCTCTTCTTTGGGCGACCCTGCCCTCTCTTTCCTGGTACCGACTCATGCAGTATCGAACTTTTAATTCCGCTTGACCTCGTGACGTGCCCATACCAAGCCGTCCTTTGTCTTTTAATAGCCGTTAACAGATCATCAAAAGCACAATTTCGCTTACCACTATTCGTCGTATTTCGACATCCTGACACGGTCGTGAGATGTAACATTAAAGATTCTTCTAAAGCAAATCATGTCCATTGCATGTATGCTGAACTGGACAGGCGCAGTAATTTTCCGTCTCCCAGGCATACACACATATTAAAAGCACCAATGAGCGCATTAGTCTAATCTTTATGCTGAGGGCGAGACGCTTATCTTGCCATATGGGTTTTAAATGCGTAAGCAGTGCTGATGTATGTGCTATTCTGTCAACTATCTCAGGCGACTAGCCCTCGTCCCTGATCAGTCATCCCATATATTTGAACTGGTGTACACCTTCGAGTTATTTACCATTTGCTTTTATCACATATATAAACCTTTCCGTGTTATTAAGCATCATGTTTGTTGTGTCTGCATTTATCTCCATGCCATAGCCCTGCGCCGCTCGGTCCAATCTACTAATCAGTTCCTGGAGTTCCCTGTCCGTGCATACCAGACCATCTATATCATCTGCAAATCGTAGGTTTGTAATCGTATTGCCACATATTCTGAACGTACCAACATGTTCCTCTACGGCCGCCTCTATTATTAACGAATACATTGGAAACATATTACAACCATGTCTCTGCCCAACATCATTCGCCTAGTATTCCGTATACAGAAAGTGAACTTGACGCCTTCTCATAAAGGTTCTCAATTACCTTCACAGTATAACTATTGATCTTGTAATGCTTCATTGTTGTCCGTAGCGCCGCATGCCATACTCTGTAGACCGTCTTTTCTTAAATCTATGAAACCATGATAAATGTGTTGTTGATACTATAAGTATTTCTCATTCGATATCCGCAGATTAAATATCTGCTGTGATGTTTCTTTTCGCTGGAAACCCGGGATTGCTCTTGCTCTTCGGCAAAGACCTTCTTCTCCTGTGGCTTTAATCTATCGAGGATTATTTGTAAAATAACTTTGTTATGATGATTAATGTAGCTAATCGTTCTATAGTTCTTTCACATCGTTAGGTTCCATGAGTTAAGCTGCGGTAAAACTATTGGTTTCGTCCAGATAGATGGCCACTCACTTGGGCGCAACATTCTGTTACAGATGAATGTCAGAGCCTCAATTATTGCCTTATCTGCCACTTGTAGCAGCTCTGGATATTATTCACACCCACATCTTTCCCCCATTATTAGCATCTTCACCACTTATTCCTTCCTCTCTTGTTATCGGTTGATTCTCATCTCTTTTTATCGGTTGATTCTCCTCTCGTGTTATCGGTTGATTATCCTCTCTTGTTATTGATTGATTCTTCTCTCTTGTTATCGGTTGACTCTTCTCTCTTTTTTGACTCTTCTCTCTTGTTATCTGTTGATTCTCATCTCTTTTTATTGATTGATTCTTCTCTCTTGTTATCGGTTGACTCTTCTCTCTTGTTATGTGTTGATTCCCCTCTCTTGTTCTCGGTGGATAACATATACACTTCGAGGGCAATTTCATTTTCATGGCCACCTCGACCCTCATGCTTTTATAATTCAGAGCAGTACTCTGTCCAAAGAGCCAGATTGTCTTGAGCTTCTGTGAGACATGCCCATCTCGTATCCTGAATCGTTGTATTGCGACATTGTATATGCCTTACTAGGTACTTGACTATTGTATATGCCCCCTTGGCATATTTTCTTCCGAGATTGTGTTCGATATCTGAGCACTGAGCAGTTATTCATTCTATCTTAGCCTTTTTCATCTCTGCCTGGATGTTTCCATTTATCTCTCGGTATTTCTTTATCCCATTGATAATATTCTTCGACCTCTTCAGTATAAATAATGGGGAGAACCAAATATGCAGCAGTACAAAAGAAAGCTGACAGTGGCACACATGTGGCTGCATTCATTACGCTGCGTGATGCTTAACTGATCAAGACACTACTCCACCTACAATTAGCGGGTCTGAAAACTGACTGCAACCATGCAGCCTGGCAACTAGTTTATGGAATGAATGGGGGGAGAATGCCGGTCTCTAAAATCTGCTGAAATCGGATGTGTTAAAAGGAAAAGCGAGGGCGCGGCAGTCTTGCTGTAATCTACGACATATCCATACATTTTGTTATATTTAGGATGAACGGCAAAAAAGACGAATGATATACAAATGCAAACTCAGTCAGGAAAATATGTACAAGAAATTGAGTTTATAAGTTGACAAAATTACTAAGTAATAAATAATATCATGTTAGGATATAGGCATAACATTTTCATGAAATATTACATTAACGCGTTCCAGAATATTCTTCAGACATGCAATGTGTATATTGTATGAAGCCAACTAGAAAATAAATCTGAAAAGCTGTTTTAATTCTGAAAGAATGGTATCTCGGCAGAAGCAATCAAAACATACTAAGTAGTTCAATTACTGGAAATCGAGGGTCTGCAATGGAGCATAATGGGGCATAATGTCATTATCAATGTATTGTAATATATTTAACTAAATCATATTATAATGATTGAAAAAAAACCCATCAATAAACAGTTAATAAAGGATTATTTTATCAAAAATTAAGATAAGTACATTTTATATATATATATAGATATATGTATGTAAATACACCTACAAACACGCACACATGCACTGCCCTGCTAATATGTGTCGAATAATATGTAGCCTGGAACCCATCATCTGATTGGTAAATTATTCGAAGAAATGGGACAGTTTAGACAGAGAATTACTTTGAAAATTGCTCAGGCACTAATGAATGCCCCTGATGTTCAATAACATAATTAGGAATACTCTATAGTTCTACAAGATGGAAAGATTTCGAACGCCTATGATGCAAAACATGGGGTGATACAGAGCTGCCTCTTATCACCAGTCCTCGTCCCCATGTCTGTTGACTGGATTTTGACCATCACGACCATTTACATAGGAAAGTGAATTCTTCATTTTGACAACCACAACCAAATGCAAAATAACATTAAAACACGTTCTGAATAATTCTTAAATGAGGACCAGTGTTCATGTATACCATATACAAATGATGAAAATAAAACCAGCATTCAACAATAACATTTATAGGGAGACACGATCCTACTAGATGCCAATGTATTCATATATATTGGTAGTAATATATATATATATATATATATATGTTCGGCAGTACTGATTGAGAAATCTACAATAATACAAAAGGCAAAGTCACTTTTATTGTGTTCTATGAAAGGGTAAAAGTCGAATGTAAAAACTCCACAACTAAAATACAGATCTTCTACTCCAATGTTAAGTCCGCTATTTTATATGGGGGAATAAAGACAAGTTCCACTAAAAATGTCCAATCTTTAATCAATTGACAGTATACATTGTTTCACACTTTACTGCTAAAGTCCATGTTTCAGATTACAGTTAGCTATGAGAACACTAAAGAAAAGGAAATCTCCCGGAAAAGACGGGATCACAAACGAAATGCTGATGGGGCTGGGCCAAACAGCGAAGAGGAAATTACTATCAGTCCTGAACCAAAGCTGGAAAAGGGGTATTGTACCCCAGGCATGGAAAGACGCAATACTGGTACCAGTACCAAAAACAGGAAAGGACAAAACAGATCCAAATGGATACAGGCCCATCAGCCTACTGAGCTAACAGTTGGCGTGACCGCTAATGTGTGTGTCTCAGCCCAAGCGTTTCGAAGAGACTTCTTATGAGACCATACTAGCTGCACGTCTGAGAAGAGCAGTTTATCAAGCCATGAAATTCCTTCTCACTGTCGGAGAATATTGCAGCGTCCTTATTGAAAAGTAGTCCATGAAGGTGATTCCTCATCTTCTATTTTTCCTTCAGCATTGCAAAATAATACAATCGACTATCCGATTAAATGTGAAGACAGATTCCCTCATTTGTATTATCAGATGGAGCCTTAGAAAAAACAGCAACGATAAAGCAAAGAAATGTTGACGGTTGCAGGATATCACTCTGACAGCGATTAATCAAATCGGCAGGATATCGTTGCTATCGTGAGCTTTTTTATTGGTTAAATCTTAACTCATATCATCTAAAATTGGTTCGATGTCCAGCTCGTCCATACTGGGATATCTTTTGAAAACGTCAAGGGTTCTCAGAGTGACTATTTTGCCACACTACTAGAGCGCATAATAGTTATCGATGCATCGCTCTCTCTCGCTCGCTCTCTCTCTCACTCTCACTATGTCCGCTTGCATATATAGGTTATGCTCTCGCCATGTATTAATTTTGAGTGGCGCTGTTTGCCTACATACAGGACCAATATTAGTCTTTATACCATCGTACATTCGCTAATGTACTCTGTCTGTTCTACATCCCGAATGTTTTCATTTAGCTGTAGCGAATACTCATTGCACAACGACGAGCTGTTACTTTAATGTGGCTTCTGGTGGACGTTCGTGAATAGAGTAGTTTCATGTTGAAACTGCTTGTATTTGTATGTAATAAGAGAAGCTCGCTTGGTCTCTTTGACTGGTGATATGTCCCTAATGGTTGTTTTAAACCAGCCATTGTATGTAATGTTCCGTCGTCGAATTGTAGCTATTGCATTGCTGTGAATGGTATTTGGGAGATGATGCCCGGTCTGCGTTGCATCGATGCCAAGAAGCATTTATTTGACATGTTCCTCTGAAGTATAGCTACTTTTTTTTTCAGTAAAGGATCCATATGTCATTCTACTTGCGTGGCTTGCGTTGTCTTCCAGTGTGGTGATTTTTTTTTCCTTGCAGTTTCATTGTACAGTGAATTAATGAACGATCCGTCTCGCAGTCTGCAGTAAGGTGAGAGCGGGCCAGGAGCATGTACTTGAAGATATATTTTCTGACAAGAATGGGGTTTAGCTGATACCAGCGCTTTGATCGTGAATGCGTCCATTTTTCCCTCTTTTGGGATGTTGTCTGAAAGTAGGAGTTGTTAATACAGTTTATGACAAAAAAATAACTCTAAGACCGTTTGGCCACTATTCTTTTTTTTTGCCAAATATGTACTCGATAAGACATGCAGTCTACTCTATACTTGGCAAGACATGAAGCCTGCTCTATACTTGACATGCTATGATATCATCTCTATACTTGACAAGACATGGAGCCTACTCTATACTTAACAAGACATGAAGCCTAACTATACTTGGCAAGACATAAAGCCTACTATACACTTGATAAGACAGGACGTCTACTGTATAATTGACAGGACATGACGCCTAATCTTTACTTGACAAGACATGAGGTCTACACTATACTTAATATGACATGGATCCTATTCTATACTTGACATGACATTACACCTTCTCTATACGTTGACAAGACATGGGGTCTACTCTATACTTGGCAAGACAAAAGGCCATGAATATCGAACATCGTCCACTTTTACACTGAAGTCAGCCAGTACTTGAACATGTGTATGACTTGCATACTTGTAATGATTACTAATACATATGTTTTGACTTAAGGTCTGAAGCACAAGATAGGCGCAGGCACACTGGGAAGGGTGGCGGAGCCGACTGTGGTACGGAGAACAAGTGTAAGCGCTCTAGTTCAACCTAGTTCAACCATGTTTTTTAAGACTTGTTCACTACAAAGTCCAGTGTCCTACTTCAACCGACATGTTTTAGTTTGTGTCTTTTCTTTGAAAGTAGAACGGGTAGTCGTTCTCCCTGATTGGTCGAAAGAAAATCATTGAGTTTATCGAAGTGAAACATTGTCCACATCGTTTTTTTTCATTCGCCTTTAACGTGTTTTTGTTCATAAACCACGTGCATCATGCAGACTATTGGATTGACAAATCTGTATGTCACGCGTATTCCAACATCCAAATTGTAACTGCTAATACAGGTTTTATGTCGACACTACAGTGTAAAGCTACAAGACCTCTGAAGGTCGTACACGTAATCATCATTCTATGGTTAACAAACTATCGTTTGTGCAACACATTCCCCTCCCTCTTCTCAATGTAACACATTAATTCAGGGAAATCACATTTTCTGATACCGATTGTAATCACCGACGGCACCGTAGATGCCAGAACATGGATCTGAACTCCATGAGACTGTCATAGAGACCCCAAATCCAGATTTATCCTCAGAGCGTACACCAGAAGCTGCTCTTGTGAACAGGCATCACACAAATCAGTGGAAACAGTAAATCGTTGTGACGACAACTTTCTATTAGTTCTGCTCAACCACCATGCCAACATGATCTACTGATGGGTCTTGTTGCCGTTTATTGACTATGTCTTGATATCATGTCATGAATGCTTCTGTGTATAATGTTTTGGTTACTTTTGTAGCACAAAAACTGTCATTACTTATGTTTTTACTTGCTGCTTTTACGAATGACATCAAAACGATACATCCACCATTTTGGGATCGTGGTCGTCGTTTAACACGAGAACGGTTCAATGTGACCGACTCATGGATCCACTGGGTTTTTCATGTATTGCAGTTTAGGAATTTCCAACTTGAGTTTCCTTTGCACAGTCAAACGAAAAATGTCTCCTGATGATCACAAGTGAGGATAACGAAACGAACAGATGGTAGAACAGACGAGACTTGAAAGGTGAAGACGTAATGGCCAACAAAGTGAAAATTGTGCAAACTTCTTCTGCCTTATTTCGCCCTTACCAAATGACGCCGCAGATAAGTGGGATGCCCTTCAGCCCTTGCCATATGACACCGGAGATAGGTGGAATGCCCTTCCGCCATTGCCATAACGCGCCGCATATAGGTGGGATGCCATTCCGCCGTTCCCATAAGGAACAGTAGAGACGCCAGATCAGTAGATTTCTTGTTATCTTCAACTGAGAGGCCTTTGCTATCATTACGTGTAACTTCCTGAGATTGTGAGAGACACCCTCGAGCCATTGCCCTCGAGGTTTATCTTTCGCTCGTGTACCAGGGACCTGTTCATTATATATATTGGTGCAGGCTGGTCGTAGTGTGTTCCTACACAATTTGCAATACATTTGATTTGTCACAAGCAATGTAGGCACTAACTGGGTTTGTCCTCAACGTATGCAACAGCATGGTGTTCAGGATTTGGTCCCGTAATTTCTTTCCTTCTGCACTTCTCAGATATAGCATCTCGCAGCCCTGGCTCTTACTCGTATATGTTTCTAGTAAGGACAACGATTGACATTGGTAACACAATTTAGGAATAGATAGTGTATTTATCAGCCTCCTCTTAGTTGAAACAAGCACTCTAGAGGGTTTCAAAATTGGTGCAATTTAAAAGTTAACCATATTCACATTCTGAATTATATGTTCAATCTCTCTGTCCACTCTGCCATCATCAGTGAACATATTGCCTAGGTTATTGATCTCTCTGTCCACTCTGCCGTCAGTGAGCATACTACCTATTTATTTGAACTCTCTGTCCACTCTGCCATCTGTGAACATACTAACTAGGAGAGCCATCTTCATGATATTCAAAAGTATGCAGCTGAGAGATGACACAGACATCCCACTAAGGTTTTTAGACCTTAACTTAACTTAACTATACTGGTTTAGAAGATTATTGCAAAGTATGTATAGAAACAACTTCTTCTACTTCATTGGTCTAAAAGTATTTACGTTTATCCAATCCATTCTTCAACCTGTCTATACTTTTACCTTTGCCAATGCCTTCCAAGAAATCAGAAATACCTGACTAAAATAGTATTTTCTAATATCTGATCTGGACATATTCCCTGTGTAGTGAGAATCCTTAGATTAATTTGAGTAGATTTTAAACTTGAAGTCCCATAAATGATATGTCGCAAATATGGTACTGAGTGGCAGTAGCAGAGGGGCAAAGACGGCCCCTGACAGGCTGCGGGCCCACCTTGGTCTAATATACTCTATCACGACCACTAGGCTAACTTATGATGGGATTGATGTGGCAAGTCACCAGCGAATATTCTCCTGCCAAAATATTAAACAAAGAGGGTCACACTTACCAACGACGTATAGCGATACAATTGGACTGAAGTTACATAAATATCATCTGGATATGTATGAAATTAATTCCTAGCTCTATCATTTCGTCATTGTAACCGGCAGTACTTTGAAAAAATTAGCATCGTCTAATTTCCCATTTTTCTTGATTATCGTTATCATCATCATGTTGCATGTCATTTATAAAACGTTACTTCCATCATAGCCCGTCTAAAAGAAATTCGTTTCCTATCCATATCTCCAGATTCCGCTAAAGTCATGCCAATTCATTCTTTGACATATTGGTGCCATCGTCTTCTCGGTCCACTCCTGCCTGTTTATGCCTGACACTATATCTTGCACTACTACCCTCTTCTTCTTCTCCCTCTTCTTCTTCTTCTTCTTCTTCTTCTTTCGTTCGCTTTAAAAAAACTGTCTATTTCTGCAATGTTGTCTCTTGAATAAACTTCAATGTATTTTGTAGTTCTCATACATTTCCATAAAATTGTTTTTCCAGTGTTATTTCTATCAGTGATATTTTCTCTGTATATCATATTTGGGGCAGTTTTGTAGTATATGCTCTGCTGTCGGGGGTGCCTGTCCGCATGTACACATGACCTGAGTTGCAATCTTCATTGTTGTGTATTTGTGGATGCGGAGTCGGCTGTGTACGGTTCTAAGGCTCAACACAACACTTTTTGCTGTTGTCTGTTTATGTTATATTAATCGTCTGGTGTTACTGTTTGTGGCTGTATGATTGATGTCTTCTTCTTCTTCTTCATCGTACGCAGTCAGACAGTAACCATCAAGGAATTATAAGTGAGGCACTTCGAGGTCACGTTGGTACTGTCAAGATAGGGGGCAGAACGATTACCAACCTTAGTTTTGCAGATGCTTTCGACGGGTTGGCGGGTTCAGAAGCAGAACTCCAGGAATGGGTCAGAAGGCTCGATGAAACAGCTCTTGACTTTGGTATTGAGATAAACGCTTGAAAGACTAAATTAATGACCAACAACAGTATGGGCTTGAACAGAAAGATAAAAGCTAACGGTCAGGAACTCGAAGTTGTTGACCGTTTTAAATATCTAGGGCCGATTGTCAGTGATGAAGGATCAAAATGTGAAGTGTCGGCCAGAATAGCACAGACAATAGCGGCGCTTGCACGGCTTAACCAAAATGTGTCAAGATAAACGGTTAGCACTAAGCACGAAATCAGATTAATGGGTACACTGGTCCTGTCAATATTCCTCAATGCATGTAAGACAAGGACAGTTACAGCTGACCTTCAACGAAGGATACAGGCCATGGAAATGAGATTTTTCCGAGAACTGTTAAACGTCACGTACAAAGATCGAGTTACAAACGAGGAAATACGAGATAGAATTACAACAACAATAGGCCTTTCGAAGATTTCTTGGCAACTGTCAAACGAAGGAAACTCACTTGGTACGGTCACATATCGAGATCAAATGGTCTTGCAAACACAATCCTACACGGGAAGGTGCATGGCAGACGATGAAGAGACCGGCCCAAAAAGAGAAGGGAGGACAACATACAAGAATGGACCAGTCTCGAACCAGAAGAGTCACAGGCAGCGGTATCCGACAGAGAAGGATGACATGTAGTTGTGAGGATGTCTTCATGTTTGCCCCAACAATCTCACCGGTTACTGGATGACCTGACCTGACCTGACCTGAGTGCATGTTCCTCTCTCCAAGGATTTTGTTCTGGCACATACTTTAGGGGGATGCCAACTTCAGGTAGATCTATATCTTGCCTGCGAAGTCGTTTCGAATGATGCATAAAACTACTTCTTTTCAGTCTTACTATTGCTAAATTTGGAAATCTATCTTTCATTTGATGGCTCGGCATGCAGATGAACTTTTCTGCCTGTGTTAAAACCTTTGTGTCTCTGCGTTCTCATGGTGCTTGTATCCTTCCCATTTTCTTGTAATGACCCTAAGCACCTGCTTTTGCACCATATCTACCTCTTTTATGGTAGTGTTTGCTGGCACCACGATGCTGACCCACATTCCAGATGAAACGGTATACCTTTTTGTTAAACTTTGTAAAGTATTTTTCCACTAGCTCCCCATGTAGTTCCACTTAAATTTCTCAGAATGGCTAACTTCCTCCTGTTTTTTTATTGTGGGCTGCCTTATTTACGTGTTCCCTCTATGTCAACCTATCAAATGTAACTCCAAGATAGGTGGATTGTTTATCTTCTTTGAGGTGTTCTCCATTTGCCTTGATAACTACAGCTTTTTGTTTTGGGGAGAGGGTGAAAAGCGTAGTGCTACATTTGTCTGTGTTAATGTTTACACATGATCCGTTTATCCAAGAGGTGAAGGCATCAATAGCTCTTTGCCGCATTCTGGTGGCCACTGTTGCTTGATCATTTGTACACCATATTACAAAGTCATCTGCATACATTGCAACTTGTGTTCCTTGTGGTAGCTCATCAATCAAGTCATTGATGAAGACTATGAAAAGTGTAGGGGAAAGAACCCCCTCCCTGAGGCACACCATGACACAGTAGAATGTTCTTACTATTGAGGCCATGTAGTTGGACTCTTGCTCTTCTTTTATGTATGTATGCTTTTATCCATTTGTACATCCTACCCATCACTCCATTATTTCTCAGTTTCTTTAAAAGTCCTTCTTACCAAACGTTATCAAAAGCTTTCCTAAAATCGATCCATGCTGCTAATACCAATTTCTAGCCCTGGAATGCGTGTTCGATCTCTTGTGAGAGGTATGTTGCCTGTCCTTCAGTGGAGTTGCATTTCATAAATACTGCCTGATGTAGCACAATATGGTTTCGGCTCTCAAGATACCACTGCAGCCTTAGGTTGATAATAAGTTATATTGTTTTAAAGATGCAGCTTGTGAGGCTGATTTTGTCTATAGCTGGATGCCATGGAACTGTCTGTCCCTGGTTTTGAGAGAGGTATCACGATTGATTCTCTCCAGGTCTGTGGGACTATTTGAAGTCCAACAAATGTTTACGATCTGTAGCAACTTTGTTTTTGCTGCTTTTCCAAGTTCTTGGACACTCCGTCTGTTCCTGGCGAGTTTCTCATTTTCAGTTTATATATTCCAAACTCCAGTTCTTTATATGTGATTGGTGTCTCCATAACTTCGGGTATGACACCAACTCGTCCTGTATTTTGTCGTTCCTCACGAACCCTTAGTTGTTTCTCTCTGTCTACTTCAATGTTGCTATCTTTTGTAAAATAGTCTGGAAATTAATCAGTGGCTTGTTTGCCTGTGAAGATGTTTCCATCTTTGTTTACGCAACATGAAAGTGCTACCCTCTCAAGACTGTCATGTCTCGTGATGTGAACCAGTATTTAAATTGTCTGGAAATTAAGGAATTGAAAAACCAGTTTTCCTTTGTGTTTATCTCTTGCTGAATGTCTAGATTTCCCATTTTCTTAAGCCAGTGTATTCTCGGTGTCTTTATGTAATATTTTGACTCAAATGACTATATTCTATTTCTTTTTTTTTAATTTTTTTTTTTATAATCGTCTATGATTCGCATGGATATGCTGTAAAGTGAAAGACGAAGGCTCTAAACACATTTACTTGTGTCATGTTGCTGATGGTTTGCCATCGTTTCTTCATGGGTTTTATCCTTTGCGTTGCCATAACTAGTCTTCTGCCTATTTCTTGTCCGCAGTTGCCAATTATAAACCGATATCTCAAGACAATGTAGATCGGATTTTCTTTATCTTCTCTCATTACTATAGTTCCTAACTGTCAATATTGTCCCTCCTCTTTGTATCGTTGCTATCATGTCTAAATCACCTCCACGACAATGATGTCACAGCTGATCACAGTACTAAAACAAAGATCTAACTATTGCTGACTAGTTTGACTTGCACTTTCTTGCTCATATCTTTAATAATGTGTTTAATCATACCTGACATGGGGGTTCTGTGGCGAAATGGTTAAGCCGTCGGAATCGTGATCAGGTAGTATACCTTGACTCCGAACACCGCCTTCTTTTAACGGGCGCTTGATGCGGATTCCCCTTTATATCGTAGTGGCCTCCTAGTCGACTTGTCCTTGACTTGCCAATGGGGTCGGGCCGCACGAGACGAGAGAGTAAGGTCTAAAGGTAGCGCAGTTAATCTTTACTAAAAATAGCCCTAGAAAAATAAATTATGCCATCGCATCATCCTCCACGATGGACGGAGGCCTTTCCATTTGTCTTAACCATACCTGGCATGCATTCTTCTTATTCACTGCACTTGTATACATGCACTTTTCAGGAAGGACATTTAACCTTTGATTTGCTTACTCAGCTTATCTGTGTGACCTATTTCAACCTTGAGCATGCTCGCTCACTTGAATTGCATGACTTATTACAACCCTCACCTCACATTACAAACCTGGACTTGCTCGTTCACCTTACCTGTATGATCTATTACAACGCTGTACTTCCTTACTCACCTTACCTGTATGACATTTTACAACTATGTACGTGCTCATTCAACTAATCAGTAAGATCTATGTCAATCCTGCACATTTTTACCCCCACCCCCACCCTCACGTAAATGACATGTTACAAACCTGGTCACCGTACATATATGACTTATTACAACGCATGACTTGCTCGTTAACCGCCCATGTTTGACCTATATCAAACCTGTACTTGATCGCTCATCTTCCATATATAACATATTAAAACCCTGGAATTGATCGCTCACTTTCCATGTATGACATATTACAACCCTGGACTTGCTGGCTCACCTTCCATGTATGGCATATTACAACACTTGGCTTTCTCGATGATCTCACATGTATGACCTAATTCAACCACGTGGACGCTCGCTTTTCATACGTACGTGTATGACCTATTACAACCATGTGCTTGCCCTCTCACCTTACTAATATAACTTTTTAAAACCCAGAACTTGCATAATCACCTTATATGTATGACCTATAACGACCCTAGATGTAATCGCTAACCTTCCGATTTGACCGATTACAACCGTGGGCTTGTTCGCTCTCCTTAACATTTATGAGTGCACAACCACTTGTTAATTATGAGTGACACATTATAATGTTAGTTACGAGTGAAACAACCAAACGTTAGTATCAAGTGACAGTACAAAGTGTCAGACACGAGAGCGTTGTAACAAGTCATACATGAAAAGTGAGCATTAGTTATACGGGAAACTATCAAATGTTAGTTATGAGTGACATAACCAAATTGTAGTTATTAGTGAAATAACCAGATATGTGTTATGAATGAAACAGCCACATGTTAGTTATAAATGACACAAGCAGATGTTATATATGACCGACATAACCAATTGTTACTTATGATGTGACACAATCAACTCTTAGTATTCATTGACACAATCGTATGTTTGTTTTGCGTGACGCAACAAGTCTTAGATATGAGTGACGCAACCAATTGTAGTTACACGTGACGCAACCAAATGTTATTTTCTAGTGACACCATAACATTCTAGTTATGAATGGCACAACCAAATAAATGTTACACGTGTCCATAACCAAATGTTTGTTTCAAGTGACAAAACCAAGTGTTAGTTATGAGTGACACAACACATGTATTTTTATCGTGACGCAATTAAAAGGAAGTTGCATAGGACATTACCAAATTGTATTTATGAGTGGCACAACAAAATGTTAGTTATTAGTGTCTCAACCAAATGTTAGTTATAAATGACACCAACAAATGTTAGTTATAAGCTACTCTACCTGGAGTTAAATATTAGTGACAAAACAATATGTTAATTATGAGTGACAAAGCAAAAGCTATATATGAGTAACACAATCAAATGTTCCTTGAACGTTACGTATTCAAATGTTAGTTATTAATGACGTAACGAAATTTTACGTTTGAGTTGACACAAGCAATTGTTAGTTTTGAGTCACACAACACATAATTTATTATGAGTGACGTAACAAAATGTTACATATGAGTGGCGCTAGCAAATGCTAGATTTGAATGACGCAATCAAATGATAATTATTAGCCACGCACAAATATCAGTTTAATATTAGTGACGCAAACATGAGTAAGTTATGAGTGACACAACCAAATGTTAATAATACGGTAATGAGGAGGGAAATAACCATATAATAGTTACGTGTGACACAGCTAACCATTAGTAATGAGTTATGCAACTAAATTTGAGTTAGGAATAACACAACAAAATTGTAGTTTTCAGTGACGCAACCGAACGTGTGTTATGATTGACCCAGACATTTCCTAGTTATGAATAACACAATTAAACATTAGCTATGAGTGACGCAACCAAATGTTAGCTTCGAGCGAATCAAATGGATGTTCTTTATGAGTGACACAACGAACTGGCGGTTATAAATGTCATAATCAAATCTTAGGTATAGGTAATGCATATAAATGTTAGTTTTGAATGAAACAATACGATGTTAATAATGAAAGCAGGAAATAAATTTATGTTATGATTGGCACAACCAAATGTAAGTTACACGTAACGAATTCAAAAGTTAATATAACACAATTTTAGTTATGTTGACATGACCAATAGTTAGTTATAAGTAATGCAACTAGTACTTATTTATGAGTGACGGAAAGACATGTTATATATGGGTGACGCAACCAAATGTTAGTTATTAGTGACTCCACCACAATATGAATTATGAGTAACACAACCAAATGTCAGCTATGAGTGACTCAACCAAGTGTTAGTTATGAGTGACACAAGCACCCGATAGTATTAATTGACACTACATAAATGGTAGTTATAGGTGACACTACAGCTCGTTAGTTATGAATTAAACTTCAAAATGTTAGATATGAGTTACTTGTTAGATTGTGTGTGGCAAAAAAAAATGTTAGTTATGAGTGAAAAAACAAGATGTTAGTTATTATGTAACACAAGCAAATCGTATTTATGAATGACAGAAACAATTTTTACATAAATGTCACGCATTCAAAAAATAGTTATTAGAGACACAACCAAATGTTATTTAGAAATGATACAATCAATTGTTGAGTATGAGCGACGAAACCAATAGTTAGTTTTGAGTGGCGCAACGAAGTGAAAGTTATGAATGATGCAACCAAACGTGTGTTAAAAATAAGAAATTCAAAATTGTTTGTGTTGCAAAAAAAGAGTTAGTCACGATTGATGCAACCAAATGGTATTTATGTGTAACACAGTAACATGTTAGTTATAATTTTCAAAACCAAAGGATAGTTCCACGTCTACTATCACATTTTAGTTATAAATAACGGAATTAAATGTTAGTTTTTAGTGACATAATCAAACGTTAGCATTACGTTTAACAACCAAATGTTAGTTATGAGTGGTAATGCATTAGTTATATGTGAGTGACAAAATCAATTGTTAGATAAACGTGACGCAGAGAAATGATAGGTATGAGTGACGCAACATTTTTTTAATTATAACGGACGAAAATAAATGTTAAGTATGAGTGACAAGATCAAATGGTATTTATGAGTTACAAAACCAAATTTTAGTTACGAGTGATTTACCGAATTGTTAGATTGTGTGTGGCAAAACCAAATGTTAGATACGATTGACGCAACGAATTGATAGTTATGAGTGACGCAACCAAATTTTAGTTATGAGTTACTCAACCACGTGTTAGTTATGAAGGACAAAACAATAGTTATATTTGAGTTGCATTTGGATTTGTTGTTTTTTTTGTGACACAATCAAATTTTAGTTTTGATTAACACTATAACATGTTAGTTTTACGTAACGCAGTCAAATGTTAGTTACCAGTGACACTACTAAATGTGTGTTATACGTGACGCAATCAATAATTACCTATTAATGACGCAGAACATTGCCAGGTATCAGTGACGCAACACAATATTAGTTTTTCAGTGACGCAACCGAAATACAGTTCTGAGTGACGCAACCGTATGTTAGTTATGGTTGATTCACAGAAAACGTATGATTGTGTGTGGCGAAACCAAAAGTTAGTAGAGATACACAAAAATGTAAGTTACAAGTTATAAGTGAAAAATCAAATGTTAGTGTGTACTACACTTCCAAATGTTAGTCATGAATGACACAACCACATGTAATTATACGTGATAAAAGAAAATGTTACAATTGAAGGTCAAGAACAATTATAAGTTATTTTGTTTCACAAGTAAATGTTAGTTTTGAGTGACGCAACCACATTATATTTATTACCTACGCAATCAAATGCTATTATGAGAAACGCAACCAAATATTAGTTAAAAGTGACGCGACTAAATCTTACTTTTGAGTGATATTCGGTTATGTTAGGTATGATTGACGCAACCAAATATTAGTTATGAGTAACGCATCCAATTGTTAGCTATAAGTGACACATCCAAATGTTAATTGTGAGTGACGAACTAAATGTTAGTCATGAGTGACGAAACCAAATATTAGTTATGAGTGACGCAACATCATGTTAGTTATGATTGACGGAATCACATGTTAGTTGCGTGTGACGCAACCAAATGTTAGTTATAAGGGGCACAACGGGTAACATAGATGTGTGGCTATACCATCAGGTCTTGGTTTTGAAGTTATCGATGAGGGGGAATATGAGTCCTGACAGAATGGAAACATATATCGAGATTGACCTGTCTAGTCCTCAGTGGATTTCCACCTTTCAAAACAACAAGAAACAAAGCAGGTTCCACCTACACAAGTGGATTGAAGATATATATTCAGATGTATGTATAATTATAAGTATACATTGACATCCATTGTCATTATTATGACGTGCACTTATTGACGTTTCATCTACATATACACGTTATACTTTTTCTTTATGTGGCTATCTAATTCACCACACTATATACTTTTAAATGATACTAGACAACGATTTTAACAAATGGTATTTCTCCAAATTGCTTCCCTACGTAGATATGCACATTCAACACCCGTTACAGTTTTTGATAAGCCAATTCCAATGTAATATATGTTAATGTCCTTGTTTTTTAAATAGTGCCATTCACAATTGTATAAGAGCCAAATGAAAAAAAAACAATTAGCGTTTCCTAATTTAAACAACTTGTTGAAGTCTTTCAGTACATTTCAAACACCAACACTAACTATACAAACGTTATGATGTTTCTCTACTTCCTAAACACCATCACCAACCAGGAACTGTTTGCCTAAATAGTTTCACCAACCGATAACTGATTGCTTTAAGACCATCACTATCCATGAACTGCTTGCCTAAAAATAGTCACCAACGGAGAACTACTTGCCTAAACACCATCACAAATCGAAAACTTCTTAGCTAAACACCATCACCAAACAGGAACATCTTGTCTAAACACCATCACTAACAAAGAACTGCTTGCCTAATACAAACACCATCACCAACTATGAACTGCTTGCCCAAATACCATCACCAACTAGGAACATATGGTGTCTAAACACCATCACCAACTGAAAACTGTTTGCCGAAACACCATCACCAACCGACAAGTGATTGCCTAAATGCAATCACCAACCATGAACTTTTTGTCTAAACACCATCACCAACCAGTATTTGCTTGCCTAAATACAATCACAAAAAAGGATCTGCTTGTCTAAACACCATCACCAACAGAAAACTGCTTACCTAAACACCATCACTAAACGAAAACTGTTTGCCGAAACACCATCACCAACCGACAAGTGATTGCCTAAACGTCATCACCAACCATGAATTTTTTGTCTAAACACCATCACCAGCCAGTAGTTGCTTGCCTAAATAGTTTCACCAACCGATAACTGATTGCTTTAAGACCATCACTAACCATGAACTGCTTGCCTAAAAATTGTCACCAACGGATAACTACTTGCCTAAACACCATCAAATCGAAAACTTCTTAGCTAAACAACATCACCAACCAGGAACATCTTGTCTAAACACCATCACTAACAAAGAACTGCTTGCCTAATACAAATACCATCACCAACCATGAACTGCTTGCCCAAATACCATCACCAACTAGAAACATATGGTGTCTTAACACCATCACCAACTGAAAACTGTTTGCCGAAACACCATCACCAACCGACAAGTGATTGCCTAAACGCCATCACCAACCAAGAACTGTTTGCCTAAACACCATCAACAACCAGTAACTGCTTGTCCTAAGCAATCAAAACGATAAACATGCTATCCTAAATAGCCAATCGGATGATTGCATTTTCAAGTAAGAGAATAGGACACAATCAGCATAATCTTGACGATATGGGCAACACAGGGATCGCGACATGTCCCAGTTTGACGCAGAATAATTGAAACCGACAGCACAATCAATTAGTCATTCAAGATGAGGCTCTTTGAGAAGGATAAAAGCTAACCAGTAGAAGTTGGTGGGTGGGGGGGGGGGGGGAGTTTCAAAGCTCGTAACGGCCCAATTAGGCATGTAGGCCACTGACACGTTTGCTATGTTTCCTGGCAAAATATCTAACAGATATAAGAAGTTAATACGTTTGTGGCAACAGTTTACGGTATGATGTGAGATACCATTTCTGACAATCGTGTAGACTTTTGTGGTCCCAGTTTACGGTATGATGTGAGATACCATTTCTGACAATCGTGTAGACTTTTGTGGTCCCAGTTTACGGTATGATGTGAGATTTCATTTCTGACAATCGTGTAGACTTTTGTGGTCCCAGATTACGGTATGATGTGAGATATCATTTCTGACAATCGTGTAGACTTTTGTGGTCCCAGTTTACGGTATGATGTGAGATACCATTTCTGACAATCGTGTAGACTTTTGTGGTCCCAGTTTACGGTATGATGTGAGATACCATTTCTGACAATCGTGTAGACTTTTGTGGTCCCAGTTTACGGTATGATGTGAGATACCATTTCTGACAATCGTGTAGACTTTTGTGGTCCCAGTTTACGGTATGATGTGAGATACCATTTCTGACAATCGTGTAGACTTTCTTTTGAGAAAAATTGTGGCAATCGTTGTATATGTAGACACAGTTTCTTAAAATCATTTAATATCTGGGGACAGTTTCTGAGAATACCGTAAACTGTTGTTTGAGACCATTTCTGACATATTTTAGAAAGTTGTTTGAGGCATTTGGGATATAAATAAAAATGATGTTTGAGGCAGTTTCTGGCTATGGTTTTTGTTTTTGTGAGACAGTTTTTGACAATCGCGTATAATGTTGCGTGAGGCAGTTTTGTGACATTCGTCTTTGGAAAGTTTAAGACAATCGCTTTTTATGTTGTTTAATTTAGTTTCTGACGATCATTTAATATTCCGTTTAAGATGGTTTGTGACAATATTTTAGTGTTATTGAGACATTTTATCACTGTCAATTAATGTGATTGTTATACAGTGTCTTACTTGCGTTTACTAGTATTTTGAGACATTTTTTTTGGACAATTGTCAAACATGTTACCTGATTGATTATGTTCAGATTCATTTAATGAATGTTACTGTATACAAGGTATTCAAGTCACATCTTCAAGATGTAAATGAGTGTAAGACTCATTAGTCTGAAGTTAGCGCAGCTACAAGATGTGGTCATGAATAGCACGCCTCGAGTCAGAGACAAGCACGATTTCTCTGACATAAAATATAATCCACCATGCAGGCGTAATGATTTGATTAGGTAAGATGATGATGTTAAAATGAGCCTGTTCTATAAATGTTGTACGAAACTAACATCCGCTTGTGTGAGAGTAAACCTAACGTCTGGTTAGACAGAATATAATTAGCAGACATGTCCTTCAGGATCAGGCAAAATATTCTGGTCAAGTCCCTCACCTCGGCTTCCTCGAAGCGCTCCCTAACTATGGCCTGTTATCAAGGAACCTGGACAATTGGGTGAGGTATCGACGTGATTCCGGAAGTAGGGAGCAACACATAGATCAATCTAATCATATCACAACCGCCTGCCGAATTCCGGTCCACCTTCATCAGCCAGCTTGAGATGCAAGAGAAGCTTCTGCAACCCTCCACTTAACATCCTTTTGAAGAAGCACAAGAGTAAAACTGCTCATTGTGGGAATTTTAAACAACAGAAACAACAACCTCCCTTGATGTAGACAGAGTATATGTTCTGGGCTATGCGTCCGTTAATGATGATTTCGTCCAATATGGCATTTGAAATATACATGAAGTCCAATGCCAGGCCTGTGACGGATGTAAACTTATGTATATTCCAACATGACTCCTCCTCATTGATAAGTAAAGTTAAGTTGAGAATTTGTTCTGGAAAAACATTGAAGATAGATTCAAATGTCTAGGTATCACCAATCGTTGACAGAAGGGCAATGGCCAACATGGATCCTACATAGCACACCAGTGTATGTACACTGAGTCCACATATAAAGTGATGGGATGGCAGAGTCTGCACATGTAATGTTCTGTGGGGCATCGTGTGCACATATAATATTCTGAGGGGCATAGTGTGTACATATACTGTTGTGAGGGGCATAGTGTATACACATAATGCTATTAGGGGCAGTGTGCGTACATGTACTGTTTTCAGGGCATACTATGTACATTTAATGATCCGACTGGCGTTATACGTACATACAATGATGCGAGGGCATAGTGTGTATATATCGTGAGCTGAAGGGATGTGTATGCATAATATGATGTTAGGGGCATAATATGTACATAAAATGATGTGAAAGGCATTGTGTGTACATTTAATAATGAGAGTGTAGAGTGTGCACAAATACATGAATCAGCCTACACATGCCAATATGTGCCGACAAGTTAACTAATCATCATTACAAAATGCCTTTAACATATTATAAAACAAAGATTAGGCATTATTTCATGGAATAATATCGAAGCTTATTTGCTTGTAGGTAATTACAACATAAACAAAAGTGTTTGGATACATTCATTATTTCAGACTTTCTATTTTTATGCAGTTAACCTGCATGTCATTATTGGACATGGCTGCGAACTTTGCTTATTCATTATGCATTTTAATTACTAAAATGTTGATTGTAAGAGCCCAATATATCGTATCTGTACTGGCCGCTTGCTGTCATATTGCACAAGTTGTCATTATTGCTCTTAAAACAAAATAAATCCAATAGCACGCTGTCTAATCAAGTCTGTACACATGCAGTCTGATATGTGTAGGAAATGGATTACTGTTACATGTTAGATGAAAAACATTACATCATTAATCTTTATGTATCAAGTATATTGTTTGTCATATTTCCCAATCATTCCATCTAATTCATTCTCGTTGTACACCTCACTACACTGCTATCTTCACAATTGTGTATAAAATGTATGATGGGGTTTTATATTTTTTTTTAAAAGAAGAGGAGAAAAAAAAATTAAAAATTAAAAAAATCAGGAAATAAAAAAAGAGATCCGTATGAAAGAAAATAAATATACTCAATACCAAAATGGTCCCAGGAAAACAATTGTGCATATTTATGCAAATACCTACAACTAGGAACATCAAAAGCGAGGAACAACGGGACGAACATCCCGGAAATACCAGGCTAGGTACAAACAGATACACACACGCGTCCAAGCACTGGTTTATGCGTCTTAAGATCGCCCAAATTGACTGCAGTCTGGGTCGGAATAGGCGCGCCTACGCCAGTAGAAACTAGTGAGGCAAACACATAACGAAAGGATAATTAGAAGGGAGGAACATCACGAAAACACCAGGTTAGGTACAAACAGATACACACACGCATCCAAGCACTGGTTTATGCGTCTTAATATCGCCCAAATTGACTACGTTCTGGGGGTGGAATAGGCGCGCCTCCGCCAGTAGAAACTAGTGAGGCAAACACATAAAATAAAAAAAAAATTTAAAAAATAGTTTCAGTCCGAGGGCGTCCGAAAACAGGGCGTCCTCAAAGATTGTGACTAGCTGGATACTGATGCTATCTGAGGTCATGTCCTGATCTAAGAAAACCTCCTCTGCTTTGTTTTTAGTATGTCGCTAAAAAGTTGAACGCTTTCCTGTTTTTCTAGTTGTAATGTTCCCATAACTGAGAGCGCATATCGGTGATCAGTGACTGCATACAGCCGATTCAAATCTCTCTTAAGTCCTCGCACTTCTCTCCTGGGAGTAGTTGGAACTTTCACCTGATGTGGTCTTGCACAAAACCTAGCTGGTATGGAAAGCAACTTTGCATTTGACATCGTCTGGCATATTATTTAAGTGTGTGTATTTGTCTTTACTGTCTGACCACTTCCAATAAAGTTTTGGGTTTCCATGGACGGACTACTAAAGCAGATACTGGCTGGTGTGAGATTGCCACGGAAGGCCGACTTAATGTCTTTTCTATTTTTGGCATTCTTTCTCTTCTTTGTTCCTGTCGCAATTGTAATTCAAACAAATATAACAATTTCGACAGAACTGATCGAACTCAAAAAAATGCAACTATTAAAAAATCGTATATTTATCGTAAAACAAAGAAAGAACGGTCAGGATGTATATCACAATATATACGTTTCCGTCCTACAGTCAGTCTCTGTTTTATCTTCGTATATACATATATGGAAGAAACAAACATGTCCTCATACCTTCTCTAGCGTCTGCGTGTATGGTAACGTATCTGATATCTATACGTAACATAATCTAAGCTAGATATCCTATATATATATATAGATATGCCCTAGGACTCGGCATAATTTAATATAATATGTAGCAGGTCAAACTGTATTGCATCACTTTAATGTACTATCTTTCATCCTTACCACTATCAATTGTTTATTCACACATTAATTTAATTACTAACAATTTTTTTTTTTTTTTTATGGCAACAAAGAATGTTTATTTCACCAGCATCATACATATGCTAATCGATCGTATTATATTATTCATCAATTATTAACTAATTATAATATATCTCAAGAAGTTTGTTACCATCTCTTCTCTAACTGACCATGATTACTTTTAGAAGTTCGTGCAAATAGCAGAGGACTTACTCTAGCACTAAACTTTACCCAGGATTATAATCACGTGATCCCAATCTAGAAAATTTTCAACTCACCATCTATGTATGTTGAAATAATGCTGTCAATCTACTTGTTTGTTCTCAGTCCTCATCTCTTCTGTTCTCGCTAGTCTGGTGTCCGTATGTTCCACCTCTGAGCTTACACAACGTGAATGTCAACCGAGACTTGTCTCATCTTAACATAAGGCAGATGTCTACTGAATCTTTTTGTCTCGTCTCAACATCAAGAAGTCTGCTAAAGCAACTGTGCTCATGTATATGACAGACGAAAGTGGTTCTATTACTGTGGTTTTCTGGACGAGAAAACACACATTCACGAAGGGTCGTCCTAGACAACCACTTCGTGTTGAAGCAACACGTCTCCGTCTGACGAGAATAAATTCGGGCAACGAGAGACATGTGTTAGCGACGACGACTCCAACATAACATCCCAAAGAGAAATATTCTTACACGTGAGTTGTCTCTCATTGCTTGTCAGTGTTGGTCTGCTTCGGTGGCTTCTAATTATACCTCTCTCTTCTGGTCACTCACTGGATAAGTTATGAAGTTATATATATCTATTTTGTCTTGTCTAATATGCTACCTATTAAATTGCACGGTAGAATACCCTTCTCTGCTGTTTCTGATCTCCCTCCAACCTTGATCTGTCTCCCCCAATGTATATGCTAAACTCCCTACTTTGGTCAATGGCTTCTACTTTCTTGAGTTCATGTCCCACAAACGTTATTTGACATGGCGTGTTCCAGTGAAAGGCTGCCTTTTTTTTAAAATTACTGGATGACCTATAGGTCATGGAATTCCAAGTTCGAATTGTAGGAAAAAGAACCATTTTGGCAGGATAGTTTTAACTGCATTGTTAGAGAGTTTAGGACCAAGAACGGTATTTTCAGGGCGTCCCTGGCTTTGGCTCGTTGGACCCGTGTGACTGTAACACGAACGATAACGATGATAACACATGAACGTGCAATTATTTTGAAGGTAATGCTAAAATAATTGATGGACAGATAGAGGAGGTACTGAAAAATAACCACTTTGAATTATGCAAAGACAGAGGTACAGTATCTGCCATCGGATCATTGCGTCTTCTCGCAGAAAGAATGATCGATCAAGGACGACTCTAATTTATTTGCTTTATTGTCTTCGAAAATGTCTTTGATCGAGTCCCCAGGAGCAAACTTTTTTTGTTATATTCGGAAGCAAATAGGTAAAGAAAGACCACTTATTCAGTTAATGCAGAACCTGTATGAAAATCAAGAAGAGATTAATTCAACCACATACAGTCTCACAGATTCAGTTTCCATAAGAATTGGGCACGCGATGTCTGCTTGCTTTCATCTCGTCTCTATAACGCATATTCTGATGGGATGTTGGATACGGTTACGCGGATGTGTAATAGTGGTGTCAAAGTTAATATTATATATCATTAAATTTGCCGATGGTCTAGCGATAGGAAGAGGATCAATAGCAACGTGAAAATGCTACTTGAATAAAAGAATATCATAGCCAAAGAGTTTGGAATGAAAATAAACACTTTGACTAATACCAAAGCAATACAGGTAAATACATATATTTACCAATGGATAAATAATCAAGCAAGTACAGAGCATTACACGTTTTAGCGCAACCATTACTGCAGATGCCCGCAATGAGGTAGACATTAATACAATGATTACAAAAAACATATTCAGAGAACAACATAAATGATTAGCCTTAAAGAATAGCAATATATCAATTTAGAACTGAGGAAAGAAATAATCGTCACTTATATATGGCTTTTTGGGCTGAATGGGTCTGAAACATGGACTCTATGATGCAATGAGGAGAACTGCAGCGGATAGGGTGAAATGGAGATACATTCTCAGACAGTCTTTCAACCAATATACGTACTGATCAAACAGATGATTGGGTGAAATAAAGAGACATGCTCAGACAATCTTACAACCAGTCTCTAGTCTGATTAAGCAGATGACGATGACGTTACATTGAGCTGTTATGTGACAACCCTGATAGTGTAGCTGTTATGATTGTCTACTTAAGCGAAGTGTGATTTATTTATGTTTCTTGTATATCGTGCAACATGGTCTGGCTGCCCTTCGCGATACAGGTTGCACCTGGCTGCCTTTACATTAGCAATACAGGGTGGACCTGGCTCCCGTTACCTTAGCGATACAGGGTGGGCCTGCCTGCCTTTACCTTAGAAATACATGATTACCCGAAGAAAGCCAGCCTACCGAGGCTGGGAACGGCTACGTCATTTTTTCAAGCGACCGTGATGGATCCCTCGTCAGATCACACCTCGTCTGTGATTTTAATAGCATCAACAGAGTGTCACTAATAGGCTAATGTTGCTTCATCTCCCATTCTTCAGGCGACAATGTACTACTTTAGCAAGTGCATATGAGACGGAAATGATCAATCCAGAGGTAGCAAGTTAATCATTACACGATCATCTCCACACCCTCATTCTGCCTTGACCTGACACTTTATGGAACCTTCTTCACTCTGTTACTGAGGCACGATTTGGGAACGTGAATACCAAGCCATGAGATTTATAACAGGAGGCATGAAGTCAACGCCAATTGTAGAACTTGAAAAGATTACAAAACTGCAGTCCATGACCGATATAAGAGACTGCAGAGCCCAGCTGCAGACAGAGAAACTCCTAAGACTGACCGACCATCCAATGCCACCAGAGACTAAACAATTTGGGAAATGGGAAACTAAAGCGGAGAAACTTTGCAGAAATAGCCAAAGCAAAGATGCACGAAGATCCCATAAACGCACTAACAGCACCGAAACCCATCACTACTGTACGTAAACCTACCTGGAGGCAGGATATATTTCCAGAGATGGTAGAAAATATACCAGGTATTGGAAACAAAAATGGCCAGACTGAAAAAGAAAGGAGAGATACTACCCTAAGCTTTATATCGGAAACTACCGAAGCATGGACTGGACCCATGCCTACACCGACGGTTCTGTAACAAACACTACACAGAACGGAGGGGCAGGAGCATTCCTGAACCTACCAAGTGGCAGAAAAATAACACTGTCATTCGCTACTGTAAGTACACAAGCAATTTCAGAGCGGAGGCAGAGGCACTGAGGGCGGCAGTGGAAGAAATGGTGACACATAAAAAAAATGAAAGCCACATAGTCCTGCTTACAGATGCTCTCGCCGGAGTGACATCGCTAAAAAGCCAGAAAAACACTGAGCTTAATGACTTAAGAGCAGCACTCTGCAAACTGTGCCAGCATTCCGCACCAAAAAGGGTAGTGGTACAGTGGGTCCCATCACACTGCAACATCCAAGGCAACGAGGAGGCAGACAGACTGGCAAACGAAGGTGCAAGACTACCACAAACAGATACTAGTATGACGTACGAAGAATCAAAACTGCTTATCAAAGCCAGATACATGACCAAATGGGAAACCGAACATACTGGTTACACCAAAAACGATGCCTATTACCAGTTAAAACAAAGAGAGCAGGTCGTTGTCTTCAGACTTCGCACAGGCCACAATATACTGAGGTACCACCTACTCAACAAATTGAAGATAGGTGGTACCGACGAATGCCCGTGCGGTACCGGTAAAATGACCGCTGAACATCTGCTGCAGAACTGCCCGACATACGAGGATCAGAGAGAGCAGATGTGGCCATCACCAGTGGAACTGCAAGACACGCTCTATGGCAGTGTCGACAGCCTCAGGATGACCGCCGCCTTTTTCGAAAAAATAATGGTTACTGTCTGACTGCGTACGAAGAAGAAGAAGAAGAGGACAGGAGTGGGAGAGTTTTAAAACAGTTCACAGTTTCACCTCACAAAGCGTGTTTAGGAAAACCCAAAATTCGTAATTAAAAACTTGGTCAGCACGATCGTATATGGCAGAAAGACTTGTGATAGGTCGGCCAAGTAAAAGCACATTCGAAACACCATCCAGTATTAGAGGTGCGTGAAGGGACACAGTGGCAATACATCCATGAACTCTTGCATCGGTCTGCCAAACATGTAAACGGTCCTTAGACAGAGACAACTGCAATCGCTTTGTCATCTTTGCCTCTTGTGTGTTTTACATGCAAACGTCTGGAAGCAGTATAATTTTGTAATCCGTCAACCGGATGCAGACTCAAGCCCAATCAATGTGAAACATGTGTGTATCGTCTCCTAAATGACCTGATGTCTTTAAATGTCACATATCTCATCTCATCTCCAATAGCCACGTTCTCATATAAGCCAGATAACAAGTTACATGATGATGTTGACAGATTTCATGTCCTCGCCATTCACCTTGATAATTCCATCCCACTATCAATCAACACCCGTCGCTCATCTCTGAGAATACTTCATAGGCAACATCGACCCTGTATGCTCAGTCTTGGGCTGATCATTGTTTCTGTCCACGTATAATCATTTAATTTCAATTTTTTTCTCATATTCTCTTTGCCACACAATATCGCGTCTCTCTCTCCTCTCTCTCGTATCCCTCTCTCTCTCATCTCTCTCTTTCTCTCCTCTATCTCGTATCCCTATCTCTCTCATCTCTATCTTTCTCTCCCTCTCGCTCTCTCTCTCGCTATCTCTCTCTGGCTTCCCTTAGAGATTCTATATAAAAACTATTCTGGCTATGTTGAACCGTGGTTTCTGCAGCTTATCTCCTGTCAAGCTGTAGTGTCTCCATTGTATGTGTTGTTTCAATGGACCCTGGTAATTTAAGCCCAGTATCCATCGTCCTCATATGTTAGCGAAGATATTTAGTGTTCGTTGTATGGCCTTGGTGGGTATCCATGTCCCTGCTCCATACATCAGCACCGACTGGACACTGTCATTCAATATTCTAAAGTTGGTGTGAATCGTGATGTCTCTGCATCTCCGTGTTTTGTTTAGAGTAAGACATTCCTCCTTGCCTTTCTAATTATGGTCGCTACGTCTTTATCGGGACATCCAGGTATGTCTATTGTGCTGCTCCAATATTTGAAAGTATCCCTTACTTCTAACTGTTTTACATCAAGCATGATTGGTTCTTTGAAAATAATGTTGCGATTAAGGTGTTTTTCTATGTCTTTGTTGATATTCAGTCCCGATTTGTCCAATTGTTTGTTCATCCTATTCAGTGATTCTTAACTTAAAAGAGCTAAACTTAACGTAACGTTTTTATACTTGGTTAGAAGACCCTGCAGTGTCTGTATACAACCAGTTACAGTTGTATTTGGCTATTACTGTGCGACAGAAGTTCAGATCATGTCCGTAGTCAGAAACCTCCAATTGTGACAATAAAGTCCACTGAATACCTATTCGTTTCTCATCGATTATTATTTTTTTTTTGCAATCTGTACCCAACCAGAACAGAATATGAACGAGCAGTCTTCCCCTACTCATTGTTGGTGACATCCAGTAGATGCCAGTTAGTGCTTCTTGGTGTACCACACAGCTAATTGGATGTTTGTACATATTATGTATGCCGTTTATTTACTTCTCTGGTATCTCATAGTGTCGCAGCAGTTGCCATAAAGTACGTCGATCCACACTGCCAAACACCGGTTTTCATAGCCTATATTTGTATTAAAGGAACGATTTCCATTTAATAATGATTTCTACTATGATACTTAAAATAGATATGTGATATGTGTACTCTCGTTCCTGGCGAGATCTCGTCTGTTGCTCTGTGAACATTTCCACTAGTTTGTGTTGTAGTACAAGTTCAGCATTCCATATGCTGGTAGGATGAATGGTGGTCATTCTGGTGGATGTATGTTTTGACTTTGTTGGAAATACCCAAGCCATCGTTTCTGTTGTTCCTATAATCATGTCAATGCCATTATCCTCTATCATTGGTTGGTTTCTGTGTATAAGTATGTACGTCTCTACACACACACACACACACACACACATACACACACACACATGCACAAACGCACGCACGCACGCACACACACACACACATACACACACACACACAACCCACCGACCCACCCACCCAACCACCCACCCACCAACCCACCCACACACACACACACAGACACACACGTACACACACACACACCCACACACACACACACAATCACACACACACGCAACAACACACACACACACACACACCCACCCACCCACACACCCACCCACCCACCCACCCTCCCTCACAATCCCGCCCGCCCGCACGTACGCATGCACGCACGCACGCACGCACGCTCGTACACACACACACACACCCGCACCCTCCCACCCAAACACCCACCCACCCACACACCACACAAACACATACACACAAACAAACACAAACACACACACACACGCACACGCGCACGCGCACACGCACACACGCACACACAGACACACACACACACACAGACACACATACACACACACATACACATGCCGACCCACCCACCGACCCACCCACCCATTCACCCACCCACCCACACACACACACACACACACACACAAACACACACGTACATACACACACACCCACCCACCCACACAAACCCTCCCTCACAATCCCGCCCGCCCGCCCGCCCGCACGTACGCACTCACGCATGCACGCACGCACGCACGCACGCTCGTACACACACACACACAATCCTTCCCACCCAACCACCCACCCACCCACCCACACACACACACACACACACATACACACACACACAAATACACACACACGCACATGTGCACGTGCACGCGCACGCATACGCGCACGCGCACCCGCACATGCACACACAAACACACACACACAGAGACACACACACACACACGAACGCACGCACGCACGCATGTGCACACGCACACGCACATGTACACACATACGCACACACACACGCACGCACGCACGCAAGCACGTACGCATATATATATATATATGCGTGTCTGCGTGCATGCGTGCGTGTGCATATATGTATATATATATATATATATATATATATATATATATATATATATATATATATATATATATATATGTGCATATATTTGCAATTTGTTTTGTTAATGAGTATATATTTTTCCTCTTTCTGTTGCTTTTTCTAACTCATGTGCAAAATTTGTAACTATATTCCATTTTATTTGTCTTAATACATCTCTTGACCTCTTTATCTGTACCAATAAAACGTATGTATTTGCTTCTGCTTTGGTAGCTCCGGTTCCGCATTTGTTTAGTGTGCCTTTTGTATGTGTCAGTTCATCTATTTTATATAATCTTATTATCCATACTTTGTGTTTGATTTTCTTGAATCCTAGATTATGTGTACACTTTTTCTCTTTGAGCTGCAAGATCCCTAGCAACATATGTAGTGGTCTGAGGCAACAGTTGCGCCACGTTTTACCTTTACATCGTGTAGTGTACTTCTGAACGCTTGACTGACACAGCTGTGGGTAATCTGATATTTCGTCACGTGTCCTAGTGATTCCCACGTGGCGTTATGTACATTTGTTTGTGAAAACAAGGTTAATCCAATTATAATATCGTGTCGCAGCTCAGCAAACATTTCCCCATGTTCGTCCATCTGCCCCATTCCTTGCATTTATTTGTCTTTGAAATTTATTCCAGAAAAAAATAGTTCCCATGATCTAATTGATGGATGTTTTCTGTTTTCTACGTTTTAACGGTAGAACCTACATTTTAACGGGCCTCGCTGTTAATATATAGCTCAGTTTCTAGGCATACATTGAAGGCACACTGGTCAGTAAATAACATATCGCTGATGAAAAATTATTTGGCCTTGGTGTTGATTGGTTTTATTTATTCTGAAAGCGTTCTAACATTTAAAAGTTACAAGTCAATACGATATTTATATCGATATAAATGTCCAGTCTCTTAAATCACCAGCCAGCAAAGCAGAGGACATGATGAAGAGCAGTATTTATGCAAGTTGAGATACGTGAGTTACATTTACCTTCGCTCGAAGATTTTCTTAACTTTATCTTCAAGTCAATCATGCCCGTTATATATGTTGATGCTTTCTCAGTAAAACCGTGGCCACATTTATTTTTGACATCATCATAATGTGTATTTCTTTTGTACGCCACGATGTTTTGACTAGGCCCGTCTTAGTTATTTGCTGCCAAGTGGAAATAAGAGCACTTCACATGCATCTTGAAGATGGTAAGATATCTGAACGATGCGATCAGCCATTAAAATAATACTATTTGAGTTGTAATTGATCAGGTGTCTGATTCTAACCGTTGAGGATCACTACATTGTTTTACTTAAATATGATAAAACAAATATAAACTTGTCCATTATGTTGGACAAAAAGTGTACATACATTTTTATACCGCACAAATATTAGCATTGCTAACATGTTAATCTCAATTGTTAGTTGTTTTTTCTGCGAATGCCCACAACAGGTAGGTTACTTTTTTTGTGCGCCCTGAAAATAACGTTAGGTGGCAGGTTTCAGTAGCTTTCCTCATATACCGGGCATGCTGATGAAGTTGAACCTGGGTCCTCCATCCGGTTGTGCTCTGCTTCGCTTCATATGCGTTGCATTCCCTACTACGGGGATCACGACGATCCATCACCTCGTTAGTCAGGCTTCCATGAAAACAGTCCGATTCTGGAGAGGGCTGCAACGATACCTAGGCAAGGATATCGGCCAGTATGTTTTATCTGACCCTGACTACTGTGTCCGATCCGTATATTTTTCCTGACCAGACGTTAGTCTTTCTTCCCCAACGTGTGGTAATTCACAATGTCGAGAATGGACAAGTTTTAGCATATTATTAATTGTACTTTTTAAAAAGTATGTGTCAAATGCAGCAGACCTGCCATACTAACATATCCATTGACAAATTATAACCCTTATACATATATATGGTGCGATGATACATCCATGTCGTACTCCCTGTTGTACAGCGAACCAATCTGATGTTTACTATGATTCTCGACCATCGGCTCGTTGATGTAGATATCATGTTTCAATGAGATGCATAATATTTACAGGAAAACCCTTCTCAAGATGCTCTACATATTGTGACCTTCTGTCGTGTCGAAGGCCTTGGTGTAATCAATGAAATACTTATTTAGGTCTACGTTAAACTCGTAAATCTGTCGTAGATGTTCCACATAAAGAATATGTGGTCTCTGATCATTCTATCTTTTCTAAAACCTTTCCTAGACTTTCAGATATAAATTGTTCCTCTGTATATGTCAATAGGACCCCCGTAAGACTTGTGCCGATTAACGCTGTAGTTCGATAGTTTATGCACAGCTTCATATTGTCGATTTTTGTTTCGGGAATATACATTGATTTCTTCCAATCTGCGCTGGGCCATATATTTGTACACAGCTTGTAGTAAACATTGGTCTCCCCCTCCCTCTTGCTTGTTTTAGCCATGCATGGGTATCATCACATCCTGGCGACTTTTCTTTCAGCATGAGTTGAATTGCTAAGTGTGTTTCCTCCTTTCCTTCTCTTCCAGCCACTCAGCTGTTCATAACTACAAGGATCAATGTTAGTAATAGTAACGAAATTTTAGTTGTTAAAACTGTGTTTACGTCTTTAATTGTTTGCAGTTTCAGTTTAAAGCAGTTGTTCATTTAGAGTCTGCTGGTTGTCATACATTTTTTTGGGCATTCTTATTTTCCAATATTATTGACATACCCTATGCTGCCCATATGAACGGTCTGTGTACATACCACAATGGTGTTATTGGAAATGTATCTATTCCCTCAAACTATCATACTCCTAATACAAAATCAGAAGGTACACTATATTTTGGTAAACCACACTGACTTTCACTAGAAAACCTCCGTCAAAGTGAACCGCAAGGCGAGCAAGGATGAGTATGACCAATACTTTTCTTTTGATTTGAGATGCATCGGTGGTTGTTATAAGCTTGGCCGTTCCATTTTCTTTAATACAAATGTATAATTCACACAACTTTGAGAACTAAAGGGATGTTTCAGTCGTTATATGTGGTTAAAGATCATTTGGCGTTTTTTTTAAAGATGTACTTGATTACTTCAATAATAATTGCATCTGAGATCCGCAGTACTTCCACTAGGAAGTTGATGAATTGTTTATCAAAGTTGGAAGGTTGGTTGATTATTAATCCAACGTTCGGTTTGCTGCAGCTCTTCGGCCCAATGTCATTATTTGTATCTGCACATTTGTGTGAGCTTTTGTTATTGTGATTGGTTCTATACAAAATGTTCAATTGATCTGGCCTCGGAAGGAATATATCCACATCCCGGTAAGTGCGAGACATTCACACATTTTGTGCACAGCAGAGATAATGGGGTGGGTACAGTCGGCACGCTAGCTCATGCTCTATTTAGATTCTGTTCAAGTGGCTTTTACTTGTATGTGTTGGATTCGACGTCTGAAATTATGCTTTTGTCTCTCATTTTCCGGAAGTTGATGTTCTTTGGGTTTTGCGGCGGGACGCATATGTTTGAACATTTCACTGACATTATTCCCTATTGAAGGATCGCTGAACTCTTCTGCCACATGTGGGCTGAAGGTAACATTCCGCAGGAGCTAAAGGACGCCTCAATCGTTCACCTGTACAAAAGAAAAGGCAACCGTCAGGAATGCGACAATCATCGTGGAATAGCTCTACTCTCCGTAGCAGGCAAGATCATGGCGCGCTTACTGCTAAACAGGCTCAACAAACACCTTGAACAAAACCACCACCTCCGAAAAAGCCAATGTGGATTCAGAGCCGGAAGAGGAACAGTGGACATGATTTTTGCCGATCGCCAAGTACAAGAGAAGTATCGAGAACAAAATCAGGCCTTGTACACCACATTTATTGATTTGACAAAGGCATTTGATACAGTAAACAGAGGAGGGCTGTGGATGATAATGTCTAAGTTTGGCTGCCCCAACAAATTCATAACAATGGTGAAACAGCGACACGAAGGCATGCGTGCTCGTATACTGGACAGCAGTGCAATCTCTAAAACGTTTCTAGTATCAAACGGAGTAAAACAAGGATGTGTACTCGCCCCGACTTTGTTCAGCATGATGTTGGCGGCCACGATAACAGACGCCTTCAGATCATTGGAGCTTGGAATACCCATAAAGTACCGCACAGATGGCAAGTTACTCAATCCTAGAAGAATGAAGGCCAAAACCAAAGTGGCTGGCGACATAATCAGAGAACTTGTATTTTCTGACGACTGCGCTCTAATGAGCAACTCAGAACTGAACATGCAGGTTGGAATGGACCAGTTCCCTGCCGCTTGCGCAAATTTTGGCCTGACCATAAATGCCAAAAAAACACAGGTCATGTACCAACCAGCACCAGGCATGCCGTACACAAAACCAGAGACTACAGTCAGCGGGCAGATGTTGAATGCCGTAGACAAATTTACATATTTGGGCAGCACGCTGTCGAGATCTGTCAGCCTAGACAATGAGGCGGCAAGCAGAATAGCAAAGGCCAGCCCATCCTTTTGTCGAATGCACTCGATGGTCTAGGCACGTCGTGGCATCAGCGTCAAGACCAAACTCAAAGTCTACCGTTCAACCATCATTCAAAGCCTACTATACGCTTGCGAAAGCTGGACTGTATACTCTGGACATGCAAGGAGGTTAAACCACTTCCACACATGTTGCCTGAGGCGAATATTCCACATCCGATGGCAAAATCGTGTCACTGACATCGAGGTTCTCTAGAGGGCTAACATGCCCAGCATCCATGCACTGCTAGAAAAAGCACGACTAGGATGGCCCGGACACCTCGTCCGTATGTCAGTCGAGCGGCTCCCAAAGAAGCTTCTCTACGGCGAAATAAGAGATGGATGGCGCGATAGAGGGAGCCCAAAGAAATGTTTTAAAGACAGTCTGAAGGACTCACTAAAAACTTGCCAGGTAGACATCGACACCTGGGAATGTCTTGCGCAAAACAGATCTAACTGGAGAAGCGCAGTCAAATCGGGAGCCGGTGAAGATGACCGTGCTGTGAAAGGCCAGAACAGACGCTAGACGCGGAAATCCTGAGCAGCGGGAACACCATCCCCTTCTACAAACCTCGTGTGCCCGATATGTAGCATATGTTTTCGTGCTCGCATTGGCCTGTTCAGCCACATGCGCACCCACACCGACAAAGGAAATATGTGACAAGGATGATGTCGGCGGTCCTCATCGACAACGATGGACAGCTATTATTCCTTATTGACTATCTATTTAACCAAGCCTTTTTGTTCAGAGTTTTCAGTTGTTGTTTCACTGTCAGTAGGGTGCAATGTTGTTCTTGACGTGACACCTGCTTAGCCAGTATTTCTGCCTTGTCAATGACATGTACTTTTGAATGATCAGTAATGCATTGCATAACTATTCTAATTTTGTGGCATGTCATACGTTTGTTTGGCAACTATAGACATGCGTTTAACTATAGGCACACAATGAGCACTATCTTCCAGAACTTGAAAGGAAAGTAATGAGATCAAAGAGTACGCTGACGTGGTCTTATGATTAGGAATCATCAAATTCAGTCACCAGGGGGATACATGCTGCTTCCAGTGCTGTTATTTCTGCGTCACAGTTTAAACATTTCTCCCCAAAGCCATCAAACAGCTCAGCAGATGTAATGTCTGGATACTCTATGTCGACTCAATATCCCGCTGTAATGGTGGCCTTAAAAGCATACTCGTTAGTATACACAAGTGCATTCTTCTGAGTAAGCGTCAATCGTTCTTTGTGATTCTCTCATAAGTCTTACTGGATCATTACTTCTTTATGAATTATCTATTATTTTTGTTTGAGTTGTAAGCATTTTCATAAAGGAATGGGTGGGTGCATTTAGTGTTAGTCGGTGTGTTTGTAAATCATACAGCTTCGTTGTTAGAAACTTGAGGAAGGTGGTTGAGGGCTTAGTTGTTATCGGATGGTCGTTGGTTTAGAAAATCAGTAACGCTCACGACCCAGCGTTGGGGAATGTGTTGTTTGTAGACATTTTCTGTCAGCACGAAGTGTGTGCGACTGCCGTGGTTTGGGTGCACAGTAAAAGTCTATAATGTCATGACACTCAAAAAAGTCATGTTTCGCTTATGTTTCATAACTCAACCTTGAGCTGCGCATAATGAATAATGTGTTCACCGTTTCTAGGAATGCTATTTAACGAGGTCTTTTTGAAAGTGGGTATTGAATAATGTAGACAGCCATTGCGGACATGGCATTTGTATATCAGCACATCTTGTAGGATATCTGAGTTCTCCTGACTCGAGACAGTGTTTATTGTGATGACAGATCACATAATCATGTAGGCGAGTTTTAGATGTACCCCCATTTTGGGCTGTCCAGGATTTTGCCTCTTAAAAACATCGCTTATCGACCATATTTAGGGTCTAAACAAATGAAGTTTCTTTAAAAAATCATACCACAACAAATTGTGACACCGGCCCTTTTCTTAGTCGATCTACCCAGAGAGCATTTGTCTAGTTGGACAGTAGCCCCTATTTAAGATACACCTGGACAACGGTCCGTCCAAACTTCGCTTCCACACACGTACTTGGTCATCAGGACATCGTGACATTCTGACACGTGCATATCCGATAAGGTAGCAATGCTTAGAGGGAGGGTTCATGTAGGTGGACATGTTACAGGTAAGCAGTAGAAACAGCAGAGAGGTATGTGTTAGTTTGAAGGCGAATTATGTCTATTGTTGTTACAACAACCTACGCTATATTTAGCGATTGCTCCATTCCCTGAGATATTATCTGAGCTTACTCTTGCACTAAAGTCGCTATAAGCGGTATACATAATGTATGCGGTTTTTCATACACGTTTCCTTTTACTTCATTTTTGTTAGTCAGAGTTGGTGAGGGCGCTTAAAATACATATTCTTTCACGGTACATGGAGATCTTGACCAATATGTTGATCGTGCATTCCCTTGGAAGCAGGTTAACATACAAACAATGTTTGTTTGTACATCAATTCACACAGCCGGTGTTGTGTCTTTCATCACTTTCCCCTCCGGTCTAGTAAAATATGTAGTCTACAACTATTTCAAGGAGTTGATCATCTCCTATAAGTCTGGTTTATGTTGCTTTATATATGTCTATCTCTTATAAGCCTACATGTAGAAAACGAATAGTTCCTTTCGAGATTATTCATGCACGTGTCACTCGAATGAATGAGTGTAAGAGTGACTTGCGCGTGGTGAATAATTGCGCAGTTGGTCAATGTCACTCTCTCATCCAAATCTGAAATTGCCCCGAGGGTGCAAGTGACAAGACGTAGTCGTGTGGGCTGGAAATAGCACATGCTGTAGATGTTCCTCATGATTTGCTCCAGGAACCTTTCCCGTGAACCAGAAGCCGTGGCGGAGCATGAACATGTTAGAAATGTAGTGGTTGATCAGTGTTTGCTGGGTCTATAGCCTGCGCCGTTGACGTGGTCCCAAACTGCTAAGTTGCGAAAATCTATTTCACGCGCTGAACAGGTTGGATGCATTATCTTCATATTCCGCAGTGGGAAGTGTTCACATGCTTGGATATGTATACCATATCTTGATGGGCTTAAGTGTAAATCCGGCAGTGCTGGAATGTAATGATCTCTGTGCATGAACCTGTGTGATTGGACCGTGTTACCAGTCATCCCAGAGGTCACAGACAGGCAATAGCAATTTTCCTCTTCAAGGTAAACTTTTGTAAACTTGTTTCAAGATTGCTTGATTGCTTGAGGTAACTATATTTATATATAAGAGAATGCAGTGTTGATTGCGACATTAAGGTGGTTATATCTGTAAATATCAGGGTGAAGGGCTGCTTGATGGGCTGCTCGTACATCCATACGATTGTTTAAGGTTGCTCGCTGGGTCATATTTTCATTATCGAATCTAGGTCACGCACGTATGAGCAGAAATCTATCTTTAGCCTCAACAACGAGCATGTTGATTTAGACCTGCACTGTATATTTAGTATGTCATAGACATTTCCCTGTTACCACATCAATCACACGCAGCTAACGTTGCACCCACATGCAGGCACTATGCATAAGGTCAGAAACATGCCTTGTCAACAAAGAGCTCGTCGTTCTACAAATGAGTCCTGGCTCCGGATGAGTGAAAACATCACAACTGCAGCACAGAGAGCGGGCACATGAGGTGAATGTACGAGTGTATAAACATGGACTCTGGTCTCTTCAAAAAGGAAAACATTCCCGCTCAAAACCACCAGAGGAAGAAAATACTTGACCGAGTAAAGCAAATTAAGGAGTTTCAGCAACATTCTAAGAACAACTAATGTGACAATATCGTCACTATCACAACATTTCTCGATGTCACAAGATACCCAAATGTAAACGAGCTGGTCATTGAACCATCTCTAGAAGAGCATACGTTAACCACTGATAGATTCCATAGATGCAGGCCACCATGCAGAGATAATTAAGTGTCACTGTTGGAAAGAGGCCCTTAAACTGCATAATATGGCATATGCAATGATGGTAACATTATCCTCTAGAAAGTGTTTCGTGGTTCAAATATCTGAGAGCAGAGAATAATGCTTCAGGGACTAGACTGGAGATCCAGTCAAGAACAGCAACGACCATTTTGCGAATACGCTGTAAAGACAAGACCAATGTCCTTAAATCGAAGATGACTTCAATGTGAACAATCACCTTTTTGGTGTTGCTTAGATGTTTGCCTCTCTACACGTATGCGACTTGGACTCTGACTGCTGCCCTAGAGAGCACATTTTGCGCCATGGACACGATATGTTTGCGAACAATTTCTGACATTTAGTATTCAGATCGAGTTACAGAAAAGAGTGTTCCTGAAACTATTAGAAAAGAGTTGGGCTAATATAAAAACCTACTGAATATAGAACAAATACGGCAACTGACATGGTATGGACATGTGTCAAGATCGCTTAGGATGTCCAAGACTGTGCCTGGGAAGCGTCGAAAAAAAATACCTGAAACGAGATGGGAGGTCAATAAAGTGGGCTGGCAGGTCTAAAGCTGAAACTAACACGCTGGCACAACATCGAGACGTACGGCGTGAACTGGTTCAACTGCAACAATGGTGCGTCGACGACATTCTAAACTACTGGACTGATGATGGTAATTATTTGTAGAGACGGCTCTCTGCTGTGTCATGTTGACATACGGGTAGTCATAGTAACGTTACTAAGGTTAACATAGTGGCTAAGCATGCGCTTTCAAGCCGCCCCCTGGGTGGCAGTCTGGTCCATCAACAGTTGAGACATGTTGCTTCAGCGATCTGAAAGAGCAGATTTGATATTGCCATTATTTAATATCATTCAGACGTTTCATTTGGATATCAGGGATGGAAACATTTTCTTTAAGATATGATTTCCTAACAAATTGTTACAACCAATTAGATAGTTCCATAGTCCAGAAAAGGTTATGCAAAGAGCTGACGTGAAATTGGCGTCGAAGCTGCAAACGATGTAAGAGAGGCATTCTGGTCTGAAAGTCTCACATGAGATGACTGTGTAAACGGCGAACCCGACTTCCTGAACACTGTGATTACTCGTGGTGTAGTGGGTTCATGAGTGTGACCCGGAATCCGAGCTGGAGTGGTTACAGTAGTTTCTTCAACTCCGAGACCGATACGAGTGAAACTGGTTGGCCTAGTCTCAAAGTTAAGTTGATCGTTTTATTGGACTTGCGTGGGATTGTGCATCACCAGTACCCAGAACAAGTTCAAAGCAATACCAAACAGACAATCTGGTGGTCATCCGTTGCCTTAGTGCTGCTCTTGGACACAAACACACGAACTTGTAGACAACGAGAACTCGGCAATTACATCATGAAATCCCCAGCAATTCTTCGCATCTGGACATAACTTTTTGTTGGGTCAAATACAGCAATTCCTCTTTAACTTCAGATTCTATATTCTCGTGACATGGCTCCTTGCGATGTTTGACTGTTCCCGAATCTGAAAACATACGCTGAAAGAGAGATATTTTGAGTTGTGAGAAGACATTAAACGGATTGCAAAGACACGGCTCTACTCAATTTCCTCAAATACTTCCAATATTAGCATTTCCGCTAAAAACGTTGGTAGAGGCCGACGGAGAGTATCTGAAGGGGATACGTGTATCACACCTCAGGGAGAGTAATTGTGTTTTTCCGGCCCAATGGCTGGATACTTTTTGAACACCCATAGTACTATTTTACTCCTCTTCTACCCTGTGATGTCCAAGTAAATAAAACATGACCAAACGAGACACACACTTCGAATTAAACATTCGTATTACGAATGAGCAACAATGCCTTCGTTAAAGAGATACAAACCAGATTTTATTTTCAAAATAGTAAATAATGAACTCAACTGATCAAAAGACGTTTTTTTTTTATTTATACACCATGAAAAGATATGCAATAAGATAGCAGTTTAATAAAACCTGACTAAATCGTAAACTAGTAAAAACTATGCACATTTCTTTGTCGACCTTCTTGTCCGATCCTGCGTTCTGATTGGTTGTAGCCCGTCTAATCGACATCTAACCACAAATATGGGCATCGCGTGAGATAACATCAGATCATGCAAGAACAATAACTCTCCAGTCCACATCAAGTGGTTGTCTCATCATGTCACGTGATGTCTTTAATTATCAATGTTCTTCTACTTGTCACGTCACTGTGTATCTGTTATGTCACGTTGGCCGTTACTGATGTAATCTTGTATGTGCCTGGCACTTGCTATCCAAGCGTTTTTTTGGGTTCGTTAGTTCTCAGTTTTTGATTTCGTGTAGGCCGTGATGCACGTGACACTAGACCACAGTTCGTTAACCTTCTTTTCCCGAGATGTTCGTTTTTCTTTTTATCAAGAACGTTAAAAAAAAGCCAAACATAAATGTGAAGGTCATTGCTAAAATCAATCTATCCCATTTGCTTAATTGTTCTGGAGCTGTTAGAGAAAAGAAGGGAGAGGAACATATGAGCGTGCACAGACATACGAACAATAACAAGATCGGCATGTGGTAAGACATAACAACAGGTAGGCATGTATGCATGTGGACAGGCGAGCAAACATACAGCGGGACATACAGTAGAAAGCTGACTGGAGAGACTGGCAAACATACAGAGAGACATGTAGTAGACACAGCTGGATGGACAGACGTGCAAAACAGACAGTAGACAGCTGGCTGGACAGACGAACAAACAGACAGCGACATACAAAGGACAGCTGGGGAGACAGACGGACAAACAGACAGCGACAAACATAGAACAGCTGGCTGGACAGACGGGAAAACAGACAGCCAGACATACAGTAGACAGATGGCTGGACAGATACACATTCACATTAGCTGACCAAAAAAAAACAACATAGACATGACTTCAACCTAAAACGTCAAACTGTTCTAACAACACCAAGATGATCAATGTTGATAAACCATGTGTGTGTTCAAAGACATTTCTATTGTTTTGTTTCAGCAATATCACGTGACTCCACGACATGTGGCGGGTGGTCAACATTTTGGGTTGTCCGTACATGTAGCGTATCGTGGTATAAATTAGCTGTCAATAGGAATGTTTCAATGTGTGACACCAGGACGATCATTGACATAAGATTATGACACGTCAGTTGTGATCACTTCTCTACGAATCTCTCCAGCCCCATTACCTGTGTTGGTCCACACCTGTTTTGGTCGACACCTGTTTTGGTCGACACCTGTTTTGGTCCATACCTGCTTTGGTCCATACCTGTTTTGGTCCACACCTGTTTTGGTCGACACCTGTTTTGGTCCATACCTGTTTTGGTCAATACCTGTGTTGGTTCACACCTGTTTTGGTCGACACCTGTTTTGGTCGACATCTGTTTTGGTCCAAACCTGTTTTGGTCCACACCTGTTTTGGTCGACACCTGTTTTGGTCGACACCTGTTTTGGTCCATACCTGTTTTGGTCCCAGCTGTTTTGGTCCACACCTGTTTTGGTCGACACCTGTTTTGGTCCACACCTGTTTTGGTCCACACCTGGTTTTGTGGACACATGTTTTTGTGTATTTAAGGATGTCTCGTTGCACCTGGAGACCAATCCCCTATTCGTAACGGGTTTAAATGGAATACTGATTGTGGAATGTAAAATGCACGTGTCTCGTAGCCTATGTTGGCCAAGTTAGCTACCTCACTTACACGTTGGTGGGACCTGTTAGATCCACTAACCTTGCCAATTGTTGGATTTTCTTCCAGTGGATTCAGATAAGGTCAAACTCTCGAGTCTGATGGGTTTAATGGAGCACATTCCACAGTAGAACAGGTTCTGAAGGCAGATATACAGGTCAAGAAGACGGATCATATGTCATGTAGGTATGGACATAAATTAAAAAGATAACCAACACTGTGTTCACTCCATGATGTCTCTTCAGGCAGCAGAAAAGCTTGGTTCTTACCAACGACATAATTCAGCTTCAGTATCTGGAGGTCTCATTAGGATGCATTGTGGAGCCAGGAGGTGTCAAGGAAGAAAGACTGCCCAACAAGATAAAACGATCACGCTGAATGGTTTAAATTAAAATGTAAGTAATGCATAACAAAACTAAATAAATGTGACACTATTCCGGACAGATTTTATGGTGTATACAGGAATCCCATCTACCTGAAGGGAAAAACCCATTTTGGATACGGAATATTATTGTTTCACAGAGAACAAAAAGGAGAAGAGAAATGAAGGCATTATAACAGCTGTAATGGATAACATAAATGTCATATGAAAAAAGATGCACTAAGACGGTGCAGATTATCCAACACTGCAACTAGCACAGAATACTCTTTAGCGGGACCTCCTCAACTCTTCTACTGCACCAGTAACGTATCACTGAACACGGCATATATAGATATCCCTAGTGACAACTTCCTAGCGGTGGGAGACTTCAACAACCACTTACACAGCAGGCGATATAGTCAACTAGCCATAATGAGAGACAGGAACAAGCTAACCATTTCAAACAATCAAATAGAACCTCCAAAATTATACTACAGAAATGGCACATTACCTCCAAGCCAGGCAAGACATTCGGAAGTAGTAACTACGCTCTCTACAATGCGTATTGCGGCGCAAGCTACTTACATAAAATTCAAATGATCCACATGTTAAAAGCGGCGCTAGTGATCCACATGACTGCCCCGCGTCTTCCCCAGATACGTTTTTTTAACTTCGCACAACGTAGTTATCGATTTTATAATTAATAGGGGTAGATTCGTGTAAGTTAATGTTTATATATTTTGAAAACTGTGTGTGTATTGTTAGTTGTTGTAGGTGTGCGTAGCCTGACTCAGTTTGATGTTTCATTGTCAAATATAGGTGTGACGCAATATGTTTATTTCATAACAATATTGTTTGACTTGTTTCATACCCCATTTGTTTCATACCCCGTATCGAGAATTTTTGACAATCAGTGGTGCTTTTTCGAAGGCTTATAGCAGACCTCGACAGTTCTTCTCGCTGGTGCTCAGACTCTCGCAAAGAGCTTCTGACCGGCAAATGGAAAGCAGGAATCCTTCCTAAATGATATGTCCTCGCTCGACCAACCCGTGTGAGAAGGGCAGGCCGGAAGGCAAACATCGTCTCCAGTCCCTGTGAAATTCATGGCCGGGGCCGTTGGAATCTGTTCTGAAAATCCCTTCCCGAGCGAGCCCGGTCGGTCGGTCGTCTGGTGTGTGTACGGGCCCCTGTCAGGCGGTCCTAGGTCGAAGGAGTGAGGGACGGAACAACCGCCGTCCGTCAGTCAGTCCCAGCGGCCGTCCAAGTGAGGCTTTTTACACATACGTCCTCCGCCGACCGATGTGTTTTTTTCGTACGTTTCCGACAGATATCTGGTTGATCCTGCCAGTAGTCATATCCTTTTCTCAAAGATTAAGCCATGCATGTCTAAGTTAACACTGTCTCACGGTGAAAACGCGAATGGCTCATTAAATACGTCAAGGTTACCTAGATGACACGATCCTTTTTGGATAAATGTGGCAATTCTAGAGCTAATACATGCTTACCAAGCTCAGACCCTCGCTGAAAGAACTCTTTTATTAGTTCAAAATCAATCGTCGTTTCCCCTCGCGGGGTTGCGGCGTCCCCACTGGTGACTCTGTATAACTTTGTGCTGATCGCATTGCCTCATGTGCCAGCGACGCATTTTTGAAATGTCTGACCTATCAAATGTCGATGATACGTGACATGCCTACCATGTTTGTAACGGGTAACGGGGAATCATGGTTCGATTCCGGAGAGTGAGCATGAGAAACGGCTACCACATCCAAGCAAAGCAGCAGGCGCGCAACTTAAACATTCCTGACACGGGGAGGTAGTGACGAACAATACAAATACGGCAATATTTCGAGGCCCCGTAATTGGAATGAGCACACTTTAACCCTTTAACGATGATCTATTGGAGGGCAAGGTTGGTGAAACGTAGCCGCGGTAATTTCAGCTCCAATAGCGTAAATTAAAGTTGTTGCAGTTAAAAAGCTCGTAGTTGGATCTCAGGCTCAGGCGGGCTGTTCACTGCCCGTTGTCTTCAGCCCTACCGTCTGCCGCCTTTCTCCCGCGCATGCTATTCGCTGAGCGTTCCGGGTTGTTGGCGCGTTTACATTGGAAACATTAGAGTGTTCAAAGCAGGCCTCGGCTGCCTGAATAATGGTGCATGGGATATTGGAATAGGACCTTTGTTCTATTTTATTCGTTTTTGGAACTGGAGGTAATGATTAAAAGGGATAAACGGTGGAATTCGTTTTGCAGCGTTAGAGGTGAAATTCTTGGATCGTTGCAAGACGAGCTACAGCGAAATCATTTATCAAGAATGTTTTCCTTAATCAAGAACGAAAGTCATAGGCGCGAACACTATCAGATACCGTCGTAGTTCTGACCATAAACGATGCCGAATATCGATCCGCAGGAGTTTCTTCGATGACTTTGCGGGCAACTTCCGGGAAACCAAAGCGTTTGGGTTTCGGGGGAAGTATTGTTGCAAAGCTGAAAATTAAAGGAATTGATGGAAGGGCACTACCAGGAGTGCAGCCTGTGGCATAATTTGATTTAACACGGCCAATTCTGAAATGATTCATAGGCCGAGAGCACTTTCGATGAGTTTAATATGGAATGGGTGCTGGATTTAGACACTCATAAACCTGGGGCTGAGCTATCTTTGTCTCTAATGGCCTGCATTCAGTGTTCGAAAAAGAAATTGACGGAAGGGCACCACCATGAGTGGAGCCTGCGGGTTAATTTGACTCAACACGCCATTACTATCAAATGACTGGCAAAACGAGAGCACTTTTGTTGGAGCTAATAGTGAACGTGTGCTGGTAATAGGCCCACATAAGACAGGTAAGTTTTGTAACCTCTTAATGAAAGAGCGTCTGCTACGGTTATCTTGTTTTAACCCTGCAGAAATTGCAGGTTCCAGACACCTGGTCTTTAACAAACTAAAAAGCCCTCTTTTGATTCAGCCGGTCCTATAGTGAACAATTGCTGGTATTAGACCCTCGGACGACAGGTTAGTTTTATCCTACAAATGACAGGGCGTTGATACAATAATCCTGATCAATTCGAGATGAGCCGCAGACATTTGGTTAACGTACTAGGATGATAAGGCAATGGTGCAAGGCTACCATGTGAGGGATTACGGCCGAACGTCTCTAAGCCGGAATCCCGCACAAAATATCAGCACCACTGAGATGGGAGGCTTCGATATGGTCGGGACCTGGGGCTCACGCATCAGCACCACCCGGTCGAGCCGCATAAATAGGTCTCTGCCGTCCTACGCTCAAAGCGGGCGGGTAGCTGCTCGATATTCACACGATACGGCGATGAGGTGCGACACCACCAATAGTAGACCTATTTCTTGGTCGCTGTGTCGTAAACAGTAGAGCAGCCACCTCATTGTGAACTGTCGATTTTCAGCCCCTGACCATGATATATGTTGACACACCAGGCGAATAACATCTCCGTGACATTACCAGGCTTTTCCCTTGGTTTAATGCACTCCTGCCTCGATCTCTACCTCTGTACGCTATCAGCCATACCAATGGACGCAGAAGCAATGCAGGCTAGCGGACATTGCACATCTGCCCGATTGTGTCAACATCCCAGGTGGCGGGGAATGCTAGGCGTACCATCACTGCAGAGAAGCCGAGAAAATAAAGGGAGCAACGAGAAACCCAACTCACATGCCTATGCTACGTTTCTGGCAGGACGTAACGATCATGGGATAAAGACACACTGGACTGCTTCTCTTCCGGGATAGTACAAACCAGTACATAGTCCATATCATATCTCATTTATCATCACCGCACCCTATAGACACGAGTAGTGAAGACTCGTTAGTCCTGTAAGACAACTTCCATAAGAGATACAACTCTGATCCCAAGCAACTGCTGCCTTGCAGATAGGCTAGGGACAGCCAAAGACTAAGGAGGGCATCCCTACAGAAACGCCTGTTGAAATCGGATGCACTGGGCCACAGGCTTAACGAAACAGTTCAACGTATATCGCAGTATAATGACAGTACAACCTTACATAAAAACGTATTGCGCTCATCATGTGGAGTCCCGCTTGGCATCGAGAGTGCCGGGCCTCACGCCTCAAAGGGGCCCACCCTGGACTACTGGTGGTCACCCACCCATGTGTTGTGGAATCGAGGCACATGGCTATAGGGTGCAATCTATTCACCAAAAACACAAGACCCTCAGAATACTACTGTGGATTGCGGAGGGTGTCATTTACAAAAAGCCCTCTCTAACACATCACTTGCATAATAGTAAGATTGACTATGCATTTATCAAAGAAACGCACCTCAACAACAATCACAAATTCTCAATCATAGGATACCAGGCCTTCCGTCTGGATAAAGAAAGTCACAAAGGAGGGGTTCTGATACTGACCCGCAACTGCATACCGAGTAGCGCGGTATCTGTCAATCACACCGGACAAGCAGAAATTGTAGGAGTTGACATAATGGCTCAAGAGACGAAGATCCGCATCTTCAACCTGTACGGACCACCAAACAAAGATCTATTGCTCTCGAAAATGGAAGTCAAAGACTCCAACTGCATAGTAGTTGGAGACTTCAACAGCCACTCGAAGAGATGGGGGTACTCGGACACAGACAGCAGAGGTGACGAAGTGGAAGATTCGGAGATAGACACAAATCTCTAAATAATCAATAGGCCGGAGGATAGCCCTAGCTTCTAATCTAGAACATGGCATACCACATCTACTCCAGATTTGGCCTTTTCCACGGTGGACATTAACCATAAAACAGACCGCCAGGTGCTAAACCAATTGGCAGGTAGCGACCACATGCCAATTAGGCTAGAAGTTGATATGGAAGTAGGCCCACATGAACAAACACCGCTCCCACGTTGGAATTTCATAAGAGCCGACTGGGACAGATTTGCAAGCCTGACAGATTGGCTGTGTGAAACCATCAACACACGGAATAACAACAATAAAGCCCATGGTGGAAAGCCTAAGCAAAGTAATAATGCAAGCTGCCACTGAAACCATCCCAAGAGGGGCAGAGAAAAATTAAAAGCCATATTGGAATGATGATTTGCAGAAAGCGGAAGACGCAGTAACAAATGCTAGGAACATGGCAGAGCGAAAACAATCTATGAAGGCAAACATCGTCCTCAAAGCCACAACGGCGAAATACAAATACACTCTAAACAAAACAGCAAGAAAAAGGTGGAAAAACAAAACAGAAAGCCTCAATTTAGACAAAGAAGGGAACACACTATGGAAGCTAGTCAGAGCCATGAATGACGAATATCCATCAAACAAATAAATTACAATCAAGCAGGTTGACAACATGCTCACTGGAAAAAAAGCAGTAAAAGCCTTTGTTGAACATTATAACAGAGCAAACCACATTGGTGTTTCTTCAGATAGGTATACATACATTAGTGAAGAGCAAAAGGGGCACGACAACATCAACATGGCACCAGAAGAGCATATGACGGCAAAATTAAATGGAATGAAATAGAAGAGGCCATGCGAACGTTAAAGAAAAGGACATCTCCCGGAAAAGACGTGATAACAAACGAAATGGTAATGAGGCTGCTCCAAACAGCAAAGAGGAAACTGCTATCAGTCCTGAACCAAAGCTGGAAAAGGGTTATTGTACCCCAGGAATGGAATGACGCAGTACTTGTACCAGTACCAAAGAAAGGAAAAGACAAAACAGATACAAATGGATACAGACTGATGTGGCATCTGGAAGAAAAACACATACTAATACCACAGAAAGCAGGCTTTAGACAGCACAGATCCACTGAGGATCAGGTCATCCTCTTAGCCGAGGAAAAAGAAGATGCTTACCAGGAGCAAAAACACACCGAAGCGGTTTCGGTGGACCTAGAAAAGGCATTTAACAAAGTCTGGAAAGAAGGAGTCAAGCTAAGAAGAAGTGAAGGTTGTGGGAAAATGTACAAATGGATCAGTCACTACCTCAAAAACAGAACAGCCAGTTCAAGTACAAGGGCAGATGAGCAAAAAGGTGACACTTGAGCAGAGAGTACCCCAAGGGGGAGTACTGCCATCCACACTCTTCCTGATATACATAAATAACATAACAGAGAATATACAAAGAAGAGTCCATATCTCAATTTTTGCAGGCGAGCTGGCTATGTGGACCTCTGAAAAGATTCTCGCCATAGAAGGAAATCGGATGCAGCAGGCCCAAACATTGCTGGAACTGTGGGCGAACTTATTGCTGGTCAAAATAAAGGAGGAAAAAACGACATGTACGAAATTCTCGCTATCAAACAAACGCCAAAACACCAAATTAAGTTTTAACGGCAAATACCTGCAGCCAAACGACAACCGAAACTATCTGGGAGTCATATTTTCTCCGCGCATGACATGGAAAAGTCAGATCGAGAGAAACCGAATGAGAGCCAGACAAAGAATGGCAATCTAGAGGAAACTTGCTGGCACAAGCTGGGGAGCAGACGAAAGTATACTAAAGAAACTGTACACTGGAAGAGTGAGACCAGTTCTCGAGTCTCGGCATTGCGGCATTGCTAACAGCAGCAAAGGCGAACTTCGATAAAATTTGCAACATCAAAAACAAAGCCATGAGAGTTATAACAGGAGGCATGAAGTCATCGCCAAATGTAGAACTTGAAAAGATTACAAAACCGCAATCCATAACCGACACAAGAGATTGCAGAGCCCAACAGCAAGCAGAGAAACTCAGAAGACTGACTGACCATCCAATGCACCAGAGACTAAACAATTTCGGAAATGGAAAACTAAAGCGGAGAAACTTTGCAGAAAAAGCCAAAGCAGAGATGAGCGAAGACCCTATGACCGCATTAACAACACAAAAGCCCATCCCTACTGTACGAAAACCTATCTGGAGGCAGCATATATTTTGGAAACAAAAATAGGCAGACTGAAAAAGAAAGAAGCGATACAACCATGAGGTACTTAACGAAAAACTACCCAAGCATAGTCTGAACTCATGCATACACCGACGGTTCTGTAACAAACACAACACATAACGGAGGGGAAGTGGTATTCCTGTGCCTAGCAAATGGTAGAAAAGAAAAACGGTCAGTGGCAACTGGAAAATACTCAAGCAATTACAGAGCAGAAGCTGAGGCACTGAGGGCTGCAGTAGAAGAAATGGTGACAAGAAAGAGTAATGAAATCCATATGGTCCTGCTTATAGATGCCCTAGCGGTAGTCACAGCACTAACAAGCCAGAAAAATACTAAACTTAATGATTTAATAGCAGCACTCTGTCAACTATGCCAGCAGTCCGCACCAAAAAGTGTAGTGGTACAATGAGTTCCATCCCACTGTAACATCCAAGATAACGATGAGGCAGACAGACTGGCAAAAGAAGGTGCAAGACTACCACAACCAGATACTAGTATGACATACGAAGAGTCAAAAAGGCTTATTAGAGCTAGATACATGACCAAATGGGAAATAGAACATACTGGCTACACAAAAAACAATGCCTATTACCAGTTGAACAGAAGAGAGCAGGTCGTGGTCTTCAGACTTCGCACTGGCCACAATAGACCGAGGTACCACCTATTCAATATATTGAAGATAAGTGGCACTGACGAATGCACGTTCGGAACCGGGAACATGACCGCTGAACATTTGCTGCAAAATTGCCCGACATACGAGGACCAGAGAAAGCAGATGTGGCCGTCACCAGTGGCAACACTAGACAAGCTCTATGGCAGTGTCGACAGCCTCAGGATGACCACTGCTTTTTTTCGAAAAAATAAAGGTTGATGTCTGACTGTGTACGATGAAGAAAAAGACGATACCCCAGTCAAATGATTTTTTGAACTGGTGGATACGACAAAACACAGAAATCAACAAAAACGACAGAACATTTTATTTGTGTAATAAAAATGTGTAATAATAACAACATCAAATTAATTTCAAATGACTTGTTGTTCATATATAGTAATGGGTATAGAGGGCAGCCCTATCTTACCAATCTAGTTATTTGTATTGTGTCTGTAAGTGTGTGATTTATTATGAGTCTACTCTCTGGTTTGCTATATTTTGCTTTGACTCAATTTGTAAAATATTCTTCCATGTTGTTTTCTTTTAGTGTTTTGTGCAGGTATTCGTGTGAGACCCTGTCAAAGGCTTTCTCGTGATCAATCGATTATATTTTAGACTGGGTGTCTTTTTCATGCGTCATTTAAAAATATGCATGTTTACTGATACTTCTATTATGTACACTACTATGCTGGTCTTCATGGACTGGGTATTCCATAATAGGTTTTAGTTTGAATGTTAACGCCTTTGTTAGTATTTAGCAGTCTGTATTTAGGAAGGGGGATATGCCTATAATTTAAGTATTTACTTAAGCTTTATATGTATCAAGTTTAGGTATTAATGTTATGTAGAATTGATTGAAACTGTCTTGTCAGTCCACTTTCGCGGAAGGCTCTTATAAGACGCGGAGAAGGAGTGAACCCAACACGTGGAAAAACGTAGAGTAGAATCCAGAGGACAGGCCATCATGACCCGGACTCTTGCCTTTTTGGAGAGAATGTAGAGCTTTGGTAAGATTCTCTAATGTTAACTGATCACTAAGGGTCCGACTGTCCTAGTCGTTCAGGCATTTGGTGAAGGTCTCACGACTTTCATATAATTTTGTTGGTGAGCTTTCGGCCGTATATAGGTCCACATAATAATTGGGGAATCCTTGACCTATTTTGTCAGTTTCTGTTACAATTAAATCGTCTTTGTCTTTATTTGCTGTTATCTGTCTCAGGTCAGGTCAGGTTATCCCGTATACGGAGAGGTCGTCGGGGCACACATGAAGACATCTTCACAACGGAATGCCACCGTTCTCTGTCAGATGCCGCTGCCTGTTACTCTTCTGGTCGGAGAATGGTATATTCTTGTATGTTGTCCTCCCATCTCTTTTAGGCCTCTTCGTCGTCTTTCATGCACCTTTCCGTGTTAGATTGTATTTGCAAGACCATTTGATCTCGATATGCAATCGTGCCAAGCGAGTTTCCTTCTTTTGATAGTTGCCAAGAGGTCTTCACAAGGCCATTTAGTGTTGCAATTCTATCTCGTATTTCCTCATTTGTAACTCGATCTTTGTTCGTGCCGTTTTTCTGTGATATTCTAACCAACACCTCTCATTTCGAGCCTCCATCACTGACAAGCGACCCAATGTATTTAACATGGTCAACCACTTCGATTTCATGACCGTTAGCTTTTATCCTGCTGCTGAAGCCCTTTGGCGTTGTTTTTCATTAATTGTGTCGTTCCAAAGTGAATCTCCATACCTTAGCCAAGAGCTGTTTCGGCGAGTCTTTTGACACATTCCTGGATATCTTCTTCTGAAACTGGTAACCCGTGCATATCATCTGCGAAATAAAGTTTGGTAATCGTTCGGCCCCCCTATCTTGACAGTACCATCGTGACCTCCAAGTGCCTCACTCATAATTCCATCAAGGAATATATTGAAAAGCGTTGGAGAGAGTGTACCCCCTGTCTCACACCAACTGATGTGCAAAACCAGTTCCATCGCTTCCCATTCACAAGAACTGCGCTGGGCAGCTTGTCATACAGGTTTTCAAGGTAAGTTAAAATATTTCGTTGATTTTATACATCCTCATGGTTGCCAATACTGCTCTATGCCATACCCTATGAAACGCCTGCTTAAAATCAACAAATACATGATACAGTGTTTGCTGCTGGTCTAGATATTTCTCGCTTTGCAGCCTTAAATTAAATATCAGTTCATTAGTACTTCCTCCCTGTCTACACCCTGCTTGCTCCTCGGCAATGATGTTCTCTACTTGGGGCTTCAATCGGGAGATATTTGTCAGAATATAACAGACAATAGCGACTCTTGCGCGGCTTAACCAAATCTGGCAAGATAAACGGTTAGCACTATGCACGAAAATCAGATTAATGCGTACACTGGTCCTGTCGATATTCTTATATACTTGTGAGAAATGGACAGTTACAGCTGACCTTCAATGAAGGATACAGGCTTTCGAGATGAGATGTTCCAGAAGTCTTTTAAACGGTAGGAACAAAGATCGAGTTACAAATTAGGAAATACGAGATATAATTACAACAGCAATATGGCGTTCTGAAGACCTCTTGGCAACTGTCCAAAGAAGGAAACTCGCTTGGTACCGTCTCATATCGAAATCAAATGATCTTGCAAATACATTCCTCAAAGGAAAAGTCCATTTGCAGACGACGAAGAGTCCGTATCTAAAAAAGATGGAAGGACAATATAAAAGAATAGACCAATCTCCGACCAGAAGAGTCATAGGCAGCGGCATCTGACAGAGAACGGTGGCATGGCGTTGTGAAGATGTCTTCATGTATACTCCGACGACCACACATTTTATGGGATAACCTGACCTGACCTGAGAAAGATAACAGCAATCAAAGAAAAAGACGGTTTAATTGTAACAGAAACTGACAAAATATGTCAAGGTTTCTACAATTCTGTTGTGGACCTATATACGGCTGAAAGCTCACCAACAAAATTATATGAAAGTCGTGAGATCTTCACCAAATGCGTGAACGACTAAAACAGTCGGACCCTTAGTGATCAGTTAACGTTAGAGAATCTTACCAACGCTCTACATTCTCTCCAAAAAGGCAAGAGTCCTGGCCCTGATGGCCTGACATCTGAATTCTACTCTATGTTTTTCCACGTGTTGAGTCCACTCCTTCTCAGCGTCTTACAAGAGGCTTCCGAGAAGGTGAATTACAAGACAGTTTCAATCAATCCTACATAACATTAATACTTAAACATGATACTGACTAAACTTAAGTAAATAATTAAATTATAGGCCTATCCCCGTTACTAATTACATACTACAAAATACTAACAACAGCGTTAACATTCAAGCTAAAACCCTTTATGAAACACATAGTCCATGAAGACCAGCAACGTAGTGTACAGAATAGAAGTATCAGTAAACATGCACATTTTGTAAGGGACACTATCCAATACACATAAAAAAGACACACAGTCAGCAATACTATCGATAGATCACGAGGAAGCCTTTGTCAGGGTGTCACACGAATTCCTGAACAAAACACTAACAGAAAACAACATGGGAGAACATTTTACAAATTGGGTCAAAGTACTATTTAGCAGACCAGAGAGTAGACTCATAATAAATCAGACACTTGCAGGAACAATACAAATAACTAGCTCGGAAAGACAGGGCTGCCCTTATCCCCGTTACTATATACGAACAACAAGACATTCTAAATGAATCTGATGTCGTTATTAATAAACAATTTTATTACACAAAGAAAATGTTATGTTGTTTTTATTGAAGTCTGTGTTTTGTTACACATTACAAAAACTCCTTTGACTGGGGTATGAAACAAGTGAACCAATCTTGTTTCTTGTTCTTCTTCTTGCTCGTACGCTGTCAGACGTCAACCTGTTTTTTGTTCGACGAAAGCAGCGGTCATCCTGAGGCTGGCGACACTGCCACAGGGCGTGTCTAGTATTGCTACTGGTGATTGCCACATGTGCTTTCTCTGATCCTCGTATGTCGGGCAATTTTGCAGCAGATGTTTAGAGGCAATTGTCCCTGTACCACAAGTGCATTCGTCAGTGCCACATATCTTCAGTTTATTTAATAGGAGGTACATCAGTCTGTTGTAACCTGTGTGGAGTCTGAGACCACGACCTGCTTTCTTATGTTCAACTGGTAATATGCATCATATTTTGTGTAGCCAGTATGTTCTGTTTCCCATGTATCCGGCCCTAATAAGCCTTTTTGACTCTTCGTAGGTCACACTAGAATCTGGTTGTGGTAGTCTTGCATCTTTTTTTATGCCAGTCTGTCTGCCTCCTCGTTGCTTTGGATGTTTCAGTAGTATGGAACCCACTGTACCACTACTCTTTTTGGTGCGGACTGCTGGCATAGTTGACAAGAGTACTGCTATTAAATATACAAGTTCAGTATTTTTCATGCTTTTTAGTTCTGTATCTACGAACATGGCATCTGTAAACAGAAATGTATGGCTTTCATTGCTTTTGCAAGTCAGCATTGCTTCTACTGCAGCCCTCAGTGCCTCTGCCTCCGCTCTGAAATTGATTGATAATTTTCCAGTTGCCACTGGCAGTGTTATTTTACTAACATGTGGTAAACTCAGAAATACCCATGCCGCTTCTTTCTATATTGTGTTTGTTTCAGCACCGTCGGTGTATGCATGGGTCCAGTCCATGCTGGGGTAGTTTACCGCTATGTAAATCAGGGTTATGTATCTTCTTTCTTCTCCAGTCTGGCTGCTCTTGTTTCCAATACCTGTTATATTTTCTACCACCTCCGGAATGATATGCTGCTTCCAGGTGAGTTTGCGTACAGAAGGAATGGGCTTTGGTATTGTTACGGTGTGCATAGGGTCTTCGCTCATCTTTGCTTTGGCATTTTTTGCAAAGTTTCTCCGCTTTAGTTTCACATTTCCAAATCGATTTAGTCTCTGATGCTCTAGATGGTTTTCAGTCTTCTTAGTTTTTCTGCTTGCTGCTGCGCTCTGCAGTCTCTTCTATTGGTCATGTATTGCAGATTTGTAATCTTTTCGAATTCTACAATTGGCGTTGACTTCATGCCTCCTGTTATAACTCTCATGGCTTGGTTGTGAAGTTTGCTTATTTTATCAAAGTTCGCCTTTGCTGCTGTTGTCTATGCCGCAATGCAATACTCGAGAACTGGTCTCACTCTTCCAGTGTACATTTTCTTTAGTATTCTTTCGTCTGTTTCCCAGCTTGTGCCAGCAAGTTTCCTCATAATTGTCATTCTTTGTCTGGCTCTCATGCGGTTTCTCTCGTTCTGAATTTTCCATGTCATGCGCCGCTCAAATGTGACTCCCAAGTAGTTTTTGTTGTTTTTTTGTCGCATATATTTGCCGTTAAGATTTATTTTAGTGTTATGTGGTTTATTTGAAAGCGAGAATATCGTGCATGTTGCTTTTTCCTCGTTTATTCTGACCAGCCATGAGTTCACCCACTACTCCAAGGACATTAGGGCCTGCTGCATCCGATTGTTTGATACGATATTTTTTTCAGAGGTCCACATAGCCAGATCGTCTACCAACATGGAGCTGTGGACTCTTCTTGGTATATTATCTGTAATGTTATTTATATACACCAGGAAAAGTGTGGGTGACAGTAACACCCCCTCCCCCCCCCCCTTTCTCGTACTCCTTGCTCCAGTGTGACCTTTTTGCTCATCTGCACTTGTACTTGAAATCTGACTGTTCTGTATTCGAGGTAGTGGCTGATCCATCTGTGCATTTGTCCAGATACTTCACTTCTTCGTAGCTTTACTTTAAGTCCCTCTTTCCACACCGTGTCAAATGCATTCTCTAGATCCACCCAAACCGCTACGGTAGGCTTTTTCTCTTGGTAAGAGTGCTATGAGAGTTATCTGGTCCTCAGTGGATCTCTGTTGTCCAAGTCCTGCCTGCTGTGGAATTAGTATGTGTTTTTCTCACAGGTGCAACATCAGTCTGGAGTTTATCATACGATCCATCAGTTTGATTGCATAGCTAAGTAGACTGATAAGCATGTATCCATTTGGATCTGTTCTATCTTTTTCTTGCTTTGGTACTAGTATAAGTACATAATCTTTTTTATGCCTGCGGTATAGTTCCACTTTTCCAGTATTGGTTCAGGACTGATAGTAACTTACTCTTTGCTGTTTTGCCCAACCTTATTAGCATTTCGTTTGTCACCCCATCTCTGTGGGCGATTTCTTGTTATTTAATGTTGTCGTGGCCTCATCCATTTCATTCATTGTTAGTTTTGCCATCATGTGCTCCTTTTGTGCCATCTTGATGTTGTCGTGGCTGTTTTGATCGTCACTAATGTATGTATGCCTGTCTGTAGGGACATCAATATGGTTTGGTCTGGCAGAATGTTCTAAAAAGGAGTTTACTGCGTGGATTATATGACTTCTATATAAGCAGCTGCGCCGCAATACGAGTCGTAGCGAGCGTAGTATACTACTTGTCAAAGCTGGTACACACAGTGTAGGGAGAACCACTCTGCCAAAGTAACCATCGCCCTTTATTGCTCCTACTTAGAAGTGCTATCGACATAACTACATGCCAGTGAAGATGGAATTATCAAATAAAACATGATGATGCCCATACCAACATGCAGCAATCTAGTTAACATGTTTCTACCGTGCTGGTCAAAGAATAACGCACATATACCAACATAAAGCACACCAGTTAACATCTTTCTACCGTGCTGGTCAAAGAATAACGCACATATACCAACATAAAGCACACCAGTTAACATCTTTCTACCGTGCTGGTCAAAGAATAACGCACATATACCAACATAAAGCACACCAGTTAACATGTTTCTACCGTGCTGGTCAAAGAATAACGCACATATACCAACATAAAGCACACCAGTTAACATGTTTCTACCGTGCTGGTCAAAGAATAACGCACATATACCAACATAAAGCACACCAGTTAACATGTTTCTACCGTGCTGGTCAAAGAATAACGCACATATACCAACATAAAGCACACCAGTTAACATGTTTCTACCGTGCTGGTCAAAGAATAACGCACATATACCAACATAAAGCACACCAGTTAACATGTTTCTACCGTGCTGGTCAAAGAATAACGCACATATACCAACATAAAGCACACCAGTTAACATATGTTATACCGTACTGGTCATAGAATGATGCACATACCAACATGAATCACTACTGTTAACATATGTTATACCGTGCCGGTCAGAGAATGATGCACATACCAACAAAAATCACACCGGTTAACGTAAGTTACTACCGTGATGGTCAGAGACATCAATAATGACAAGACGGGCGTTAACACAAGACTGCTTCGAGCAGCATAATAGGGAATACTACAAACGAACGAGTAAGAATTGCATTCCATAAAAGATCAAAACGGTGCACAGAACTACATGAAAACATGAAGAAAAGAGCGAGGCGGACATAAATCGCAAAGTTGTAACAAATGCAACAGAACCGTTTACGGCTATAACAGGATAGAGACAATTTCACCACATACAAATTAGAACTCAGAGTGCAAATTGGAAAGAGAAAATCAAATAATTTAGCTAGAAGAAGGAATGCAGGGAATACGCTAAACAACTAAGTGGTGATAATAACACTAATCAACAGACGACTACACCATACGAGGTAGGTAAGCTCTATACCGCCAAACAAGCAGCAAACATATTGCCAGAATCTTAGAAGAATGAGTGAAACATCCCAGTCAACCCAGTCAGTTAAAATCCCCACCCCCCCCCCTCTTCTCCAAAAAGTTAATCAGGACCCAGGAGCGCACCCCCCCCCCTCTTCTCCCATCAGGACCCAGGAGCGCCCCCCCCCTCTTCTCCCATCAGGACCCTGGAGCGTCCACCCTTCTCTCATCAGGACCCTGGAGCGTCCCCCACGTTGTTTTTCTTGTTTATTCATTAGGCGCGAGAGCAGCTCTACATGCAGACGATTTGGTGGTGACAGGTGTAGGAGAATAACTGACACTTGCGAACAGGCGAATCCTCGGAGGAGCAGACAATATAGTAACATGAGCTGAGAAATGTATTGTACAGATCGACGGTAAGAAATATGCAGCAACGATGTTTACATTATCAAACATGGACAAAGCAGGAGACAAACAATTTGGAAATATACATGTTCACAAAGATAATGAGCTGGTATATATGGCCTTCATATTGTATAGGACAATGACGTGGATGCCTGCCATTGAAAATACACAGACTAAAAAGCAAAGCAAACGCCGACGTCCATCGTAGACCGTGATGACATCATGAATTTTGCTGACGCTATTTTTAGTAAGGATTAGCTGCGCCACTTGTTATACTTACTCTCTTGTCTCGAGCCGCCCGACCCCAGTGACAAGTCAAAGACAAGACTATTAATGGCAGACTACACGATGCAGGGGACTCTAGGGGAAACAAGAGGAACAGAGCGAACACAAATACCATACCGATAGGCCAATCTTGAACGTCACCCAAAACTGTCGAAGCCCAGCCGGCTAGGCAGACAATAAATCAATCGGCTACAGACAACTCAAGCACAATCGACATCAACTCCCTACAACCTACCAACGTACGTGATGGATAAGAAAGCAGACACATACCTTAACGTAAGACAACCCACCATCTAACGTGACAGATCAGACAGCAGACGCAGGCCTAAACCCACGACAATCCACAATCGTACGTGACAGATAAGACAGCAGACGAAGGCCTCAACCCCCGACAACCCACCATCAAACGTGATAGATCAGATAGCAGACAAATAACTCTCAAGACCCCAGGTCGCCAAGAAAACCAGACAAAAGAAGGAACATGGACACCACATCTATCATTCGGCACATAGAATTATCGCTCCACCTGCTCGGCACATACAACTATCGCTCCGCCTGCAATTTTGATGTTACACTATCTCCCAACCGAGTTGCTGAAGATCGAGCGGTGACACGTATGCAAAAGATCGTTATCTTTCAGAAGCAGGACACCCTTTGTGATCAAACCTCATCCAGTTATGCACAACACGTGAACTTATTATACACTATTAGTGGAGAAAGTGACAACACGTGGTAGAAAATTAACATGAATGGTGTCAAATTTGTTTTAAAAAACACACGTCATCACTTCAACCGCAAGCGCTATTTTCCTAAATGATGTAGGTGTTGGTGATTGCGTATGATTCCTCGGCTTAGATCTTCATTGGAAACGCTTGAGTTGGACAAAAGGGAGATCGATAGACAATGTCCTCCCTAAGGTAGGCGGACAAAAACATTGATTGTAAATGATACAAGAACAAACATTGCGTTGACTGGGGCACACGATGATACATGAAAGTCGTCTGCAAAATATATTGTTAATGTTGTTGATATTATCCCAAAGCTGCTGTGCAAGCCTACTCGTGGAAGCCCAAAGTAATTTTAATATATATATATATATATATACACATATCTTCTTTAGTCATTGATCCATACAGTGTGTGGGGAATTGTCGGCAGTGCTTGTAAGAATATTTTCCTCCCGTCCGTAAGCGCCTTGCACTCAATGAGTAGGTGTCGAACTGTTTCATCAGGATGAGAACGATGTATGCATACGGGCAGGTGCTTGAAATTGATGCGGTTCACGTCGCTATTGACTCTGGTATATCCGGTTCGGAACTGAAAGATGAGACTGTCATATCTTCCATGTAATTAATTTATGTCATCGTTACTTTTTGGCTGAGAAATTTCGCTAAATACAGTGCGACCTGTTGTTCCCGTCGTCCATCTGTTCATCCAGAGTTCCCGCGTACTATTCTTAATATATCGATTTACTGTGTGGTTACTGCAGGGTCTATCCAATTGTTTTTTCTATGCTCCTGTTTTTGCCAATCTGTTGGTCATCTCGTTCCCTAGTAGCTCACTTTGTCCAGGGATCCATTGCAAGGTGTCATTTATCCCGTGGGCAGAGATGATGTCGATCGAACTCCCCACCTACAATATTTCCTTTTCTTTGTATGTTCTTCAGCGCCTGCAGAACCGACTTGGAGTCAGCAAACATTAGCAAGTCTATCGGCAACAATTCGCCCAAGTAAAACTCGGTACAAAATCTAAACTGTTGTTTTCGTAGCCTCGGCCACCGTTTCGTCGTTTGAACGGGTTCCGCCGCATCCATCACATCACTCGTATATGGGCCAATCCGGATATTTCATATGGAATCCATTTTCTGTAAACGATGAAGAATTGAATGTTGAACCATCTGTATATACCAGGACAGCCAAATTTGGGGAACTACAGACTATCTCTAAGGCTCATGTCTTCAGGATATTAGATGAAGCCTCCTTCGGAACTGCTTTTCCTGGTGTGTTATTATAACTGGTGGGAAAGCATTTTCCAAGTGGAAGGTCCAAAAAAACTTTTTTTTTCTTATTCCTCTGGCAGATGTTCAATATGGCTTTCCTCTTCTGCTACATCCAGTGGGGATAATTGCTTCAGTCCTCTCTGCTGCTTCCAATTGTCTATGTGTACCCTATTTGGATGGCCATTTTCATGTCTATTGTATCTCTCTACCGCTTCAGCAGGTGCACCATGTCTCTTGTTATATAGCGGTTTTATGTTGGTTCTATCTCCCACACCACTGTAGGTGTTTATCTAATTCGACCACAAATTAGTCTCAGAGCGTGATTCTTCGACCGATCAATATTTGAAATGTTATTTATTCTCACAGTGGTCTGTATCGGTAGGCTATAGTCACTCACCGGTGGTACATAACCAATGTATAGTTGCTGAATAATTTTTTTATCAGCTCCCCAATTTATACCAGCAAGTCGTTTTATTAGGTTCAAACGCTTGATTGTTTTACTTCTGACGTCGCAGATGTCGCTTCCAAATGTCAACTGTCTGTCCAGCGTTACTACCAGATAAACTGGAGTATCTACTTTTACTAGTAATCCCCTATTCATTTTGATGTTAATTGATTTTTTCTTCTTTAAAATGCTTGAGACGACGATGGTGTAAATGGTTTCCTGTATATTTATCTTTAGTTTCCACAGGTCGCAGTATACTGACGTTGTAAGTAGCGCTCTATTAATCTTGGCTTTTGCCAAAATATGATATTTACCGGTGATTCAAATGGCGAGATTATTAGCAAACGATGTTTTTGAAACGTGTAGATGTGAGGTCATTGTAACAGTTCCAGCCCGAGCATGAGCGTTTAGGGCAGGGGTAATGTGGTCGGCTACTTTGAGAACAAAGATAACTGAATGTGTGCCAAGGTCACTTACCGTCTTGATTCTAAGTCAACAAAGGAATACAGGGTTCGGGAAAAGAAGGTGTCTGGACAGGTAAGAGCCTAGGTACTTACCATTGAAGTTCCTATTTGGGTAGTGCGGGATAAGTGACCGGAGTTAGAGTGATGCGTTCCAATGGCAGCTGAATGACTAGGTCAAGATATCCCACAGACTGTCCATTGAACAGCTCTGATACTGCTTGAGACTATATAATACTAGACACAGTTTAACTCAAGCAGACTGGCCATCGAGAGAGAGACAGTGAGAGAGAGAGAGAGATGAAGAGAGGTATAATTTAGCTAGGAGTATATTTAGCTGACCAATTTAATAGAAGAGTGATTTATCGTCTCTTGTTACGAATGTGTAAGAACAGGGTAGCTGAATCAGCATACGCCTTCGAGTCTTAGCCAGTCGCTCTATAAAGTGTCTGTTGGTCGGCCTGTGTCTAAGAGATATCAGAATGTAATTGTGATGTGTGTAGACACCGAGGGAACGATGCATGTTCTGAAAAGTTACGCAAGTGTACATATCGGCTAGGAGAGATCTGGATGTGTATGTGATGTGTGTAAACACCAATGGAACGATGTATATTCCAGAGCGTTGGTATATGCAGATCGATTTAGTGTGTGATCATATGTGAGTATAAGTCTAATATATTAAATATATTTTTTCCAGATCATCCGCCTTAGGTGATCTGAGTGCCGTAGAATATGAACGTGAGTACGAATTTTTGAGAGTGTGTTGAGGGTGCAGATAAGGGGAGGGAAGTGTGCGGCTAGAACTGTGTTGGGTTAGTTAGGAGCAACATCAGTAGATTATGCTTATAAACTGCGAGTATCTTTTTAGATACGATGCATTCTTATTTTGTTTGAATTGCGTTGCAATCAATTTAATAGATGTTGAAAGAGTATCGATATAATAAATATGACACCTTCTGCGTTCTATGTTATTCTGTGTATGTCGTCGTGGATGATGTGGATTAATTTGGTAACATTCTAGATAGAATAACCAAATTGGAAACTCTGCTACATCATTTAAATAGACATGATGTAGCTTAGAGGAGAGCCCTGTGGCAGTCCTTATTCTAACGTTCGTTTTCTCGATGTTGCTCCTGGAAGGTTAGTGTTTATGGTTCTGTTGATCAATAAGGTGTGTATCCATTTGATCATCTTTCCTTCTATTTCCATGTTCCACATCTTCATCAAAAGGCCCTTCCTCTAGACGCTGTCATTTGCCTGCTTTTGGGCTTTATTTACTCTACCGTCAAATGTGTTAAAGATCTCAGCATTCTTGGTGTTTGATACCGTTGGTTTTGACTTTCTGTTGTTCGCTTCAAGGTTCCTCAATGATCGCCAGGCCTTGTTCCCTTCTCTTTTCAGATCTAGTTTGCAAAAATTTTTTCTCCAAGTCTTTCGCTTGCTTTGTTTAGTGATATATCTTACTATTGCTGCCCATCTATTATACTCTTTATTTAGGGTATTTTGAGATTTTTCCCACCCTCTTTCTGTCCCCTCTACTCTCTTTGACAGCTGCCTCCAGCTTTGGGTTCCAGTACGGTTTTTATTTCCCGTAAGTGCCTTTTGGGATGGATTTCCTTCCAGCTGATGAGTTGGTGGCCCAAAAATGTTTGAAAGTTGTATTGATGTCATCATTTGTTATTATTTGGTTAAACCCAGAATCAGTTTCCCGCCATAACGGCCACCGATAAACTTTCTGAATTCCCATGATGGTGTTCTCTGAACCATCTTATCCCTCTGCAGTTTTTCAATAATTGTTAGGATATGACGATGATTGCTTCCAACATCTTCCAAATCGTTAGTGGTAATGTTACCTACCAAGTTTGCCGTTACAAGTGTCAGATCAGGCCGGCTGTTTGTACTGTATACTCTGTGCAAAAGAGTTGGCAGGGTTTCCAGACTCTGGACCAGAGTAAGATTAGTACCATTATACATCTCTTCAATCTCCAGGCCTCTATTATTGGATTTGCTGTATCAAAAAATTGGCATATATACATTGAAAGCATACGCACATACTGTGTATAGCCCGTGATGTTAAATTGTCTTTGTGGAAGTTCTGTTTCCTGGAGCAGAGCTATGTGGATTTGTAGGGTTTGTAGTGTTTTGGTTAACTCAGTTGCATTGCTTATTACATCCTGCAATGTTAAGCTGTAGTATGTTAAGATTCCCCCTTGCTAACTTCCTATTATCTTTATATTATTATTTGATTATTTTGTTTACTTTATATTTATATAATTATCTATGCTGCCGGGGCCTTGGTAACGGAGGCCGCACGCGAGCTGGTTTAAAGAATGTTTTCCTGGCATTGAAGAATTGGGTGTTTCGCTACAGACTTCTGGCCCATAGAGTACACTGAATGAGTCATTTCCCATGTGTGAGAGATGTATTTGGCTTTTCCGCTTCCTTCCTCGGTCGTTATGATGTTCTCTCTGTCAATGGGGGTGAGGTGGGGTGGCAGGTGCGGTTCACAGAGTGCATTATCCGCTAGAAACGAGTGCTCTCATTGCATATCACACTTATTTACTCTTTATGTAGGTCGTTTTCCCGTGGCTGTGTCACATTCTGCCTACAATGCCTTTACGATCACCCCTTCCCCCCCCCCCCTCACCACATCTCTTATTTTCCGTTGGGATACAATGGCTCAGCCCAACCTTTCTGTGTTTAAAGTCAGAGCGTAGTCCGACGGTAGTGCAATGTTAGATATGATCTAAGGACACCAAATGTTAGATATGATCTAAGGAAACCAAATGTTAGATATGATCTAAGGAAACCAAATGTTAGCTATAATCTAAGGAAACCAAATGTTAGATATGATCTAAGGAAACCAAATGTTAGATAAAATCTAAGGAAACCAAAAGTTAGATATGATATACGGAAATCAAATGTTAGATATGATCTAAGGAAATCAATTATTAATTATGAGTGAGACAACCAATCTTCTTCTTCTTCGTACGCAGTCAGACAGTAACCATTATTTTTTCGAAAAAAGCGGCGGTCATCCTGAGGCTGTCGACACTGCCATAGAGCTTGTCTTGCAGTTCCACTGGTGATGGCCACATCTGCTCTCTCTGATCCTAGTATGTCGGGCAGTTCTGCAGCAGATGTTCAGCGGTCATTTTACCGGTACCGCACGGGCATTCGTCGGTACCACCTATCTTCAAATTGTTGAATAGGTGGTACCTCAGTCTATTGTGGCCAGTGCGAAGTCTGAAGACAACGACCTGCTCTCTTCTATTCAACTGGTAATAGGCATCCTTTTGGGTGTAACAAGTATGTTCGGTTTCCCATTTGGTCATGTATCTGGCTTTAATAAGCCGTTTTGACTCTTTGTACGTCATACTAGTATATGTTTGTGGTAGTCTTGCACCTCCTTTTGCCAGTCTGTCTGCCTCCTCGTTGCCTTGGATGTTGCAGTGTGATGGGACCCACTGTACCAGTACCATTTTTGGTGCGGACTGCTGGCACAGTTTGCAGAGTGCTGCTCTTAAGTCATTAAGCTCAGGGTTTTTCTGGCTTTTTAGCGCTGTGACAACGGCCAGCAGACTACTGTAAGCAGGACTGTATGGCTTTCATTTTCGTTATGTGTCACCATTTCTTCCACTGCCGCCCTCAGTGTCTCTGCCTCCGCTCTGAAATTGCTTGTGTACTTACCAGTAGCGAATGACAGTGTTATTTTTCTGCCATTTGGTAGTATCAGGAATGCTCATGCCCCTCCGTTCTGTGTAGTGTTTGTTACAGAACTGTCGGTGTATGCATGTGTCCAGTCCATGCTTGGGTAGTTTTTCAAAATATAAAGCTTAGGGTAGTATCTCTCCTTTCTTTTTCAGTCTGGCAGTTTTTGTGTCCAATACCTGGTATAATTTATCCCACCTCTGGAAATATATCCTGCCTCCAGGTAGGTTTTCGTACAGTAGTGATGGGTTTTGGTGTTGTTAGTGCGTTTATGGGATCTTCGTGCATCTTTGCTTTGGCTATTTCTGCAAATTTTCTCCGCTTTAGTTTCCCATTTCCCAAATTGTTTAGTCTCTGGTTGGTGCATTGGATGGTCAGTCAGTCTCCGGAGTTTCTCTGACTGCAGCTGGGCTCTGCAGTCTTTTGTATCGGTCATGGATTGCAGATTTGTAATCTTTTCAAGTTCTACAATTGGCGTTGACTTCATGCTTATTGTTATAACTCTCATGGCTTGGTTTTGAAGTTAGCTAACTTTATCGAAGTTCGCCTTTGCTGCTTTTGTCCATGCCGCAATGCGATACTCGAGAATTGGTCTCACTCTTCCAATGTACAGTTTCTTTAGTATGCTTTCGTCTGCTCCCCAGCTTGTGCCAGCAAGTTTCCTCATGATTGCCATTCTTTCTCTGGTTCTCATTCGGTTTCTCTCGAGCTGACCATGTCCATGTCATGCGCGGATCAAATGTGACTCCCAGATAGTTTGGGTTGTCGTTTGGCTGCAGAAATTTGCCATTTAAACTTAATTTGGTATTTCGGGGTTTTATTGAAAGCGAGAATATTGTGCATGTGGTTTTCTCCTCGTTTATTTTGACAAGCCATGAGTTCGCCCACTCTTCCAGCGATGGTAGGGCCTGCTGCATCCGATTTCTTGCTATGGTGAGATTCTTTTCAGAGGTCCACATAGCCAGATCGTCTGCAAACATTGAGCTGTGGACTCTTCTTGATATATTCTATGTAGTGTCGTTTATATACACCAGGACGAGTGATGGTGACAGTACTCCACCTTTGGGTACTCTGCCCTTGTACTTGGACTCTGGCCGTTCTGTTTTGGAGGTAGTAGTTGATCCACTTGTACATTTTCCCACAAACATCTTTTTTTTTAGCTTGACTCTAAGTCCATCTTTCCAGACTTTGTCAATTGCCTTTTCCAGGTCCACCCAAACCGCTACTGTGTGTTTCTGGGCATGGTAGGCATCTTCTATTTCCTGGGCTATGAGGATGACCTGGTCCTCAGTGGATTTGTGCTGTCTAAAGCCGGCTTGCTGTGGAATTAGTATTCGTTTTTCTTCCAGATGCCACATCAGTCTGGTGTTTATCATACGTTCCATCAGTTTGACGACACAGCTCAGTAACCTGATATACCTGTATCCATTTGGATCTGTTTTGTCCTTTCCTTTTTTTGGTACTGGTACAAGTACTGCGTCTTTCCATGCCTGGGGTACAATTCCCCTTTTCCAGCTTTTGTTCAGGACCGATAGCAGTTTCCTCTTCGCTGTTTGGCCGAGCCCCATCAGCATTTTGTTTGTTATCCCGTCTTTTCCGGGAGATTTCCTTTTCTTTAATGTTCTCGTGGCCTCTTCCATTTCGCTCATTGTTAATTTGGCCATCATATGCTCTTCAGGTGCCGTATTGATGTTGTCGTGCCCCTTTAGCTCTTCACTAATGTCTGTATGCTTATCTGCAGGGACCACGATGTGGTTTGCTCTGGCATTGTGATCGACAAAAGCGTTTGCAGCTTTTTTACCAGTGAGCAATTGTTGGCCCTACTTGATGGTAATTTGTTTGTTTGAAGGGGTTTCGTCATTCATGGTTCTGACTAGCTTCCATAATTTGTTCCCTTCTTTGTCCAGGTTTAGGCTTTCCGTTTTGTTTTTCCAGCTCTCTCTTGCTGTTTGCTTGAGAGTGTATTTGTATTTCGCCGTGGCGGCTTTGAGGGCGATGTTTGCCTCCATAGATTGTTCTCGCTCTGCCATGTTCCTAGGATTTGTTACTGCATCTTCCGCTTTCTGCAACTCATCATTCCAATAGGGCTTATAGTTTTTCCTAGCTCCTCTTTGGATGGTTTCAGTGGCGGCTTGCATTATTGCCTTGCTTAGGCTTTCCACCATGGGCTGCATTTTGTTGTTTCGTGTGTTGATGGTTTCACACATCCCATCTGTCAGGATTGCAAATCTGTCCCAGTCGGCTCGTTTGTAATTCCAACGTGGGAGCGGTTTTGTTTCCTGTGGGCCTACTTCCATATCAATGTCTAGCCTGATCGGCCTGTGGTCGCTACCTGGCAGTTGGTTTAGCACCTGGCGGTCTATTTTATAGTGTTTGTCCTCTGTGGAGAAGGCCAAATCTGGAGTCGAGGTGGTACGACATGTTCTAGAATAGAAACTAGGGCTATCTCCGGCCTATTGATTAGGGAGAGATTTGTATCTATCTCCCAATATTCCACTTCGTCACCTCTGCTGTCTGTGTCAGAGTATCCCCATCTCTCTGAGTGGCTGTTGGAATCCCCAACTACTATGCAGTTGGAGTCTTTGACTTCCATACTCGAGAGTGATACGTCTTTATTTGGTGGTCCGTACAGATTGAAAATGCGGAGCTTCGTCTCTTGAGCCATTATGTCAACTCCTACAATTTCTGCTTGTCCTGTGTGATTGACAGGTACCGCGCTACTCGGTATGCAGTTTCTGTTCAGTATCAGGACCCCTCCTTTGTGACCTTCTCTATCGAGACGGAAGGTCTGGTATCCTCTGATTGAGAATTTATGATTATTATTGAGGTTCGTTTTCTGGATACATGCCACGTCAATCTTACCTTCATGCAGGTGATGTCTTAGGTAAAGCTTTTTGTTAATGACTCCCTCTGCATTCCACTGTAGTATTCTGAGGGTCTTGAGTTTTTGATACAACCAATCGTTAGTTATGAGTTATTCCACAAAATGTTACATTTGAGTAAACCAAACCATTTTATTGTATAATATCATGTTCGTTACGAGTGATAAAACCAATTGTTGGTTATGGGGGCCATCCACATATTAGCTTTCTCTATTATGGAGACCCTGTCCACCGATCTCCATAAATTAAGAAGTCAGAACATATGTTTTTAAATGTTTTTATTTACACAGATGAGACAAACTTATCATTGTGTGGATAATTCTAACAGGCACAGACTGCATCGATTGTGGAACGTGATATACATCAACAGAACATAATCTCGCTCAATAAAAACACGTGACATCAGTAGAACACAATCTAGCTCCATAAATACAAGTGATATCATCAGAACATAATCAAGCTCAATAAAGACACGTGACATCAACAGAACATAATCTCGCTCCATAAGGACACGTCACATCAACAGAACATAATCTCGCTCCATAAAGACACGTCACATCAACAGAACATAATCTCGCTCCATAAAGACACGTCGCATCAACAGAACATAATCTAGCTCCATAAAGACACGTGACATCAACAGAACCGAATCCTGCACCTTAATTAAAGATGCCATCATCAGAACTGAGTTTTCCTGCCTCAAGACAGTTGACATCAACAGAACGGAAACACTGCATCGTGGCATATGCCTTCATCAGCCACCTGGGAAGTTTGAATCATTCGGGGAAACCGATGCATGAGGGATGGAGATGGGAGAATGGGAAACATATTGCAACCTGCATCTGATAGTCAATTTACCCCATCCCCACCAACACAAACCTTCTTCTCAACAGTTCGAAAACCACATCAAATCCAGACTTTGAGGTTGACTTAGGAGACATGTCCTGCAAATCGGATATTTTTTTTTTTTCGTTCGCTTTATTTCTCAAATCCCCAAGCCCGTGTGCGTTGCACTGCAGTTTTAATGTTGCGCATGTCGGCCCAGTACATCCGACTTTAGCATGCATTTTATGTAAGGGTCTGCTTCCTCCTGCACTTTATAAGGCTTTGCTTCCCCGGGGTAACGGCCGTTGCTGTGATGGGGATCGAACCCAGCACCTCCTGGTTGTGAGCCGCGTCACTTAACCACTAGGCCACTCCGTGTATCCGACGGATATAACCCCAATGAACTAATTTTGAGACTAACCAAAACCAGTCAAACTCTGGAACAACCCTAATACGTACATGAGGAACAAAAACAATTTACTTGTTGGAACTTAAATACAGCAGACATTTACGTATAAATACAGTGATACTATTGACACCCACTGACAGAAAGTAAGGAAAGTGACCGTTGTACTAATTAAGTACTTAGTAAGGACAACAAAACATTATGTATCAAATGGAGCTGGAAGAAACTCTGGACAGATGATGTACAAAGGATGGAAGAAAACTTGAGCTCCTATAGAGAAATATCAAAATCAGAACAAATAACATAGACATGTAGATCTTTCAACGTGGACTCTCCCAATTACAGAAGATATGAAAAGAAAGCTGCAAGACAGAAATCGAAAGATAATGCGCAGTCTCAATTTAAAAAGAGACTAGAATAAACTTTTCAAAACTAGCGCATGCAGCCAATGATGAAAACACCAGCTGGTTAGGAAAATAGTATAATCAGGAAATGCACACTGCAGAAGAGCAGGACATGCCATTAGGTAACATATGCAGGTACTAGCCGGGATAAAGGATCTACGGATGGACAGCAGGAGGTTAGAAAGAAGAAGGCCAGACATCAAAAGTTAAGACAACAGTAGATCGAACAATAAGAGGTCAGACAACATGATACATGACAACATGAGGCCTGCTCAGACAACAGGAAGTCAAATAATAAGAGGTCAGATAACAGGATACTAAAAAACAGGAGGTCAGAATACAGGAGGTCAGAAAACAGGATGTCAGACAACAGGAGGTCAGACAACAAGAAGTCAGATAATAGGTATGAGAAAAGAAGGTCAGAAAATAGATCACATGACTAATGAATACGTCAACCAAAGCAGAAGAGCCAGGTTGTCTAGTTTCACAACTGACAGAACTAGAACACGCACTCCCAGATTCAAACTCAAGCAGTCGGAGGTAAAGAAGGTGTCTCCAATGAGGAGGGCGAAAAAAGTTCGATCAACACATAAAACCTTAAAGCGCCAGATCTTCGTCACTGGATTATGGAAGTTCAAATTGAATGAACATTGGGAGCGGTCTTTGTTGCAGAATTGGTTTCAGATAGTGACCGGCACATCGAGAACTTGATGTCTCAGCGAACATTGTTAAAATCATCTCGTCTGTCTGACTAATATTGACTGCCTCACTGACCCTTGACGGTTACGCGAAAGGCCAATTTATGTATTATGTTTCGGGTGAAAAGGTACGAGTAAGCACACGAGAGGTTAAGGTTCGATCTGAAAGTCAATGGGGTCTTGCGTTCTTACATTTGTGGCTAAACAATCAAAGGAATGCGCTGTCCCAATATGTGTATATGGATGCGCTACAATTTGTCGCCCGATCCAAAGAAGGAAAAGTGACCAGGCAAATAAATGAGTCCAAGATAGCCAAGGTTGTAGCCATAAGCACGTCCTCAGAGCAGAATGTGAATCTCGTAAGACCACAACAGAAATGTCTCTACAACACACATAGCCAATCATAATCATGGGAAAACACTGATACTAGTTGATGTACTGCCCGTCATAAAGGATCTCAAATCCCATTAGAACATTGAACTGAATGACAAACAGAACTGTCTCATGGGCTAAGTGAAGGACTAGTTCAGGGGAAACCGTTATTCTGCTTCATCAGATGGAACTTAGAGACCAACAGTCGAGCCAAAGAGGCAGATACATTACCTGAATAATATATGGTCAACTATGTGGATGGTGATTGTGATTTGGCTGGTGAATGCCAATAGAGAGTACGATTACTCATCTGCTCCCTTAAATAGGAGGTAAATGGTGGGTCACAGTAGCTTTCTTCATATCCCAGGGGCACTGATGAAAGTGATCCTGGGTCTTCCAGGCGTGTGTGCTATTTTTGACTGTATCTTTATTCACTAGCACGGGGAGCATGTCGCCCCCATCCTCACCCCCTAGTACTACCATATTAAGTAGGCTGTCATGAATACAGCTGGTTTCTAGGGTGACTGGGTCGAAAACCGAGGTGAGGGTCTTAATTAGTACATTTTATCTCACTCTGACTCACACGTCTGATAAGTATGATGTGTCTCTGACCAGACGTTAGTCGTCATTCCCTACTAGAGACGATATCAAATATTAGTTATTTGGAACAAAGGAACTTGGCAGTTCTTTGAGACCAAACGAAAATTTTGCTATGAGTGACAAAATTCGCAAGTTAAATATGAGTGGCAAAACGAAATTTTAGCAATGTCACACAATAACATATCAGTTAAGAATTAAAAAGCCAAGTGTTAGTTAAATGTTAGTTATAAATGGCATCTTAGTTATAAGTAACCAAACCACATGTTAGTTATGAGTGACAGAACCAAATGTTAGTTATGCGGGACATAACTAAATGTGTGTTATAAGTGACACAAGCACATGTCAGTTATGAGTGACACAACCACATATTTGTTACAAATGGCAAAACCAAATGTGTGTTATGAGGGACATAACCATGTGTTTGTTCTCAGTAACAATGGCACATGCCAGTTATGAGTGACACAATCAAATGTTTCTTATGAGTGAATAAACTATATTGTTATTATGATTGACATAACTAAATGTCAGTTATGAGTGAATAAACCAAATGTTAATCATGAGTCACACAACCGCATTTTAGTTATGAGTTACACAACCAAATTTAGTTACGAGTCAAATAACCAAATGTGTGTTATGAGTAACCCAACTAAATGTTACTTATGAGTGACAGAACCGACTGTCTGTTATGAGTAACCGAAATAAATGTTAGTTATGAGTGACATAACTAAATGTTTGCTATGAGTATCCCAACTAAATGTTAGTTATTAGTGACAGAACCAAATGATTTTATGAGGTACACATACACATTTTAGTTTTAAGTGACGGAACCAAATGTTTGTCACGCATGACTGAAACATAAGTTTGTTTTATGTGACCAAATATTGTGTTAGTTATGAGGGACATAACAGTGTGTTTGTTATGAGTAACTCAACTAAATGTTAGGTGTGAATGCCGGAACAAGATGTATGTTATGAGTGACCAAACTATGACTTAGTTATGTGTGACAAAACTCATTGTTATTTATGAGTAACACACTGAAATGTGTGTTTTGAGTGACACAACCACACTTCTTCTTCTTCTGCGTACACAGTCAGACAGTAACCATTATTTTCTCGAAAAAAGCGGCGGTCATCCTGAGACTCTCGCCACTACCATAGAGCTTGTCTTGCAGTTCCACTGGCAATGGCCACATCTGCTCTCTCTGATCCTCGTATGTCGGGCAGTTCTGCAGCAGATGTTCAGTGGTCATTTTACCAGTACCGCACGGGCATTCGTCGGTACACCCTATCTTCAATTTGTTGAAGAGGTGGTACCTCAGTCTGTTGTGGCCAGTGCGAAGTCTGAAGACAACGACCTGCTCTCTTCGGTTCAACTGGTAATAGGCATCGTTTTTGGTGTAACCAGTATGTTCGGTTTCCCATTTGGACATGTACCTGGCTTTGATAAGCCGTTTTGACTCTTCGTACGTCATACTGGTATCTATTTGTGGTAGCCTTGCACCTTCTTTTGCCAGTCTGTCTGCCTCCTCGTTGCCTTGGATGTTGCAGTGTGACGGAACCCACTGTACCACTACCCTTTTTGGTGCGGACTGTTGGCACAGTTTGCAGAGTGCTGCTCTTAAGTCATTAAGCTCAGTGTTTTTCTGGCTTTTTAGCGCTGTGACTACTTCGAGAGCATCTGTCAGCAGGACTATATGGCTCTCATTTTCACTGTGTGTTACCATTTCTTCCACTGCCGCCCTCAGTGCCTCTGCCTCTGCTCTGAAATTGCTCGTGTACTTACCAGTAGCGAATGACAGTGTTATTTTTCTGCCATTTGGTAGGTTCAGGAATGCTCCTGCCCCTCCGTTCTGTGTAGTGTTTGTTACAGAACCGTCGGTGTATGCATGGGTCCAGTCCATGCTTGGGTAGCTTTTCGTTATGAAGCTTAAGGTAGTGTCTCTCCTTTCTTTTTCGGTCTGGCAGTTTTTGTTTGCAATACCTGGTATATTTTCTACCACCTCTGGAAATATATCCTGCCTCCAAGTAGGTTTTCGTACAGTAGTGATGGGTTTTGGTGTTGTTAGTGCGTTTATGGGATCTTCGTGCATCTTTGCTTTGGCTATTTCTGCAAAGTTTCTCCGCTTTAGTTTCCCAGTTCCCAAATTGTTTAGCCTCTGGTACATTGGATGGTCCGTCAGTCTTCGGAGTTTCTCTGACTGCAGCTGGGCTCTGCAGTCTCTTCTGTCGGTCATGGATTGCAGTTTTGTAATCTTTTCAAGTTCTACAATTGGCGTTGACTTCATTCCACCAGTTATGATTCTCATAGCTTGGTTTTGAAGTTTGTTAACTTTATCGAAGTTCGCCTTCGCTGCTGTTGTCCATGCCGCGATGCCATACTCGAGAACTGGTCTCACTCTTCCAGTGTACAGTTTCTTTAGTATGCCTTCGTCTGCTCCCCAGCTTGTGCCAGCAAGTTTCCTCATGATCGCCATTCTTTCTCTGGCTTTCATTCGGTTTCTCTCAATCTGACTTTTCCATGTCATGCGCCGATCAAATGTGACTCCCAGATAGGTTGGGTTGTCGTTTGGCTGCAGGATTTTGCCATTTAGGCTTAATTTGGTACTTTGGGGTTTTAATGAGAGCGAGAATATTGTGCACGTGGTTTTCTCCTCGTTTATTTTGACCAGCCATGAGTTCGCCCACTCTTCCAGCGATGTTAGGGCCGTTTGCATCCGATTTCTTGCTATGGTGAGATTCTTTTCAGAGGTCCACATAGCCAGATCGTCTGCAAACATTGAGCTATGGACTCTTCTTGGTATATTCTCTGTAATATCGTTTATATATACCAGGAAGAGTGTGGGTGACAGTACTCCCCCTTGGGGTACTCCCTGCTCGAGTGTCACCTTTTTGCTCATCTGCCCTTGTACTTGGACTCTGGCCGTTCTTTGTTTGAGGTAGTGGTTGATCCACTTGTACATCTTCCCACAAACATCACTTCTTCTTAGCTTGACTCTAAGTCCATCCTTCCAGACTTTGTCAAATGCCTTTTCCAGGTCCACCCAAACAGCTACTGTGTGTTTCTGTGCCTGGTAGGCATCTTCTATCTCCTGGGCTATGAGGATGACCTGGTCCTCAGTGGATCTGTGCTGTCTAAAGCCGGCTTGCTGTGGAATTAGTATTCGTTTTTCTTCCAGATGCCACATCAGTCTGGTGTTTATCATCCGTTCCATCAGCTTGCCGACACAGCTCAGTAGGCTTATGGGCCTGTATCCATTCGGATCTGTTTTGTCCTTTCCTGTTTTTGGTACTGGTACCAGTATTGCATCTTTCCATGCCTGGGGTACAATACCCCTTTTCCAGCTTTGGTTCAGGACTGATAGTAGTTTTTCCTTCGCTGTTTGGCCCAGCCCCATCAGCATTTCGTTTGTTATCCCGTCTTTTCCGGGAGATTTCCTTCTCTTTAGTGTTCTCATAGCCTCTTCCATTTCGCGCATTGTTAGTTTGGCCATCATGTGCTCTTCAGGAGCCGTATTTATGTTTTCGTGCCCCTTTAGCTCTTCGCTAATGTCTGTATGCTTATCTGCAGGGACCTCGATGTGGTTTGCTCTGGCATAGTGATCGACAAAGGCGTTTGCGGCTTTCTTACCTGTGATCAAGTTCTCGCCTTGCTTGATAGTAATTTGTTTATTTGACGGGGTTTCGTCGTTCATGGCTCTGACTAGCTTCCATAGCTTGTTCCCTTCTTTGTCCAGGTTTAAACTTTCCGTTTTATTTTTCCAACTTTCTCTTGCTGTTTGCTTGAGAGTGTGTTTGTACTTCGCCGCGGCGGCTTTGAGGGCGATGTTTGCCTCCACGGATTTTTCTCGTTCTGCCATGTTCCTCGCATTAGTTACTGCATCTTCCACTTTCTGTAACTCACACAACCACACGATATTAATGAGTGAATAATTGACATTTTTATTATGAGTGACACCTCCAAATGTAAGTTACATGTGACCAAACCGAATTTTAGTCATGGGTGACGAAACTACAAGATAGTTATGAGTGACCTAACCAAATGTTATTTATGAATTACACATAGAGATGTTAATTATGACTGACCAAACCAAATCTTACTTATGAGTTACACAACCACATGTTAGTTATGAGTGAACAAACCACATGTTACTTATGATTGACACAACGAAATGTATTAGTGGATGATACACGCACATGTCAGTTATGAGTGACACAACCAATTGTTAGTTATGAGTGACAGAACCGTATGTTGGTTATAAATAACGCAACTAAATAATAGTTATGAGTGACAACAGCCAAATGTCAGTTACGATTGTCACATGTTATGAGAAACACAATCGCATGTTAGTTATGAGTGACAAAACCAAATGTTAGTTATATGTGACCAAACCAAAGCAACTGTTAGTTATAAGTGACACAACCATATGTTAGCTATATTTGTCCAAACCAGTTGTTAGTTATCAGTGACATAGCCACATGGACGTAATAAATGACAAAACCAAATGTTAGTTATGAGTGATCAAACCAATTGTAAGTATTGAGTAGCACATGTTAGTTATCAGTGTTCAAACCAAATGTTAGTTATGAGTGACGCAAACAAATGTTAGTTATGAGCAACACAACCAAATGTTAGTTACGAGCGACATAACCAAATGTTAGTTATTAGGGACACAACCAAATGTTAGTTATGAGCGACAATACCAAGTGTTAGTTATGAGCGACACAAGCATATGTTAGTTATGAGGGACAAAACCAAATGTTAGTTATGAGGGACACAACCAAATTTTAGTTGTGAGCGACAAAACCAAATGTTAGTTATGAGCGACACAACCAAATGTTAGTTATGAGGGACACAACCAAATGTTAGTTATGAGGGACACAACCAAATGCTAGTTATAAGTGACACAACCAAATGTTTTTTTTTATGAATAACACATTCAAAAGTGCACTTAATTACCAATGGTACACATTGGTCCAGTGTAACTTGCTGAACATTGGGCACAGTTGCCAGTGACACCGTGACATGACTTGTTGAGGCAGTTTTGAGAACACTTGCTCAAACAATGTGGTCCATAAGTATTACCAGGACATTCTGCGTTTTTTGTAGAGAAAAACATTTGTTGACAACATTTCAAGTATAGGTAAGTACACGTTTTGATGAAAACTGAACATATCATTTAACTGAATCTGGTGAGGTATTATTATATGTGTGTGTATTACACGTTCTTGCAGGGGTCGCTTGTGTTGTTGTTTGTCAAGATAGCTGATCTCTCTGTTGCCAGTTCCCAACGTGTGTTGGCTCTGTAGCTCCGCCTAAACAAAGATGGCGTTCGTCACTTGGTATCTAAGGCTCTCCCCTTTTAAATAGTCAGCGGTTAACGAATCATTGATGCGCATACAACCCCTCACACTCTGACAAGTTCATCCCACTTAACATACTTTCCCCAGGTGACTTTTTTTGTGTCAGCTAGCTATGCTACTCTGCCAGGGACAGCTGAAACCGATCAACATGGGCTGTCCTATACCTGTCTGACAATTGTTTCCAACTCGAAGTAAACACTTGCTGCTTTTCTCGTCATCTCTCTTTCTATTTCTTTATCTTTATCTTTATCTATAAATGTGTGTGTGTATATATTTCTCTCTATCCCTATATATTTCTTTCTCTCTCTCTCTCACTCTATCTCTCTTTCGCTCGCTCTCTCTCTGTCTCTCTCTCTCTCTCTCGTATTTCTAATTTAAAACGACCCCTGACAATGGACACAAGTAGTGGTATGACTTTATACTAATCTGACCTTTCCTTCGATGAGACACTGAGTTGCGATATTGTAACAGTTCCCGCCTGAGGGGCTGGATGAGAGATGGAGAGGCTAGATAGAGAGAGGCTGTATGGGAGAGAGAGAGACTGAATGTGGATAGTATGTTTAACTCACCGACTTAGATAGAGGAGCGATTGATAGACTGTTGGACGAATGTTTAGTGATAGAACAGGATCGCTCAAATAGGTGTGTGAGTTTTGCATTAATGGATAATCTGAAAGTGTGTTTGTAAGCAAGGACACATTGTGAACGAGTTATGTCGAGATCGCCCGCCTGAGGGGATTTCAGTGAGGAAGAGTATTTGTTAAGGTGTGTTGAAGACGCAGTTAAGGCGATGTGTGTGTGATGTAATTGCAAGGCAATAGAACTGGGTTTTTAGTTAGTTGGGAATTCCATCAATAGCTAATGCTTACAATTCCCGTTTTAGTATAATGTTTAGTTAAGATATGTATTATATTGTGTTTGTAATTTCTCTACTCATTGTATGATATGAGTATGATATAATAAATATGCCACCTGCTGTGTGATATGTCATTTACTGAGTATGGTCATGATGATGTGGATGAGTGTGAGAATGTTCTAAGTTAGATCACGGCCAGGGCAAAGAATTAGAGGATCTGCTACACGTTATTATTATTTTGGTGCCTGTTGACCACGGATAGTCGTGGTAGATTTATAAATATAGTGCGTGTGTAGCTATAGATCTTGATTTGCATGTTTAACACAAGTGGCGCAGTTAAATATAACTTGTGTGTGTAGTTAGGAATAGAGGAGTAGCTAGTGGTTAGAGTGTTAGTTACCATAGACAGCTTTTCCAATCATCTGACTGGTAAGTGTGACATTTTTCTTCCACCCATTGTTTTATTATTGACAAGACTTTGTGCGTACTTGACAGTCTTATACATTTTTTGGTGGGCCAGACGGGTTTATTCAATATGTCGAGGTTGGACAATGTTAAACAATGTTATCATTGTCTAGCTTTTGGACATTTGTCTATCGGATGCCCAAATATATTTCGGAATACGAACGTTGTCTGGAGAAGAAGACTGTTTGTAAAAAACAAGCCTTTCATGGCACGAGCTACAGTCAGCGATAAGTTGAAGGACAAAAGTCAACTACAAAACCAGCTAAGAGAACTAACAAGCAGAGTTATTCGGCTGGAAAGACAGGAAAAAGATCTCCAATGGAAGCTGCGACAGCTGTTGCAACAGTTTGAAAACGGAGCTTTCAAACCAGCTAGGAAGGAGAGAAGAAATCAAGAAATCACAGAAGTAAACACGGCCCAGTATTTTGGAAGGGGACAGAGTGGTAGGAAAGTGAGTAGGAAGCCCGTACAACTTCCACATTCCGATCCGTGGAGGGACAGAGGTGGAAATCTCAGGACGGACGTGTGTGCACGACTGGAAAGAGGTGTCGAAAAGGGGAGGAGTGTGACCCAGGTGGAGAGGCCAAGTCAAGTGAGAGGAGGAGGAATGGTTGGGCAGAAGTTTGAATCGGGCAGATTCTTAGCCCACAAGAGGCCTTTTGCACGGTTACAGATGGAGAGGCAGGACAGGAGCTATCAAAGAGACTTTAAGCACGAGGCGGATGGACAGAAAGAAAGAGATACAGGTTTTGTGTATCCAGAAAAGTTAGGGACGGAGGGCAGGTTACGCAATGCAAACGAGACAAACGTTCGCTCAAAGGTCCAGAGGAAATGTTACATCATTGGACAGCGTATGCCGAGAATTCAGGAAGAGGGTATTACGTCGATTAACCTGGTCGGGCGTGCTGAAAGGGGCCAAGTTTACCAGGAACTTGTGGTCAAGCCTGGTAGAACATTAGTTGAAGTCGACGAAGAATCGAACAAGGTAATAGTCGGAGATTCGTCAGATAAAGAGGAAATGAGAGGGGGAGGAATGGTGGCAGGGCCTAGCCATGCGGGAGAAGTTGTTGAACAGGCCGAAAGAAGGGACAACCCTTCGGCCACCGAGGAAGGAAGTGGGAATGACGCACAGTTGGAATGCGAAACGGACGCACCAACAGCAGCCAAAAAAAGAGGAACAGAGTTTCTAAGGAAAACGAAGAAAAGGGAAAGACAGGTTAACCACAGCCAGGACAGCGAACCAGTCATCGAAGCAAAGATGAAAAGATCTCAGCTCGAGATAAGCCAACAGTCAAACGAACAGTGTGAAAAGTTTTTCCCACAAATAGTGAATACAGATGGACGGAAGGCTGAAGTAGCGGACGATGTAAGTGTACGTAACACTAACAGAGAACCGGTAGGTACGAACCAAACAACAGTGAAACAAACAGACCAGACGATGGGCGTTTTACAGGAGGAAATCGCGCAGCAATCAGAGACAGCTGATGGGGCAACGCATAGTCTGGTTAAAATAAGCAGTAGTGATAAGGAACGGTTGATGCAATGTTTACTGACGCTAGCCAAAAACATGGAAATCAGAAATGGAATTAGGTAAAGTCGTGTGGAGTACTTACACACATGGTCGTACATGTGAAACTCCAGTTAATGTATGCATTTGCATAAAATTTGTTTCATCTACCGTTATCCTTGAGAAACGGAGATTTGGATAATTAGGGGGTAGGGTATAGAGATGGAGGAATGACCAGATGTTAAAAATTCCTTTGAATTCGTTGTCTGAAGTACACGCCAGACAATGAGCGGACGGTCAGTCTGAAGCGAAGACTGACCGAGATCAAAGGGACATTTCCGACCAGAGAAACGGACAGAACGGACAAGAGACGCAGGATAGCTGGATGCGCCAGGTAATGATTACGTGACGCAAGGTAACACGTGGACGCGATGCTTCGGTTAATATCTGACCAGGTAGCTTTGATGCGGGGAATTTGGGGAAACAACGGTGAAATAGTTAGATCACAACACTCGGTTTTGATTCCTCGGGACAAAGACTGCACCTGGACTAGTAGGGTTACAGCATGACGTAATTCGACAGGTGGACGATTCGGTTTTTGACTTTTGACTCAGACATAGTTTAGTATCTGATTAAGTTAGAACTTAGTCATAGTTTAGTGACATAGTTTAGTATCTGATTTAGTGACATAGTTTAGTATCTGATTAAATTAGAACTTAGTCATAGTTTAGTGACATAGTTTAGTATCTGATTAAGTTACAACTTAGTCATAGTTTAGGGACATAGTTTAGTACCTGATTAAGTTAGAACTTAGTCATAGTTTAGTATCTTTTGAAGGGGGCATTAACAGGTGCTCATCTGTGGGGCACGAGCAGGAGTGAAGGTTGATGGCACTTGGTCATGAGTATGCGTGCAAATATTTTGACATTTGTATTTGGTGTTTGGGTTTTGACTAATGGTATTACTTGCATTTTAAGTGGGTTGTATGGTCGATATAGTATGCATTGAATTTTTCTTTATTTTGTTGTTGTTTTGTTGTTTAAACATGATTACATATCCTGACAGTATCAACGTGTTATACTTGCTGACTGAAATATTGATATCATAAGTATGCGTGCAAATATTTTGACATTTGTATTTATTGTTTGGGTTTCGACATTGTATGCAATGCATTTGTCTTGTGTTTTGTTGTTGTTTTTTTTTTTGTTGTTGAATCATCATGTTTACAGGTATTTGATACAGGTTATTTAGGTGATCTACAGAGCAGTATATCTCATCCAGACTGTAGGCCTCCGCAAGCACAAGTCACCACGAGTTCCAGAATCACATGTATGTGGAGTCTTTGCAGAGAAGACTACATTGATCAGAAGTTTTAATATTGACTATGACATATGTTGTCAAATATCGTTTTTGTGGGAAACATAAAGAATTTTGCTGTTTTCTTTGAGAGGGGATAGCTGTCAAGAGAGACAATGATAACTAGCCTGAGGATAACCCACGTAAATTCGTGGCCTCCCAGGAGTTAGTATGAAGTGAATCGTCGGCCAGGCGTGTAATGAGACCGCCTGAGAAAATTGACCTGAACTGGTCGAGTGTAACAATGAAGGTTCGTGTCCTTAGAGGAAGGCACGGGAAACAGGGCGAGGTATGTTGACCTCAAATGAGTAAGGAGAATTCCTTAAGGTGTTTCTGTTTTGATGAGTTCAAGGTCCCGCAGGGACAGACTTTGGTGTATTTGACTGCAAAACGATGTAAAAGTGGTGGTTTGTGTTGTAAAAACGCCCAGCCACAGTGTTTTTCTTCTGTTTGTATTGATTGTGTATGTATTACAAAAAGTTTATATGTATCAAATGACATGTCTTTTTATGCATGTACGATGTGAGTGAAGTTGTAAACAGGAGTGGTGTTTACATTATGGATAGTAGAGACGAAAATGGTGGTCATTTGCCAGATGAAAAAAATGACCATCCATGTTTCGGTCTGTAGTTTAGGGAGGTAATGTAACAGTTCCCGCCTGAGGGGCTGGATGAGAGATGGAGAGGCTAGATAGAGAGAGGCTGTATGGGAGAGAGAGAGACTGAATGTGGATAGTATGTTTAACTCATCGACTTAGATAGAGGAGCGATTGATAGACTGTTGGACGAATGTTTAGTGATAGAACAGGATCGCTCAAATAGGTGTGTGAGTTTTGCATTAATGGATAATCTGAAAGTGTGTTTGTAAGCAAGGACACATTGTGAACGAGTTATGTCGAGATCGCCCGCCTGAGGGGATTTCAGTGAGGAAGAGTATTTGTTAAGGTGTGTTGAAGACGCAGTTAAGGCGATGTGTGTGTGATGTAATTGCAAGGCAATAGAACTGGGTTTTTAGTTAGTTGGGAATTCCATCAATAGCTAATGCTTACAATTCCCGTTTTAGAATAATGTTTAGTTAAGATATGTATTATATTGTGTTTGTAATTTCTCTACTCATTGTATGATATGAGTATGATATAATAAATATGCCACCTGCTGTGTGATATGTCATTTACTGAGTATGGTCATGATGATGTGGATGAGTGTGAGAATGTTCTAAGTTAGATCACGGCCAGGGCAAAGAATTAGAGGATCTGCTACAATATCCACATATTTTCTCAGCCAAATTTTTGCTCTCCGAGAATACGTCTTCAGCCCCAATTTCTTCTGCTCTACCGGGATAAGTTACATCATCGACACCTGTACATGTTTATTTAGCAGCAGCAGCTTTTCCATGTGGTTTGTAGCTGAACTTGTCGATGTGTTTTGTAGCTGCCCTTGTCCATGTGTTTTGCAGCTGCACTTGTCGATGTGTTTTGTAGCTGTACTTGTCCATGTGTCTTGTAGCTGCACTTGTCCATGTGTCTCGTAGCTGCACTTGTCCATGTGTCTTGTAGCTGCACTTGTCCATGTGTCTTGTAGCTGCACTTGTCCATGTGTCTTGTAGCTGCACTTGTCCATGTGTCTTGTAGCTGCACTTGTCGATGTGTTTTGTAGCTGTACTTGTCCATGTGTCTTGTAGCTGCACTTGTCCATGTGTCTCGTAGCTGCACTTGTCCATGTGTCTTGTAGCTGCACTTGTCCATGTGTCTTGTAGCTGCACTTGTCCATGTGTCTTGTAGCTGCACTTGTCCATGTGTCTTGTAGCTGCACTTGTCGATGTGTTTTGTAGCTGTACTTGTCCATGTGTCTTGTAGATGCACTTGTCCATGTGTCTCGTAGCTGCACTTGTCCATGTGTCTTGTAGCTGCACTTGTCCATGTGTCTTGTAGCTGCACTTGTCCATGTGTCTTGTAGCTGCACTTGTCCATGTGTCTCGTAGCTGCACTTGTCCATGTTTCTTGTAGCTGCACTTGTCGACGTGTTTTGTAGCTGTACTTGTCCTTGTGTTTTGTAGCTGCACTTGTCCATGTGTTTTGTAGCTGCATTTGTATATGTGTTAACCTAGCTGGTCCAGTTCATGTTTTACAGTAGTCGAAGCTTGACAATGTGTTAAATTAGCTGCACTTGTCCGTGTGCTATATACGCTACACTTGCCTACGCCATTTACTTAATGCACCTGTACATGCATTTCGTAGCTGCACTTGTCCATGTGCTAAAGTAGCAGCACGTCTCCATGTCTGTTAGCAGCCGCACGTGCCCATCTATTAAATAAGCTCAAGTTGTCCGTGACTTATAGTAGCGTCACTTGTCTATAATGTATAGTTGTTCCACTTGTCATGTATTTCAGTAATTCCACTTGTCATGTTCTTTAGTAGATACACTTGTCATGTTTTAAATTAGTTCAACTTGCTAATGTGTCATATTAACTATATTTGAGCAAATCATGTCGTAGTTCCACTTTTCATATCTTGTTTACAATATATGAACACCATTCACAGCCTGCAAGTGTTGGCATCAAACGAGGTTCGAGCGCAGTGGGGCGCAATAGAGGACATAACAGGAGTGTGGACATCCAGCGAGTTACAAGTAAAATCACCACCCAGACCGTTCGCCTTTTTCTAAGAGAGACTGAGCTCCTACGGGTATACTCGGAGTGCAGTGACGTCAATTCTTAGAAACATAAATACGTAGTAGTTTCACCTGGCCGTACGTGTCTATAGCTCGTAGTTGCTGCACTTGTTCATAGCTCGAAGCTGCTGTGCTTGTCCAGGTCTTGTTGTAACTGCACGTGCTCCTGCCTCGGTGTAACTGCAATGTCCAGGTCTCGATGTAACTACACTTGTCCATGTCTCGTAGTAGCAGTACTAGTTCAGGTCTCGTAGTTGCAGTACTAGTTCAGGTCTCGTAGTAGCAGTACTAGTTCAGGTCTCGTAGTTGCAGTACTAGTTCAGGTCTCGAAGTAGCAGTACTAGTCCAGGTCTTGTAGTAGCAGTACTAGTTCAGGTCTCGTAGTAGCAGTACTAGTTCAGGTCTCGTAGTAGCAGTACTAGTTCAGGTCTCGTAGTTGACGCAATACTGCATTCTCGTTACGATATAAATTGCATTACTTGAGCTAGGATTACAATGATCCACTTATTAAACATATCATTTTTTTTTCCACCTTGGCATCCACGGTCAGAGGCAGTTGATAGCCATGGGTATGTACCTTTTTCAATGATGCACGATATTGTGGCCTGTCAATCTGAACAGATTTGTCTCCCACTAACACCCATATTTATCTATGCCATTACGCACATTAATTATCCTTCCAGTTCCTTCCTGATCAGATATTAGGAAACCGGCGGAGACCAATACATGCAGCAAAAATATCCGTCCACGGCATCTGATCAATAGCTATCCTTTGTGCGAAGGCCCATCTCTGGCTCATAACTTATATTTATAATTTCACTGTTTTTCCCCATTGCATTTAGTTGCCATCGTTTTTGCCTTGCGTCTGGGGTCCATATTATCACAGTTCTGTAGATGGTGTCGGGTTCTCTTTTTGGGACGTGACAGATCCAATTCCAGCTTCGTGAAATTGCTAGATTGTGAATGTCTTCTTGATCGCGCTGCATGTAAACAGTTCCCGGTCAGAATATTTCATGATTATTTCGTTGACATTCGGTGTGGGAATAGGAAAACTGTGATGCGCTTGTTTCGTTTTTCTCTAAGATTCTTCACTAAACAGGAGCTCACACAGTAGGCCACTATTGGGTTAGTTAATGCAACAAAGTAATTGGACTGCGTGTCTCTCATTTCCTTAAATGGTTATCATTGTTTCTATAACTTCTCTAATATTGACTAACGTGTTTTTCTTTCCTTCCACGAGATGTGATCCATCCTTCTACAATTCTACGTTTTAAATACCCATCATGAGTTCCATGTTTTCTTTTTTGTCCTTATGTATCAGCCTAACACTATTTCTTTCACTGACACCAACTCAATAATTATTATCAACCGACACTCGACTTGACAGCAGCACCATCATTATCAGATGTCCTGCTGGTTGTGTTGGCGATCAAGAACCTCCATCCACTTCTATGACGTGTGTTGTTTACCAGCTCTGACGTTGATTGTCGTCGGTGTCATTCTCTCAGGATGCCCACTATCTTTCATTCCCGTCCTCCCTCTGACAGGCTGTCCAACATCTTCTTTCCCGACCTCCTTCTGTCTCAGGCTGTCCAACATCTTATTTCCCGACCTCTCTCTGACAGGCTGTCCAACATCTTCTCTCCCGACCTCCTTCTGTCTCAGGCTGCCCAACATCTTCTCTCCCGACCTCCTTCTGTCTAAGGCTGCCAATCATCTTCTCTCCCGACCACCGTCTGTTTCAGGCTGTCGAACATATTCTCTCCCGACCTTCCTCTCTCTCTCATGCTGTCCAACATCTTCCCTCCCGGCCTTCCTCTCTCTCAGGCTGTCCATCATCTCCCGGCCTCCTTCTGTCTCAGGCTGTCCAACATCTTCTCTCCCGGCCTCCCTCTATCTCAGGCTGTCCAACATCTTCTCTCTCGACCTTCCTCTCTCTCTCATGCTGCCCAACATCTTCTCTCCCGCCATCCCTCTGACTCATGTTCCTGTTCTCTCTCCCATTGTTACGACGTGCCCCAAACCACTTCTGCTCCTAACATGTCCGAAACATATGAATTCCTTGTTCTGATCCCTGCAATGTATTGTCTTTGTGTGTGTGTCTCTTTTGGTGCTGTATCATAAGTCTCTTTGGCAGTCCATGGAATCCACAACATGTTTTTATAAAACCACCATACACACATTTATAAGCTGGAGAGGCATGTCTGTCTTCTATCCCCCGACCAGTTCTCTATAAATAGCGTTTATCTTGAAAGGCATTCAGACAATGCCTGGACTGTCAATTAGCGGACAGAACATTAACAATACACAATAGGCTGATGGTAGTGAATTGATATCCCATATTGAAACCCATTCCGGAAATGCTACAAATGTTAGTCCAGAATATTGCAAACACAGGCTTAAATTAAATAAATATAAATCCGACCTGATGGTCGTGATGAAAACACGACTCTCCAAAATGGTGCGTCAACACGTTTACATACCGGGCGGGACACGTGAAACAGTTCCAGCACGAGCATGAGCGTTTAGGGCAGGGGTGATGTGGCCGGTGACTCTGAGAACAAATGTACCTGAATGTGTGCCAAGGTCACTCTTCGTCTAGACAGCATGGAAAGGTCACTCGCCGTCTCGATACAAAGTAAATAAACGAAAACGGGGGGTTGGGGAAAGAATGTGTTTGGTGCAGGTAGACGCTAGGTGTTGAGCACTCTGGCGTTCCGATTTGGTATGAGGGACATAAAGAGGCCAAAATAGCTTTATGCTACATTTTGAGCGAAATGAATGCAGAATGAGTCGTTCCAATAACTACTAAATGGAGGTAGATTCATCCCCCATCAAGGCATCGCCCAGAGGTCCATTCAACAGCTGATATTGCTTGTGACTATATAATACTAGGCAACTTTTAACTCAAGCAGACTGGTCATGGAGAGAGAGACAAATATATATATATATATATATATATATATATATATATATATATATATATATATATATAGAGAGAGAGAGAGAGAGAGAGAGAGATTAGAGAGAGAGACAGAGAGAGATAGAGAGAGATATATATAATTTAGGTAAGACTGTTTATCTGGCCGACTTAATTGAAAAGCGATTGATAAACTGTGATTACGAATTTTGGTATAGAACACGATGGCGCAACCAGCATACACCTTTTAGTCTTGGCTAGTCGCTCTGTAAGGTGTGTGTTGGGAGCCCTGTGTCTAAAATAGATCTAGATGTATGTGCTGTGTGTGCAGACACCGAGTGAACAATTTATGTTCCAGATCGCGTATATCCGAAGATCGATTGAGTGCGTGATCATATGTGCGTTTACGTTGACTAGATTTAATTTATAAATTTCAGATCACCCGCCTGAGAGGATCTGAGTGTCACTGAATGAAGACGTGAGGACGAGTTTTTGAGTGTGTTGATGGTGCAGATAATGGGAGGGGAGTGTGCGGCTAGAACTGAGTTGGATTAGTTAGGAACAACATCAATAGCGTATCCTTATGAACTCCGTGTATTTATTTACATAAGATGCATTTTCGTGTATTGTTTGTAGTTACACTGCACTTTGTTTAATAGTTGTTAAATGAGTATGATTTAATAAATATGTCACCTGCTGTGTGCTATGATAGTTGCAGTGTGTATTCGTGAATAATGTTGATGAGTGTGGTAACATTCTAGATATAATGACCTCAGTGAAAACCTGTAATCTGCTACACATCTTTATGTGGTGCCTGTGACTACAGATTGTCGCGGTAGTTTATATGGTGCTTGTTGAACAGGATTGTCACCGTTTAATATAATAATATATAATATAGTTTATTGTGTGTAGCTAGAAGTAAGGGAGTAGCTAGGGATAGAATAAAGTGTTAGTTACCATAGTTAAGCCGGCAAAGCATCTGACCGTTAAGTGTTGATATTTTTGTATCCATTGTTGCACTACTGACAGACTTGACATTTTGTACATACTTGACAGTCTTGTAAATTGTCTTTTTAAACCGGACTGTTTTATTCCGACAATGTGATTATTGACTAACTTTTGGACATTTATAAATTTGTTATCTCAATTCTTCGGAATAGTAACGTTCACCGGAGAACAGCAAGTTTTAACAGAAGCAAGCTTGTCATGACAATAGCTACAGTCAAAATGATGAGCGATAGAGTGGGCGACCAAAAACAAAACAACTCCAAAACCAGTTAAGAGAACTAACGAACAGTGTCATTCTGCTGGAAAGGCAGGAAAGAGACTGCCGACATAAGTTGCGACAGCTGTCACAGCAGTCAGAAAACAGAGCGTCCAAGTCATCTAGGAACGAGAGAAGAACGAAAGAAATGACGGAAGTAAACACGACCAAGTATTTGGGAAAGGAACAGACGGGTAGGGAAGTGAGATGCAAGCTCAATCACTTATACATTCCGTTCTGAAAGGGGCGGAGGTTGAAATCGCTTTCAGTATTAGGGTTTTACGACAGATATCACTGTTGAGTCTGATGAAAGAGATCACGTTTACAAGGAACTTCTGGTCAAGCCTGGTAGGGCATTAGTTAAAGTCGACGAAAAAGTACAGTTGTTGGAGACAGATGAAGACAGCTGTTCCTCTTCAGATGAAGGCACATATTCGCGAATGGAATCGAATTGTCCACGAAATCGAAAGCGATTAGGTTGATGAAACAGAAATATACAATACAGGAATGAAGGAAGAAGGTAGAGGGCGGGCAAAACGACCAGATATAGAGATGAACGACTCGATGAAGGATTTGGAAGAAACTCCGAATAAGCCGGGGAGACCAGAGTATTCGGTCGTCACGATAGCGAGATACTTCAGCGGTCTAACAAACAGTAGGAAACGTCTGTCTCACAAATATTTAACACAGGTGGACGGGAGGATGACGAGGTAGCGGACGATGTAAGCAGACGCAATTCCACATGAGACCCGTTTGATACGAACCAAATAACCGTTAAACCTGCAGACCATACAACTGCGTTGGTCGTTTCAAAAGAACAAACCGTCAAGCAGTTAGAAACATCTAATGGAGCGCAGAGTCCGTCTGTAGTAAACATTACTGCTAAAAAAGGAAGTCTTGAAATTTAACTTAATGGCGTTAATCAAAACCATGGAGAAATTACTTAAGTTGAGAAATGAAATTAGGAAGAGTCGTTATATAGAACAGTTATACGCATGGTAACGACATATGTAGGGATATCATAAGAAACTCGGGTTAACGTATACATTTGCATAACGTCGTTTTCTGTCCATTTATTTTTGTTTAGCGGAGATGAATAATTAGGGGGTTAGGTACGAATGGAGGTTAAGAATTCTATTGAAGTCGTTGTCTGAAGTACGAGCCAAACAATGAACGTTATCATTTCGGACAGCCAGGCTGATGCTGGTCGGGGCGAGATCAAAGGGACATTTTCGAAGAGCGGGATGGATAGGAGACGCATGGTCGCTTGATGCGCCAGGTAATGTTAGCGGGGACCAAGGCTAGCATGCAAACGTGACTTTACAGTCCAGGGCAAACCAGATGCCTCTGATGTGAGAGTTTGTGGGGAATCAGGTATGAGAGAGTTAGGTACCAACACTCGGTCGCAGTTCCCTTTGACAAAAACACCAACAGTTAACTGAGCTATTTAAATTGAACAATAGTAGACTGTGTCTGGGCGGGTTAGTGTTACTATCATAATGTAATCCGACAGTTGGACGATTCGGTTTTGACACATACATTGTTAGCAGTAGTCTTTATCAGATTAAGTTAGAATGTAGCCATCGTTCAGTATCTGCTGAACAGGGTCATTGCCAGGTGCTGACATGAATGGTACTAACTGATTTAAAGGTCATGTGAATACATGCAGATACTTTGACAAATATTGGTTATATGATCGACACTGCACGTCTTTCATTTGTATATGGTTGTTTATACATGATTACATATTCTAACATATGTATCAAGGTATGATAAAAACGGAGTGAAAGGTCATGTGTATTCGTGCAATTACTTTGACAATTTGCTGTTGTTTTGGTTTTGACAAATTCTATGCCTTGAATTTGTATCTGGCTGGTATTTTAGTTGTTTATACATGATTACATGTACTGACATTGTTATGATACTAACGTATTGAAAAAGTTATCACAGTCGTGTGTATGAGTCAACTACTTTGACAATTTGTTGTTGTTTTGTTTCTGACAAATTGTATGCCCTGCATTCATTTGGGTTGTTGTTCCGGTTGTTTAAACATGATTGTATGCATTGATATGTGCATCAAGGTGTACTGATCTGTGCAGAAGTGTAACAATCCAGACTGCAGGCCTCCGCAAGCAGATGTTTTGAAGGAGTTGCAGAAAAATGGCTCTCATGCTGGGACAAAGAGCTTGCTGATTTGAAAGGGAGAGGCGTCATAGTGACTTGTGTTTGTGTGTATTTTATCACATGTACTGGGAGTCTTTGTGGAGAGACTAAGTTTATCAGAAAGTTGAATAATTTGAGTTTGCAAATTGTTCAATGGGATATGTTTGGCAAATACGTTTTGGTGGGAAACAACGAATTTCCTTTCTTTTTTAAAGGGGGATAGGTGTCAGGAGAGACACCTGGATAACTAGACCGAAGAAAAGAACCACGTGAGTTCGTGGCCTAACAGGATTTAATATGAATGTCGACCATTGGGTCGTAAGGAGAGGCGTGTCAATGATCTGAACTGTTCGGGTGTAACACTGAAGGTTCGTGTCCTTAGAGAAGTACTGGATCAAGAGCGGGCTAGATTTATCTCAATGAATAAGGATAATTCTTTAAATGTGTTTTTGTTTTCATGAGGTAAAGGTCCTACATGGATATAAATGGGCGTATTTGACGTACCTTAAACGATATAAATGTGTTGCTTGTATTGGTTATATGTGTATTACAAAAAGTTTTAGTGTACCAAATTACATTTGTTTAATGCATGCACGATGTTAGTTGAGCTAAATGTAAAAAGACCAGCCACGTTTTTTGTTCTTCCTTGTCTCAGTTGTATATGCATTACGAAAAATTGATGTGGGTATCAAATATTTAACGTTGTTTTTGGATGCATCCACGATTTGAGTTGGGTTGTAAACATGAGTGGTGTTTACATTATGGATAGTGGAGACGAAAATAGTCGTCATTTATTAGATGAACAAAAATGGTGATCCGTGTTTCGGTCTGTGGTTTAGGAAGGCAATGTAATAGTCCCAGTCCGCGAATTAGCGTTTAGGGCAGGGGTAATGTTGTCGGCGACAATGAGAACACATGTATCTGAATGTGTGCAAAGGTCACTATCTGTTTGGACACTACGCAAAGGTCACTCACAGTTTTGATACTAAGTCAACAGAGGAAAACGAGAGGTTGGGGGAAAGAACGTGTGGTGCAGGTAGACGATAGATGTTGACCACTCTGGCGTTCTGATGTGGTATGAGTGACAGACAGAAACCAAAAAAGCACGCTGCAACATTTTGAGTGACAAGAATGCAGAATGAATCTTTCCAATAACTGCTTAATATAAGTAGATCCATCAACCATCCAGCCATCCACCAGAGGTCCATTGGACAGCTGTGATACTGCTCGAGACTATATAATAATAGACAACGATTAACTCAAGACAACTGGCCAAAGGATGAGAGAGAGAGAGAGAGAGAGAGTGGTAGAGAGAAAATTTAGCTAAGAATGATTAGCTCGCTGACTTTTTTTTTTTTTTTTTTTTTTTTTTTTTTTTGCGTTCGCCTTATTTCTCTAATCCCCAAGGCGGTGTGCGTTGCACTGCGTTTTTATTTTGCGCCTGTCGGCCCAGTGCATCCGACTTCAGCATGCATTTTATGTAAGGATCTGCTTCCTCCTGCATTTTCTAAGGGTTTGCTTCCCCGGGGTAACGGCCGGTGCTGTGATGGGGATCGAACCCAGCACCTTCTGGTTGTGAGCCGTGTCACTTAACCACTAGGCCACGCCGTCCCCGCTCGCTGACTTAATAAAAGAGCGATTGATAGGCCATTTTTACGAATGTTAGTGAAAGAACAATATGGCCAACCAACATATGCATTTACGTCTTGGCAAGTCGCTCTTTAATGTGTGTGTTGGGCGCCCTGTGCTTAAGAGATAACTGGATGTATATGTAGTGTGTTAGGTGAATTAAGCATGTCCTACTTCCTCACATCAAATGTTCTCTAAAAAAACGGATATGTATTCCAACCTCGTCACTGCATCGACCATCACGTGACATGTACAGTAGATCTACTCATGTACTGGAAGAGGAAATTCTTATATTTATGATATCCACGCGAACTAAAAGTCTGACTCACAATTGTTAATATGGATGTTTACAATAAGATTAAGTGTTTATGATGTTTTATCGAATTGGCATGTGATCAGCTAAGAACAACACGACAACTAGTAAATTATACCTGTACATAAAAGACCAGAATGTTGATCCGTGCAAGAATCGCATCTGCCCTCCACCATTTCACATGTTCCCCTCTCACAATACGGTGAGCACCGAGATGCGCATTTGTCTCCGTATAAACCAGGCACGCATTCTAAAAATGATCAATACAATATAAGTTATAACAACTAGACAGTTATACATATATTTCTCTACAGACGCATTGTCTCGCTAACCGAGCGTCTTATATCAACCAAGAAGAAAAGGGAGGGAAGTAGGCGAGAAGCGATACAGATTGATCTGGCCACCAGTAATATATATATATATATATATATATATATATATATACATATATATATATATATATATATATATATATATATATATATATATATGAATGTGTTTATGCAAGTGGGAGTATGTGTGGGTGTGTGTGTGCATATATATGCGATGCGTATAGAAGTAACTTGATATGTGACATATAAATATATATATATATATATATATATATATATATATATATATATATATATATAAATATATCAGTCAACAACAAACAAAAGTAGGACCCCCAGGTCTATCCATCTACTCAGAGCCAGACGCGCGAGACAAAGGTGGGAAGAGGATATTCGGAATTGCTGTAAAACAGGAAGCACAAGCAACAGTGTAAAGTATCGGTATGTCGGTATGTAAAACGTCGCCCATGCAGAATCAAGGTAATATGATTTATGCCATTTTTTTAATATTGATGAATCAAAACTTTGTTGGAAAACAGGGAAAAAAAGCAAAGGTCAGAATCTTGCAAATAAAATCACATAGATAGATAATAAGCAAAAAAAAAAAAATATCTTCCAAATCAGAACAATATAAGAGATCGAGGACGCATTCCAGGACAATAAATTATTATTAGCAGCATGGCTTGACTTAAGGAAAGCTTTTGACAAAGTTTGGAAAGAAGGACTTTTAAAGAAACTGAGAAATAATGGAGTGATTGGTAGGATGTACAAATGGATAACAGCATATTTACATAACAGAAGAGCCAGAGTCCAACTATCTGGTCTCAACAGTAAGAAAATTCTACTGCGTCATGGTGTGCCTCAGGGAGGGGTTCTTTCCCCTACACTTTTCATAGTCTTCATCAATGAGTTGATTGATGAGCTACCACAAGGAACACAAGTTGCAATGTATGCAGATGACTTGGTAATATGGTGTGTAAATTAGCAAGCAACAGTGGCCACCAGAATGCTGCAAAGGGCTATTGATGCCTTGACCTCATGGACAAACAGATGGTGTGTAAACATTAACACCGACAAATGTAGCACTACGCTTTTCACCTTCTCCCCCCCCCCCCCCAAAAAAAAAAGCTGGAGTTATCAGGATAAATGGAGAACACCTCAAACAACCCACCTATCTTGCAGTTACATTTGATTATAGGTTGACATGGAGGGAACACGTCAAAAAGGCAGCCAAAAAAAGCCAGCATAAAGTTAGCCATTCTGAGAAAATTAAGTGGAACCACATGGGGTGCTAGTGGAAAAATACTTAACAAAGTTTACCAACAAGGTATACGGCCACATCTGGAATATGGGCCAGCAGCGTGGTGCCCTGCAGCAAGCACTACCCTAAAAGAGGTGGATAAGGTGCAATATCAGGCACTTAGGGTCATTACAGGAGCAATGAAATAGACACCTATTGTTGAGATGGAGAAAATGGGAAAGATACAAGCACTAAAAGAGCGCAGAGACACAAAGGTATTAACACAGGCAGAAAAGTTCCACTGCATGCCGAGCCATCCAATGAAAGACAGATTTCAAAATTTAGGAATGAGAAGACTGAAAAAAGTAGTTTTATGCATCAGGCGAAACGACTTCGCAGGCAAAGTATGGATCTACCTGAAGTTGACATCCCCCTAAAGTCTGTGCCAGAACAAACCCACTGGAGAGAGGAGCACGACTATCAGTATGCATTCACACAAAAGTGAAAGGAATATTAGACAAGAATGAACAGAACAGTGTGCAAAGTAGGATAGTGATCCGCAATGTCCTGGATGAAGAATGGGTCGGCACAGAATGCAGTAAAGAATGATGGAACGGGAGTGTACATAGAATACCCAAACAACATTAGGGATACAGTCAGAGTACCAACTCGGAAATTCTGTCATATATATGATACGGTAATTCAGGGAATCAAGGGGGCAACTGAGAAACTGTTGAACACCAATGTCGGTCCACAACCTGTAGTATTTCTTACAGATGAACAATCAGCACTCCGAGCACGTAAATTTGAGACACTGCCAGATCTACAGGCTATACTTTCTGAACTCAACAACCAGCGCAAGATTGTCATGCAGTGGATACCTTCCCATTGTGGAATACCAGGAAACGAGAGAGCAGATCGACTGGCAAAGGAGGGTGCTGCAGACGAGCAACCAGATGTGCCAGTTACTTACCAAATGAAGAAAAGGATGATCAAATCAATCAGAAAGCCACCAACAGTAACACCAGACGATTACCATAACATGAACAGACAAGAGCAAACTGTTGTGTTGCGCCTTAGAACAGGACACAACCGACTCCGCAGCCACATGTACACACACATGAAGATTGACAACTCATCCATGTGTACATGCGGACAGGCGCCCCAGACAGCAGAGCACGTACTACAAAATTGCCCCGAATATGATATAGGGAGACAATCTCACTGGCCCATAGAAACATCACTGGAAGAGAAACTTTATGGACCTGTATGTGAACTACAAAAGACAGTGCAGTTTATACAAGAGACAACATTGCAGATATAGACACTATTTTAAAGCGAACGCAAGAAGAAGAAGAAGAAGAAGAAGAAGAAGAAGAAGAAGAAGAAGAAGAAGAAGAACAATACTTTTATCAAATTGGACTGTATTGAACTACTGAACCTCACGAAAGATTAAAAATTCCACGAAGCACAAACAAAGTGAAAATCACAAAATGAAAATAATACAATGGAACTGCAGAGGCCTACACAAAAACTTTAAGCCATACCTATGACTGGCCAATCTGGGAAAAGAAACAATAATATATGCGATTCAAGAAATTAAGCTCAACCCAACCAAAAGACTCAATATTCAAAAATACAATATAGTTAGGAACAATAAAGAGACAGCAGCAAAAGGAGGAGTAGCCTTTATAGTAAATGAAGAATACAAAATAATGGACTGGGATCCATTTAATACCGAAAACCTAGAAGGCCTATCCATTAAAATAGACAGTAGTCCAGCGAGCATAACAATAATAAACATTTACAACCCAAGAGGAAAATTCACGCCAAATGACATGGAAACAATTAAAGCACAAATAAACAATAGAACAATCATAGTAGGGGATTTCAACGCACATCATCCAGCATGGGGAGGAAGTGCCATAGACACGGCATGGAAACAAACAATGACCTTCTGCGAAGAAAATAATCTAATAATAATAAACGATAGGTCAATGCAATGACCAGAAGAAATAACAATCTAAATGGATCAGATACGGCTATAGACATCACAATAATGACGCCAAACTTAGCAACCATCAAATGGGAAGTTCTGGAAAATGCAGGATCAGACCACCTGCCCATAGCAATTTTTTTTTTTTAAATACATACTGGATCAATCAGACCCTTTTTCAACTACCATAAGGCAGACTGGAACGGATTCCAAGAAGATCTGCTCAGACTCAAAAGAGAAGATTTAATATCAGATAACGTAGACGTATTCAACCATAACCCAACAACCAACATCCTGCAGATAGATATAAAGCACATACCCAACTAAAACATGCCAGCTATTTTAAAAAATCCATAGGAAAAGAAAACGAATACGGCAACCGTAAAAACAACAAAACACATGTACCCTGGTAGAATGAGGAATGCACTAACCAAATAAAAAAAAGACAAAAAGGTCTAAAGAAATACAGGAAATACAAAACGGAAGACAACCAAAAATGTTACCAAACAATTAAAAAAGAAACAGAGAAAGTAATAGAAACAGCGGTACTACCTTTAGCACACTGCATTGAGTTTTTGAAAATTGATCAAATTTTTTAATTTTGCAACTTTTAACAATTATAACTGTTCTGTTTGTTGGTCAATAAATATGATTTTCTTGGGTTTAGAGACACAATTGAATAAATAACTTGTTGATGTTATTGTTGTTGTTGTGTGTTTGTTAGTTTCCGACGGTGCGTATTAATCGTCTTTCCTGCGAAAACTGCACGAAAAAAGTTAATTTCTTGCGGTGCAAGAAATCCATGTTCCACGTACGGTGTTAGATCTGAGAATGACATTGGACATACGTATACCACGCGACTTAAAAATATGGCACTTCGTGTGGCTACATTCTACTAAATTTAACCTATTATAATCCGTGGGAGAATTAACACACAAGTACCCATATGGCGATAAACTCGGTAGATTACTCTAGCTTGGCCACAGTTTATGTGTCCCCCGTGCCTTGCACGTGTTGATCGGTGGTTGCCGCTTGTGGATTCAATGGGAAAAATACGTCGACTGATAATGTCACGGACTCACACTACAATTAGCCCATCTGTTATGCAGCCAGTGGTTGTGACATTTCACGAACGCTACAGTGTGCACATATGTAGGTGTGTAGATATGTACGTATGAGTATATATATATATATATATATATATATATATATATATATATATATATATATATATATATATATATATGTGTGTGGACATTTTAAGTTACACTTATGTATGTATATATATAGGTTTATATATGTATATCCCTTCTGTGGGCATCCTCACCACTATATATTTACACTTAATATAATTATACTACTACTACATCAACCTTATTTATATATAATTATGAAATCAATTATCTACCTTTCTATAGTTCTTTTGTTGTTAAAAAAAAAAAATGTGATTTCTATTCCTGAGCCTACCGCATATTCAACACCTAATTAACTGCTAGAGCTAGAGGGCACAGGTGAAACGAAGGATCTACACAGTGACACACACATCAGTAAATCGCTTACAAGTTGGAGTACATGGCTGCGATATAAAAATATATGAGAGCCGGCAAAACCTGATACACCAAGACCAATCGTAAGGAACTCTATACAAATGGGCCTCACAACAGAAGGAAGACCCTTTTCAATTAATTTATATTGTACTCTTAATCCTTATGTATCAAGTTTATTGTTTGCCATATTTCCTAATCATTCCATTTCATTCATTCTCGTTTTACACCTCACTACACTGCTATCTTCACAATTGTGTATAAAATGTAAGATAAGGTTTTATTTAAAAAAAATATATATATATATGAAAAAGGGGGATATATATATTTAAATCAGGAAATAAATAAATAGATCCGAATCAAATATGAAGAAACATAAATATACTCATTCCCAAAATGGTCCCAGGAAAACAATTATGCATATATATGCAAATACCTACGGCGGACAACGGGGATCATCAAAAGTGAGGAACAACGGGATGAGCATCACGGAAATACCAGGCTAGGGACAAATAGATACACACACGTATCCAAGCACTGGTTTTTTCGTCTTAGTATCGACCAAATTGACTGCGGTCTGGGGCGGAATAGGCGCGCCTCCGCCAGTAGAAACTAGTGAGACAAACATATAACATGTAACACATTTTTTAAAATATATATATATATATATATATATATATATATATATATATATATATATATATATATATATATATATATGTGGAAAGGGGGGGGGGGGTGGGATGCCATAAGTGTGTAGGGGAAAGTACATCACGGTAAAAGCAGCCATATCCTTGATGGCCAGGATGCTATTTGGTTCCCACACTTCTGTTTAGCTCGCGATTGACTCCAAGAATATGCCTGTGTACGGCAGCGCCATCCCCCGGGCAACGGCTTTGGCTGGCCGGCTAAACTACGTGAGTGAAACGACAAGAAAAGAAGCCCACCCCTGACAAGTACCCACATCTGCTGGTGGAAGAGGTAAATGATCGACCTGTGCGCAACGACTCTAAAAGCGGAAGCTGGAAACGCCTGATGTCGGGCTAAGGGCGCACCATAGACCATTGTTGGGAAGCGGCCAGATTAAAGTTCAGAAAGCAATAGCAAACTACTGGATGTAAAATGCCAAAAATCTTATGACAGTCGAGAAAAACGAAACTCAAAGATCTGATGAGGCCCTCAGGTCAGGCGATCATCGACGCAAACTGGGGAAGAGGCCGATTTCAGAGTCAGTACAAGTAATAGAGATGATGGCCTAAAGCCTGACTGCATTACAGTGGCAAACTCCGAAATGGGGTTAAAAACAAAACTAAGAATAGGCACCTGGAACGTCAGGAGACTATACCAGGGCATGTAGTTCATTATTGGACGAGAAATGAGGAGAACCAAGATAGAGATTCATGGAGTCTCTGCGCACAGATGGACCGGTCAAGGGCACTGTACCAGCTCCTCGGGATAAATATTCATTTACTCTGGGACGGACAAGGGCGGAAAAAGCTGGGTCGGCTTTCTTCTGTCAAACAAGACGGCACCCTTACTACACGGTTACAATCCAGTCAACGACCGAATAATTGTAATCAGATTAAAGAAAAAAGACTCGAAATTTAACATATTTCAAGTGTATGCACCACTATCAGCACCAGACGATTGCGAAATGGATGATTTATATAACACCTTGCAAGAAACGAAGGAAACAGTTGAAAAAAGAGATATCTTGATAATCATTGGCGATTTCAATGCGAAAGTCAGAGAGGAAAGAGCCGAAGAGGAGAGAAATGTTCGAGTACATTTCGGTTTGGGACACAGAAATGAGCGAGGAAACTGGTTGGATTCTGCACGGAAAACTCCTCTCCATTGCCAACACCTTTTTCAAACAACATCCATGTAGACTGTACACGTGGACCTCATCTGATCGCAACAGCAGCAAACAAATATATTACATCCTAGTACAACACAAATGGAGATCAAATGTGCTGGCAACATACACGCTGCCAGAAGCAGACTGCGATACGGGCCATGAATTAATGTTTGCAGTTTTCCAAACAAGACTACGTAGGATCAACAAAGGTTGCCAGCCAATACGCTTCGATGTTTCAGCAATACCTACTGAATTCAACATCAAAGTAGAAAACACATTTGAGACATTGCTTGCGGTACAGGAAGATATGACATCTGAGAAGTTGACATCGTACGCAAGGGGTATTTTGATCTCGACAGTGAAAGAAATGATTCCCAAGATGTCGCACAAGACACAGAGCTATATAACAGAGGAAACACAGAAACTCATTGCAGAAAAGCAACAATTAAAACAAAAGGGAAGTAAGGGTAGCAACACAGCATATAAAAACTGCGCAAGAAAAGTTAAAAGAGAAATAAGAAAAGATAAAAGAAGAGACATAGTAGAAACTTGTAAGGATATAGAAAACCTACAACAACAGGGCAGAGAGAGAGATGCATTTAAAGCAATAAGAACACTCACAAGGGACTTCCGTCCTGTTCCACATGTCATAAATGACAAAAAAGGAAAACACATTAACAGAAACCAAAGACATACTGAACAGATGGAGAGAGTACTGCAGAAGCATGTATCGCTCACTTACAATCCGACCAAAGGAAGAGAAAGAACTTGAACCAACATTGGAAGAAGTACGATCTGCAATTAAAAGCCTGAAAAAGGGAAAGTCCCTATGATGCGGTGATATCCCAGCAGAGCTGATATACAAGCAGGAGGAGAGGCATGTGCCCGAGTATATGACAAGCTGTGTAAACAGATGTAGAACAGTGCAGAGTGGTCAGAAGCATGGAAGAAATCAATTTGTATTCTCCTCGCCAAAAAAGGCAACCTGAAGTTGTGCACGCACTACCGAACTATCACGCTGATCAGCCACGCTAGCAAGATACTCTTGCGAATCCTGTTAAGACGGATAGAGAAAAGGTTTGAATCTGAAATTCACATAGTCCAGGCAGGTTTTAGGAAAGACAATGGGACCCGGGAGCACGTATTAAATTTAATGAATATATATATAAAAAATGTAGAGTTTAATGTAGAAATGTACACATGTTTCATTGATTACACTTAGGCCTTCATCAAAACATCAAAATATGTGGAGAATCATGAAGGAAATGGGGTTTCCTTTGCACATAGTCCATCTCATTGAAACATTATTCCATGATCAACAAGCCGCTGTACAAGTATCTGGCAAACATCGGATTGGTTTGCAGTGCAAAAGAGAGTCCGACAGGGATTTATCCTCTCACCTTATCTGTACAACAAATATGCGGAATATATAATGAGAAATGTTTGAGAAGATGTGAACATTGAAAGTTTCGACCCATTTAGAATTGGGGTGTACGAGATTATAGAGTTACGATACGCAGATGACACAGTAATACTATCAAGAAGTGCAAACGGGTTAGATCAGCTACTTCCAGCCGTTAATGGACATAGTAAAGACCAAAACCTGTTCATAAACATAAATTAAACAACGATAATAACAAATTTACAGGGGGTGGTGAGGAAATAGATCAGGTCACACATTTTGAATATCTGGGCTCCAGAATTGTTAAACATGGAGACTGCCCGAAAGAAATTAGAAGAAGACTGGCTATGGCAATGTAGAGACTCAACAGCCTGAAGAAATTATGGCAGGGCACAAAGAAATTGATAAAAGTAAAAGTCTTGAGAGCCTGTGTATTTCCTGTAGTGGCTTATGGCTGTGAATCATGGATGATTACCAAAACTTCTAGACAAAAATCGAATCTTTCGAGTCAAAATGTTAAAGAAAGATCTTCAGAATACCCTGGACAAAGAAAAAAACAAATGCAGACATTCGGCATAAGTTGAGCATAGAGGAGAACTTGTTTATCATATCCAATTTGGCTAGAAAATGCAAGTAATTTGGTCACATCAAGAGACACAATGGTCTTTAGAGAACGGTGATGGAAGGTATGGTGCCAGGCAAAAGAGGAAGGGGTAGACCAAGCAGACGATGGCACCAAGATATCCATGAATTCCTGAGTATGACTGTGGCGGAGGCTGGTGTTTTAGTAAAGGGACGATTTTCTTTTAGACAGACTGTGATGGGAGCGACGTTCTAAAAGGGACATGCCACATGATGATGATATGTATATATATATATACACATCAATAGATAGAGAGCAAATCGATAGTAACAAAGTGATATTACTCGTTCTCTCGTTCTGTCATACTATACTTACATGCACTCATCATTGTTGCCGTTTCTGCAAACTCTGCGCGTGGTGATATGTCAGTTTTGTCCAGCTCGGTCTCCTGTATTTCGACATTTCCTGCTTTGCATGCAAATGCCGACCCACGAGTGTCAGTCACTGCCACAGATCGTAAAACCTTAATGAAGAGGCTGACTTACTGGGATCTCAAATCTCTTCACTCGGTCTTTTGTTCTGTGCAGCCAGTCGATCTCTGCGAGAGTAAGCAGCCGTTATTTCGCATTCCAATAGACTGTCTCTAAACAGCTCGATACTGAGATAGTATTTACCAGCTTTTGGAATTAAGGTCGTTCACGCGTTCTTGATTCGAAGTGTGGGGCAGACGATACATCTAGCTCCAATGGCCAGCTGTCCGTAGAGGATATCCTTTGGCATCCTTTCATCTTCCAAGCGGTAAACATACCCCAGGGATCAAATGTATCGTTGACTGTTACACGCTGTGAGTGTTTGCTCGCTGGAAATTGCCAGTATGTTGCAATCTCTCTTGCAACTAAATCATCAATATGCGGCAGCCGGTCCTGATTAGCGTAGGTGCTCCTAGTTTTGGTTCAATACATGACAGTTACAAACACGCAGGTATGATAGACCCAAACCTTGGTGTAGAAAAATCGCAGATTGTTCTACCAGTCATTTGTGTCAGTGTACTATTGTATTGCATCTGCTTTGCTGCTGAGCTAGGCATCCTGCATCGTCTTGTTCCAGTTACGCGCAATCCTGCGAATATTGGTGAAGGCGGGTATTTTTTGTTTGTTAAATACGAGAGAGATCGTCTTAATAAACAATGTTTTTCAATCAGCAAAGTATTACATCTCATTGATGTCATCAAAACAGCCTTGCTTTCTGATCAATGACTGACATAATTAGAAGCCTTAGATCCGACAACATAATTCACAGGCTCATTTGTCCTCCAATTTTTCCTTATATGAATGTGTGCTAGTCAGTCGACTATCCCTTAAACTGGTAAAGTTGTCCGTATAGGGTTCACTATGCAGTTTGGAGATGATAAGTCTCTTTTTCGATCATGATGACGTCACCTGAGCTCTATGTGCAGGTTAAACGTTGGAACACTGAGTCTGTGATTTGTCCAACACTCGGCACCATCCATAGCCCTTGTCACTCACAGGTCTCATCTCTCCCTTTTTCTGGTGAAGACAATACGATGCCACTGCTTAGAGCTGGGATTCATCTACGACTTCGTGTTGCGAGTGGACAGACGAAACATGGTGTCGGAGATGGAGATAAAATGGGTGGCATAGAGGCCGCTTTAGTAAGAGCCCATTGCTGTTATCCTTGCTCGAGCCATTTACCCTAAGTTAACCATCCCAGGACTGATAATTGGCCTTTTCACAACAGTCACTAAGGATAACAATAATATCAGACTGTAGAGCTTACACCATGACGGAGTTTAGCTAATGATAAAATTTGTCATTGATATTCTCAAGGTAAGTCATTATTAGAGCACATGCATTGATAACTGTAACACTCGTTGTGTGTCCCAGTTGGAGTTTGCCAGACGTTAGATGATCAGTGATAGGATTTGGTCACCTAAAAAAGCGATCCGATTAAATTAGTCGAGTAGGCGAATCCAACACCAGTCTTCCGTTGTTCTATTCTGTCACCCCACGTGCAATAGTTAAGAGCATCCATTATCTATCAATCACACCTTGCATATGACACAAATCTCTGGATTTGTGATGTGGGTATCTTCTTCTTCTTCTTCTTCTTCTTCTTCTTCTTCTTCTTCTTCTTCTTTTTCTTCTTCTTCTTCTTTTTCTTCGTTTACTTCTTCGTACGCTGCCTAACGTCAACCTGTATTTTTTAGAAAAAAAGCAGCGGACATCCTGAGGATGTCGGCACTGCCATAGAGCTTGTCTAGTGTTGCCACTGGTGATGGCTACATGTGCTTTCTCTTATCCTCGTATATCGGGCTGTTTTGCAGCAGATGTTCAGCGGACATTTTCCCTGTACCACAAGTGATTTCGTCAGTGCCACCTATCTTCAGTTTATTGAATAAGTGGTACCTCAGTCTGTTGTGGCCTGTGCGGAGTCTTCTTCTTCTTCTTCTTCGTACGCAGTCAGACACTAACCATTATTTTTTCGAAAAAAGCGGCGGTCATCCTGAGGCTGTCGACACTGCCATAGAGCTTGTCTTGTGGTTCCACTAGTGATGGCCACATCTGCTCTGTCTGATCCTCGTATGTCGGGCAGTTCTGCAGCATATGTTCAGTGGTCATTTGACCGGTACTACACAGGCATTCGTCGGTACCACCTATCTTTAATTTGTTGAATAGGTGGTACCTCAGTCTATTGTTGCCAGTGCGAAGTCTGAAGACAACGACCTGCTCTATTCTGTTCAATTGGTAATAGGCATCGTTTTTTGTGTAACCAGTATGTTCAGTTTCCCATTTGGTCATGCATCTGGCTTTAATAAGCCGTTTTGACTCTTCGTACGTCATACTAGTATCTGTTTGTGGTAGTCTTGCACCTTCTTTTGCCAGTCTGTCTGCCTCCTCGTTGCCTTGGATGTTGCAGTGTGATGGGACCCACTGTACCACTACCCTTTTTGGTGCTGACTGCTGGCATAGTGGACAGAGTACTGCTCTTAAGTCATTAAGCTCAGTGTTTTTCTGGCTTTTTAGCGCTGTGACTACGGCCAGAGCATCTGTAAGCAGGACTGTGTGGCTTTCATTTTCTTTATGTGTCACCATTTCTTCCACTGCCACCCTCAGTGCCTCTGCCTCCGCTCTGAAATTGCTTGTGTACTTACCAGTAGCGAATGACAGTGTTATTTTTCTGCCATTTGGTAGGTTCAGGAATGCTCCTGCCCCTCCGTTCTGTGTAGTGTATGTTACAGAACCGTCGGTGTATGCATGGGTCCAGACCATGCTTGGGTAGTTTTTTTCGATATAAAGCTTAGGGTAGTTTCTCTCCTCTCTTTTTCAGTCTGGCAGTTTTTGTTTCCAAAACCTGGTATATTTTCTACCACCTCTGGAAATATATGCTGCCTCCAGGTAGGTTTTCCTACAGTAGTGATGGGCTTTGGTGTTGTTAGTGCGTTTATGGGATCTTCGTGCATCTTTGCTTTGGCTATTTTTTGCAAAGTTTCTCCGCTTTAGTTTCTTATTTCCCAAATTGTTTAATCTCTAGTGCATTGGATGGTCAGTCAGTCTTCGGAGTTTCTCTGACTGCAGCTGGGCTCTGCAGTCTCTTCTATCGGTCATGGATTGCAGTTTTGTAATCTTTTCAAGTTCTACAATTGGCGTTGACTTCATGCTTCCTGTTATAACTCTCATGGCTTGGTTTTGAAGTTTGCTAACTTTATCGAAGTTCGCCTTTGCTGCAGTTGTCCATGCCACAATGCCATACTCGAGAACTGATCTCACTTCTCCAGTGTACAGATTCTTTAGTATGCTTTCGTCTGCTCCCCAGCTTGTGCCAGCAAGTTTCCTCATGATTGCCATTCTTTCTCTGGCTCTCATTCGGTTTCTCTCGATCTGAATTTTCCATGTCATGCGCCGATCAAATGTGACTCCCAGATAGTTAGGGTTGTCGTTTGGCTGCAGGGAATTTCCATTTAAACTTAATTTGATATTGTGGGGTTGGATTGAAAGCGAGAATATTGTACATGTGGTTTTCTCCTCGTTTATTTTGACCAGCCATGAGTTCGCCCACTCTTCCAGCGATGTTAGGGCCTGCTGCATCCGATTTCTTGCTATGGTTAGATTCTTTTCAGAGGTCCACATATCCAGATCCTCTGCAAACATTGAGCTATGAACTCATCTTGGTATATTCTCTGTAATGTTGTTTATATACACCAGGACGAGTGTTGGTGACAGTACTCCCCCTTGGGGTACTCCCTACTCGAGTGTTACCTTTTTGCTCATCTGCCCTTGTACTTGGACTCTGGCCGTTCTTTGTTTGAGGTAGTGGTTGATCCACTTGTACATTCTCCTACATACTTCACTTCTCGTTCGCTTGACTCTAAGTCCGTCTTTACAGACTTTGTCAAATGCCTTTTCCAGGTCCACCCAAACTGCTACTGTGTGTTGTGCGGAGTCTGAAGACCACGACCTGCTCTCTTCTGTTCAAATGGTAATAGGCATCATTTTTTTGTGTAGCAAGTATGTTCTGTTTCCCATTTTGCAATGTATATGGCCCTAATAAGCCTTTTGGATTCTTCGTAGATCACACTAGAGTATGGTTGTGGTAGTCTTGCAACTTCTTTTGCCAGTCTGTCTGCCTCCTCGTTGCCTTGGAAGTTAAAATGGGATCTCTCCGAGTGGCTGTTGAGGTCCCCAACTACTAGGCAGCTGGAGTCCTTGATTTCCATACTAGAGAGCGACATGTCTTTTTTGGGTGGGCCATACATGTTGAAGAGGCGGATCTTCGTCTTTTTTGTCATTGTGTCGATTCCTACAATTGCTGCTTGTCTAGTGTGATTGACAGCTACCGCGCTACTCAGTATGCAGTTCCGCGTCAGTATCAGAACCCTTTCTTTGTGACCTTCTCTATCCAGACGGAAGGTCTGGTATCCTCTGATTGAGAATGTGTGGTTGTAGTTGAGGTGCGTTTCTTGGATGCATGCCACGTCAATCTTGCCTTCATGCAGGTAATGTGTTAGGGAAAGCTTTTTGTTAATGATGCCCTCTGCATTCCTCTGTAGTATTCTGAGGGTCTTGGGTTTTTGGTTAATAGTTTGTGTCCCATCCCATTGTGGCTTGACTCCACAGCACATGGGTGGGTGACCACCAGTAGCACAGAGTGGGCCCCTTTCGAGACGTGGTGCCCGGCACTCTCGCTGTCTTTGGAGACTCCACAGGATGAGCACCATACTTTTTCTGTAGGGTTGTAACGTCAGCATACAGCGATATACGTTGCACTGTTTCGTTAAGTCTGTGGCCCAGTGCATCCGATTTCAACATGCGTTTCTGTAGGGATGCTCTCCTTAGCCTTTTACTGTCCCCAGCCAATCTGCAAGGCAGCAGTTGTTTGTGGTCAGAGTTGTCTCTCTTAAGGAAGTTGTCTTACCACTCGTGTCTATAGAGTGGGTGATGATATGATATGATATGATGGACTATATGTACTAGTTTGTACTGTCCCGGAAGAGAGGCAGTCCAATGTATCTATGTCCTAGGATCGTCACGTCCTGCCCGAAACGTAGCTATGGCATGTGAGTGGGGTATCTCTTTGCTCCCTTTTTTTTTCGTCTCCTCTGCAGTGATGGTACGCCTAGCATTCACCGCCACCTGGGAGGTTGCCACAATAGGGCAGAGGTGCAATGTCCGCTGGCCTGCATCTCTTCTGCGTCCATTGGGATGACTGATAGCAGAAAGAGGTAAAGAACGAGGCAGGAGTGCATTTAACCAGGGGATAAGCCTGGTAGTGGCACGGATATGTTTTTCGCCTGGTGTGCGGACATATCTGATGATCAAGAGTCACAGCAGTTGGCAGTGAGGTGGCTGCTCTACTTCTTACGACATCCCGACATAGATCTAAGTCTTCTACTAGTGGTTTCGCACCTAAACGCCGTATGGGGTGAATATCGAGCAGCTCTCCTCCCGCTTTGATCGGCGGGACGGCAGATACCTTTTTCTGCGGCTCGACCGGGTCGGTCTGAGACGCTATCCCCAGGTCCCAACCATATCGTTGCCTCCCGTCGCAGTGGTACTGAGATTCAGAACGGGATTCCGGCTTAGAGGCGTTCGGCCGTAATCCCTCAGGTAGTAACCTCGCACCGTTGGCTTATCAGCCAAGTACGTGGACCAATTGTCTGAAATCTGCGATTCCTCTCGGATTGAGGACGATTACCCTAGCAACGTCATTTGATTAGTAGGGTAAAACTGACCTGTCTTCCGAGTGTCTAATACCAGCACCCGTTCCCTATTAGAACCAACGGATCAAGAAAGAGCTATTATTCAGTCAATGACCAAGTGTCTGAAACCTTCGATCCCTCTCGGATTGAGGAGGGTTACCGTGGCAACGCCCTGTCATTAGTAGGGTAAAACTGACCTTTCTTCCAAGGGTCTAAAACGAGCACCCGTTTCCTATAAGAACCAACGGATAAGAAGAGAGCTATTAGTCAGTCAATGACCAAAGGTCTCAAACCAGCAATTGCTCTCGGATTGAGCAGGATTACCGTAGCAACGCCCTGTCATTAGACTTGGGGTTACAAAGATTTAAGTGAGGAAAGGTATGCGTTGTGTTTTGCTTCACTCTCTTTTCCTGAGAAGTCCTGACCTAATGTCAAGGCGTCTAGAGATAACATTTAATGAATCATGTATCAGAGTTTACTTCCAAACCCTTTCCCGTTTCGCAGGTAAGTTGTTCTCAAATGTATAACTGTTATCTCTGTTATAACTGTCCTCTCCTGTCCAGCTGTTCTCGCATGTCAAACTGCTCTCTCCTGTCCAGCTGTTCTCTCCTGTTTAGCTGTTCTATCCAGTCTAGCTGTTCTCTCCTACGTATTAGCTGTTCTGTCATGTCTAGTTCTTCTCTCCTGTCTATTTGTTTTCGCGTACGTATGACTGGTTGTTCTCTCATGTCTAGGTCATCCCTCCAACTGATATTTGGTTGTTCTCTCCTGTCTAGTTGCTCTCTCCTACCTATGTGTGATTGTTCTCTCATGTTTAGTTGGTCTCGCCTGTCTTGTTGTTCTCTTTTTCTTATGTTTGGTTGTTCTCTCCTGTCTAGTTGTTCTCTCCTGTCTAGTTGTTCTCTCATGTCTAGCTGTTCTCTCATGACTAGTTGTTCTCTTATGTCTAGTTTTCTCATGTCTAGTTGTTCTTTCCTACTTATGTCTGGTAGTTCTCTCGTGCCTAGTTGTTCATTCATTGGTAGCTGTGTTCTCGTACCTACGTCTTGTTGTTCCCTCATGTCTAGTCGTTCTCGCATGTCTATTTGTTCTCTCCCATATAAGGGTGGATGATTTCTCCAGTCTAGATGGTCTCTCATTTATAGTTGTTCTCTCCTGTCTAGTTGTACTCTCGTACCGATGTTTTGCTGTTCTCTCCTGTCTAGTTGTTCTCTCCTATTTATGGCTGGTTGTTCTCTCCTGTCTAGTTGTTCTCTCATATTTATTGCTGGGTGTTCTCTTGTCTAGTTGTTCTCTCCTACTATTAGCTGGTGGTTCTCTCGTGTCTAGTTGTTCCCTCCTACTTCTGTCTGGTTGTTCTTTCGTGCCTAGATGTTCTCCCTTACTTATGCAATGTTGTTCTCTCCTGATTAGCTGTTTTCTCCTACCTATGTTTGATTTTTCTCTCCTGTCTAGTTTCTTCTCTTGTCTAGTTGTTCTCTCCTACATATGTTTTGTTATTCTCTTCTGTCTATCTGTTCTCACCTACTTATGTTTTGTTGTTCTCTATTGTCTAAGTGTTCCCACTGCTTAGTGGTTCTCTCCTACTTATGTTTGATTGTTCTCTCATGTCTAGTGGTTCTCTCCTACTTATGTTTGGTTGTTCTCTCATGTCTAGTGGTTCTCTCCTACTTATGTTTAGTTGTTCTCTCATGTCTAGTGGTTCTCTCCTACTTATGTTTGGTTGTTCTCTCATGTCTAGTTGTTCTCTCCTACTTATGGATGATAGTTATCTCGTGTCTAGTTGTTCATTCCTGTGTAGTTGTATTCTTCTACCTACATCAAGTTGTTCCCTCATTCCTAGTCGTTCTATCATGTCTATTTCTTCTCTCGTAATTATGTTTGGTTGATCTCTCATGTCTATATGTTCTCTCCTGTCTTGTGGTTCTCTCCTGTCTAGGTGTTCTCTCGTACCGATGTTTTGCTGTTCTCTCCTGTCTAGCTGTTCTCTCGTACCGATGTTTTGCTGTTCTCTCCTGTCTAGCTGTACTCTCGTACCGATGTTTTGCTGTTCTCTCCTGTCTAGGTGTTCTCTCCTCCCTATGTATGGTTCTTCTCTCATGTGTAGTTATCTCTGCTGTCTAGTTGTTATCTTCTATTTATGTCTGGCTGTTCTGTCCTGTCTAGTTGTTCTCTCGTTATTATGACTGGTTGTTTTCTCTTGTCTCGTTGTTCTCACCTACTAATGGCTGTTGGTTATCTCCTGTCTGGTTGTTCCCTCATACTTATATTTGGTTTTTCTCTCCTTTCTAGTTGATCCTCCTGTCTAGCTGTTCTCTCCTACTTATTTTTTTGTTGTTCTCTATTGTCTAAGTGTTCCCTTCTGCCTAGTGGTTCTCTCGTACATATGTCTGGTTGTTCTCTCATGATTAGTTGCTCTCTCCTACTTATGTTTTAGTTCTCCCCTTTCTAGTTGTTCTCTACTGTCTAGTTGTTCTCTCCTACCTATGACTGGTTTTTCTCTTAAGGCTAGTTATTCGGTACTGTCTAGCTGTTCTCTCCTAACTATAGTTTGTTGTTCTCTCCTGTCTAGTTGTTCCCTCCTGTCTAGCTGTGCTCTCCTACATGTGTTTGGTTTTTGTCTCATGTCTAGTTGTACTTTCCTACTTATGTTTGGATGTCCTCTCTTGTCTAGTTGTTCTCTCTTACCTATGTATGGTTGTTCTCTCCTGTCTAGTGGTTCCATACTGTCTAGTTGTTCTCGCCTGTCTAGTTGTTCTCAACTGTCTAGTATTTCTCCCATGGCTAGTTGTTATCTATGTCTATTTGTTCTCTCCTGTCTTTTTCTTTCTTACTTATGTTTGGTTGTTTTTTTCTTGCCTAGTTGTTCTCTCGTGTCTAGTTTTCTCTTTTCTTTAGTTATTCTCTCCTGTCTAGTTTTTCTCACCTGTCTATTTATTCTCTCCTGCTTAGCTGTTCTTTCATGTCCAGTTGTTCACTCCTGACTAGTTCTTATATTCTGCTTGTTTCGCTCTCTTGTCTAGATCTGTTCTGCTACATGTTCTTTTCTCATGTCTAGTTTTTATCACCTGTCTAGTTGTTCTCTTTCTCCAGTTCTTCTCTCATGTCTAGTTCTTCTCTCATATTCAGTTGTTCTGTTCTTTTTCGGTCTAGTTGTTCTCTCATGTCTAACTTTTTTCCTCATATTCTGTCCTGGTTTTCTCTCATGTCTAGATGTTTTCTCATGCCTATTTTCCCCCCTTAATCTGACTAGTTGGTCTCTCTTACACATGTCTAGTTTTTTTTTTCTTGTGCCTAATTTGTATCTCCTTTCTAGCTCTCTATTATCTGATTGTTCTCTAATATCAAAATGTAGTTGCTCTCTCCTGTCTAGTTGCTCTGTCCTGTATATTTTGTATCCTTCTTCTGTTCAGCTGATCTTTTCTGTTTAGTTCTCTCTTGGTTCTGTTCAACTGTATTTTCCTGTCTAGCTGTTCTCTGCTGTCTACATATTCTCTCATCTCTAGTTGTTCTCCCATGTATAGTTGACTTATCCTAGTTATGTCTAGCTGCTCTCTTGTCAAGTAGTTCTCTCCTAGTTATGTCTAGCTGCTCTCCTGTCTAGTTTTTTTCTTGTGCCTTGCTGTTCTATCATGTCTAGCTGTTTCCTGTTGGTTCTGCCATGCTATGGTGTGGCTGAGTGATGCATGAATAGACGATTTCCAAGGGAAGTCACTGCCAAACTGTGAATGACAACAATCGGACGTCATGCCATGTCATTGCATTCATGCAATATTGTCAGTCTTCTTAAAATCGTTGCGGCCATTATATTCACAGAATCACGATATGTTTTCTTACCTCAAGGTCTTATAATATCGAAGGGTTGGTAGCAGCCCTGTCGACTACATGTTGTTCATGACCACAGGTCAACCTTCGAGAATCACCTAGCACAGTAAGGAACACACGAGCAGAATGTAAGACATACGCCATGTCCTAGCCACAGGTGACGCGCAACAACATGCAGTTCAAATAAGACTACGTACAGTTACACTACGGATACGTACACCTACTCTAAGACTATCTACTTTCACACTAACGCTACGTACAGTTACACTACGACTATATACTTTCACACTAAGACTAAGAACAGCCAAACTGACTACCTACTATCACACTCATAATACCTGCTACCAAAACGACTACCTACTGTGACACTGCGACTACCTAGTATCACACCAGGACTACCTACTTTCACACTAAGACTACCTACTATCACACTAAGACTGACTAATATCACACGAAGTCTATCTACTATCACACTGACTACCGACTGTCACACTAAGACTACCTACTATCACACTAAGACTACCTACGATCACACTAAGACTACCTACTATCACATAAAGACTACCTCATATCACACTAAGATTATATATTTTCACACTAATATGACCTACTATCACAAAACGGCTTCGTACTATCACATTAATACAACCTAATTTCACACTAAGACTACGTACAATCCACTAAGACGACTTACCTTGCCACACATACTACCTACATTCCTACTAAGATTACGTACATCCCCACTAAGGCGATCTACTTTCGTGCCAAGACTATGTTCATCCACAATAAGACAATCTACTTTAGTAATAAAACTACATGCATTCACACTAAGACTACGTCCACTTACAGTCATGTTGTTGATATTATTGTTTATAGCTTAAAGCTGAGGATCAAGCCTACCCTTTGTCAGCGCCATGTCTTCTTCGTTTGTTTCACTGCCCCGTACAGTATGTTTGCAATTCTACACTATTTTGATCATGGCCGCAAGCGCCTTGAACCCAATGAGTAGTTGTCGAACTGTCTCATTGTGATGAGAGCAGTGTCTGCACAGTGGTAGGTGCGGGGGAATGATGCGGTTGAAGTGGCTATTGACTATTGTACGATCTGTTCGGAACTCAAAGATGTAACTTTGATCTCTTCTATGAAGTGTATTTATCTCATCATTACTGTTTGGCTGTGACATTTTGCTAAATGCACTGCTGCCTGTTGATACCGTCGCCCTCCTGTTCATCCATATTTCTCGAATATTATTCTTTAAAAATTGCAAGGTCTATGCATGTGTTGTTTCGAGGCTCCTGTTTATGCTAATATGTCGGCCATCTCGTTATCTAGTAGCGCGCTATGCCCATGAACCGTTGCAAGGTAACATTTATACCCGTGGGCAGTTACGATGTTGTTGATCATCCTCGCCACCAACAATATCTCATTTTCTTTGTGTGGGTGTTGTCAAGGGCTACCAGAACCGATGTAGCGTCAGTTAAAATAACAAAATCCATCCGCAACAATTCGCCAAAGGAAAGCTGTTTTTGTATCTCAACTGTTGTGTTTATAGCCTCGGCCTCCCCTTCGTCATTTGGAAATTGTTTCTCCCAATCATTCACAAGACCGGTATGTGTGTCCATCTGGGTATTTCACATGGATGCCATACCTTGGAAATGTAGTAGATTTGAATGTTGATCCATCCGTGTATACCAGGACTGCCGATTTTGGGTAGCTAGAAGCTGTCTCTAAGGCACATGTCCTCAGGGTATTAGGTATAGTCTCTTTGGTGGCTGCCTTTTTTCGTTAGGTGTTTTTTTTAATTGGCGACACAAATTTACTCAACGGCGTGGTTAAGAAATCATAATTTAATTGTCTCTCTCCTCTGGTAGATGGTCAATATGGCTTTCCTCCTCTGGTAGATGGTGAATGTGGCTTTCCTCCTCTGCTAAATCGAGTGAGGACAATGTTACAATCCTCTCTTTTCCTTCCAAGTGTAAATGTTTACCCATTTTGGATGGCCATTTTCTTGTCTCTTGTATCACTACCGCTTCAGTCAGTGCCCCCTTTCTCCTGATATATTGCGATTATATGTTGGATTTTATCTCGCACGCCGCTGTAAGTGTTGATCTCATCACTCCACAAATGAGTCTTAGAGATTGCTTCTGCACCCGGTCAATAGATGGTATGTTATTTGTACTCACAACGGTCTATAAAGACATGTTGTAGTCCATGACCAGCCGTGCATAACCAACGTGTAGTTGCTGATGAGTTAGTTTATCAGCTCCCCAATTTGAACTAGCACGTCTTTTGATTAAGTTTAATCACGTGGCTGCTACTTCTTACATTGCAGATGTACCGGCCAAACTTCAACTCTCTGTCCAGTGTCACCCCGAGATAAACTGGGATATCCTTGTTATTTTATTGACAAATGATTCCCCGTTCATTTTGATGTTAATGGATCTATTAGCTTTTTTATGACTTCATGAGAAGATGCTGTATATTGTTTTGTGTATTTATCTTTAGTTTCCACAGTTCGCAGTATACTACAATCGTTAATTGCGCTAGGGACGGCGTGGGCTAGTGGTTAAGTGACACCATCACAGCACCGGCCCTTACCCCGGGGAAGCAAACCCTTAGAAAATGCTGGTAGAAGCAAACCTTACATAAAATGCATGGCGAAAACGGATGCACTTGGCAGACATGCGCAAAATAAAAACCGTAGTGCAACGCACACTGCCTTGTGGAATAAGGAAACAAGGCAAACGCAAACAAATAAAATGTCACTAGCACTCTGTTGATATTTGCTTTTGCCAAAGTGATATATTTCTCGGTGGTACAAATGGCGAGATCATCGGCAAACAATGCCGTTGACACGTTTAGATGGCTAGTGAGGTCATTTATATAGATGAGGAAAAGGGTGTAGCTCGGAATATCCATGTGGCAGTCCTTCTTCTGACGTTCTTTTATTTGATGTTGTCCCTGCAAAGTTGGTATTTATGGTTCTGTTGGTCAGGAAAGCATGTATCCATTTGATCTTCTTTCCTTCTGTTCCTATTTTCCTCAATGTCATTAAAAGGACCTTCATCCAGACCCTGTTATATGCCTGCTGTAGATCAATATACACTGCTAGTGTGCTTGATCCATCTTGGAATCCATCCATAGCATGCTGTGAATACCTAAAAAGAGGATCATCCGTGCGGTGTCTCCGCCTGAACGATGGACATTTTTATCAAAAAGGTTTTTGCTTTCCAGCCACCAATAAAGTCTGCTGCTAACAATTCGTTCATCAACTTTACCTAAACATGAGGTGAGCGAACCTGGTCTATAGCTTACCGGTGTTCCTGGTTGTTTCCCTATCTTAAGTATGGGTTTGAGAGTTGCTGATATCCATATTGATAGCAACTGTCCATCGCCCCATGTCCGGTTAATAAACCATAAAATGACATATTTCGCCTTTGGTCCTAATTTACTTATTATCTCATGTTTAACTTCATTCGGTCCTGGTGCCTTTTTTTGTTCCAGTTTCTTAATCGTCCTGCTCAGTTCTTGTGAACTGACGTGATTTTAAAAGGCAGCTATCTTGGTGGAGTTGATGGTAACGGAGTCCTGTACAAGTGCTTTATAAAGCAGTTTTCTTGGTTTCGCGTTATTTACTTTGGAGTAAAATATGTTTCAAATCTCACCTTTCTTGGTGTTTGATACTATTTGGTCCCATATTCTCTGGAAGGGGGTGTTGGGTTCGACTTTCTTTTGTTTCCGTCATGGTTTGTCACGAATCTCAACGCCTTATTTCCTCCTCTCTTTAAATGCAGCTGGCTACCAAGTCTCATGTTTGCTTGGTTTAGTGACTTATCTTAGTTACTGTGTCACTCTATTGTGCTCTGTACATTGACATTCGATTCTATACAGTCACACTAAACATATGTACAGTCGCTCTGAGACTTTGTACAGTCACATTAAACTTACATACAGTCGTTCTGAGACCACGTACAGTCACACTAAACCTAAGTACCGTTGCTCTAACATTACGCACATTCACACTTAGACTACGTACAATTTGCTTCACCTACGTACATCCACACTTATTCTACGTACAGACACAATAATACTACGCACATGGCCACTAAGACTACATACATTTACATTATGACTACGTACATTACACATGGACTGTGTATATTAACTAAAGAACTACATGCATTCACACACATAGCTTTATAATTCGACAATGCGTCTGTGAGATGAATTAGATTTAATATTCTGCAGCATTTCCAACCATTAATGGAGTCAAACATGACTGTGGACTGGTCTTAATATTATTATTATGTTATTTGGACCCAAACTTTTTGACGCAACACGCAGCTGAGACACTGGCTGTGACATGCTGCTCAATCTGAAGCGCTCAAAGTCTCACACACATGTGAGAGAAGTGCACATTTGTTAAATCAAGCCGTTGCTGAAAACAGCGAAATTAACGTTTGCTTAGAATAGGGCATGCGAACAAACATGAATGAGTTTTTAACTCAAACGTCGAAAAGGTCGTCTCGAAAAGGCGTCTGAGGAAAACGGACAATAATGGATCGATTTAAATCCTGAGAAAGCACAGACCACATCATTCGACATAGACAAGTGTCGTGCTGTTGTAGAGGTGTCTTCATGGGTGCTCTAACAACTTCACTGGTTGTGGGATTACCTGACATAACCTGAAGAAACCCTTAGAAAATGCAGGTAGAAGCAACCATTACATAAAATGCATTTAGATGTAGGTTAACATCTAGTATGCAAATGTCTCACTTCAAATACTCACAGATAGACATATGGATATATTTTTTTAATTATAGAAAACGCATACATTAATTGTTTAAATAGTTTTAGTATCCGGCTTCACCCGACAGATATGGCCTTTGTTAATGTATATTGTACAACATTTTTCTATTGATGGATTAAAATATAGATGTACACATATAGATGAAAAGATATATATATATATATATAATATATATATATATATATATATACATATATATATATATATATATATATATATATATATATATATATATATATATATATATATATATATATATATATATAACAGTTCCAGCCGGAGGATGATCGTTTACGGCAGGGATGATGTGGTCGTGGACTCTGAAAACAAAGATACCTGAATGTGTGCCAAGGTCACTCGCGTCTGCGTCCTAAGTCAACAGTGGAAAACGGGTTTGAGGGAAATAATGTGTTTACAGGTAAGAGGCTAGGTTCTGACCACTGGCGTTCGGATTTGGGTAGTGTTGGATACGTGACAGAAAAGAAGCCATCCCCCAGAGCCACCCTCCAGAGATCCATTGGACTGCTCCGATACTGATGGGGACTATCTAATACTAGACAAAGTTTAGCTCAAGCATACTGGACATATAGAGAAAGCGAGAGAGAAAGAGAGAGAGAGAGAGAAAGAGAGAGAGAGACAGATCAAGGGATAATTTAGCTAAGAGTTTGGTTAGCTCGTGACTTAATAGATGAGTGACCGATATGCAGTTTTCACCAATGTATGAGAACAGTGTCGCTGAATCAGCATTCGCCTTTGAGTCTTTGCTTTTCGCTCTATAAGGTGTGTGTTGGGCGGCCTGTGTCTAAGAGAGATCTAAATGTATGTGTGGTGTGTATAGAAACTGAGGGACCAATGTATGTTCTGAAGAGTTACGCGAGTGTACATATCGGAAAGGAAGGAGCTGGATGTGTGTGTGGTGTGTGTAGACACCGAGGGAACTTCTTCTTCATCTTTTAAAGCTGCCAGAGGTCAACTTTAATTTTTTCGAAGAAAGCAGCTGTCATCATGAGGCTGTCGACACTGCCTTAGAGCGTGTCTAGTGTTGGCACTAGTGATGGCCACATGTGCTTTCTCTGTTCCTCGTATGTCGGGCAATTTTGCAGCAAGTGTTCAGCGGTCATTTTACCTTTACCACAGGTGCATTCGTCAGTGCCACCTATGTTAAGTTTATTGAATAGATGGTATCTCAGTCTGTTGTGACCTGTGCAAGATCTGAATATAACGACCTGCTCTCTTCTGTTCATCTGGTAGTAGGCATTATTTTTTGTGTAGCCAGTATGTTCTGTTTCAGATTTGGCTATGTATCCGGCCCTAATAAACCTTTTGGATTCTTCGTAGGACACTGAGGGAACGATATATGTTCCAGAGCGTGTGTATACGTATATCGATTGACTGTGTGATCATATGTGAGTATACGTTAAAAATATTTAATGTATTACGTCCAGATCACCCGCCTGATGGAATCTGAGTGTCACAGAATACAAACGTGAGGACGAGTTTTGGAGAGTGTGTTAAGGGTGCATAAAAATGGGGGGGGGGGGGAGTGTGCGGCTAATACTGGGTTGGACTAGTTAAGAGCAACATCAATAGCGTATGGTTATAGACTCCGTGTATATATTTATATAAGGTGTATATTCTTGTGTTGTTTGAAACTTCATTGTACTCATTTAAATAGTTGTTGTAAGAGTAATACTAAAATAAATTTGCCACCTGTTGTGTGCTATGTAATTTGATGGGTAGGGACGTGACATTTATTTATTTTAGTTTTTTTTGCGATCGCCCTATTTCTCTAATCCCCAAAGCGGTGTGCGTTGCAATGTGGTTTTTATTTTACGCCTGTCGGCCCAGTGCATCCTACTTCAGAATGGATTCTTTGTAAGGGTTTGCTTCTTCCTTCATTTTCTAAGGGTTACCTCCCCTGGGTAACTGCCGGTGTTGTGATGGGGATCGAACACCAGCACTATTCGGTTGGGAGCCGTTCTACTTAACCACTAGGCTACGCTACGCCACGTGGTGGTGAATGATGTGGATGAGTGTGGAAAAGTAATGGGTGTTGTGTTCCTGGACTCTGCTACACATATTGATTTATGTATATATGTGTATAGATATATAGATATATATTTAGATATACATATTTATAGATATATAGATGTATAGATAAATATAAATATACGTATATAAATAAATATATATATAGATAGATAAATAGACACACAAACACGGATAGACACACACTGGCACAGTCACAACACACACACACACACACACACACACACACACACACACACACATACATACACACATACACACGCACGCACGCACCAACCGACCCACACACACGCACACACACACACACACACATACATACATATGCAAATGCACACATACATACACGAACCTAAACAATGGTCCCCGGTAAACTCCGTTTTGCAATTACAGTTGCCTGTTATATGGTCGCACTTGTCTTTACAGTTAATAGAGCAGTTCATCAAACAACCAATTCCATAAGTATCATTCGAACATTCTGCACGAAATACTGTTTATTTAGGTATAGGGACTTGAAACAACAGGAATTATATGTATGGACAAACAATGTATTCATGAAGCATGCGCTCACTCTGCTGTGGAGATTACTGAAACATGATTTTGGTTCAGAGATTATAAATACGGTATAATACTGCCATTGTCAGTGTTTATCTTGTTTGTTATCTACTCATGTTTAAATACGCGGTCAATAGTTAAAACCTCTTGTGAACCAGAGACTTAACATGCTAAAATGTGACAAGGTCAACAACATGCCAGACTCATGGCTTGTTCTATCATCTACGTATATATAAATAAAACTGTTAGAGGAATTCACGCTAGTAGGTCGATGAAGGTCATAACGTAACACTATAGAAGAGCATCAATTGATGCAGGTTCACTTTGTCATAAGTGGCTCACATTTATCTGGTGTTTTATTAAGTATTTACCATATCATGATTATGACATTTAAATAGTAATTTTCTTTTTCTAGCAAGCTTCGAGAGGATTGTACAATTGGAACAACCTGGACAATATATACATATAAGCATGTGTTTTTGGTATCATTTGCACCTTGTCAGTCTTTTGAGACAATGGACTTAACACTAGAGAGAGGACTTAGTTGTGAGACAATGGACTATACTAGATAGGGGACTTAGTCAGTTGTGAGACAATGGACTTCACACTTTCACCAAAAAGACACAAAACCTGCCCCCAGCTGGGTCTGCTATTGGCAAGTTCCCCCCAGTTGCATGCGTCCATTTTCAACGCTTTCAGGCCACGCATGCAAACATTGTTGTAGCGGAGGAAGGGTCTACCTTTGTTTCGCCTGCCTGTCACCAGCTCTCCGTATAGGATATATTTTCGCTGGCGTAAAATCGTAACTAAACTGGCAATCTTTGCATGGTCCAAAACCTCATTGTTTGTCACTCTGTCACTCCATGAAATTCCGAGTATCCGCCTCAGGCAGCCCATTTGCAAAGCGTTAAGCCATTTTTCATGTGAGCAAACAGAGTTCATGTTTCACTGGCCTAAATCAGCGTACTAAATACACCTGATCTGTAGACAGCAATCTTTGAGGAGATGATCAGCACGCTGTTATTCTACACTCTATGTGAGAGCCTGGCAAGTACTGATGAGGGCATCCCTTATTACTTGTGCAGTTGTGCATCCAGTGAAAGGAGGTTGTCGGTGATGATTGATCCCGGTAGTTGCAGTGATTTTATACCTCCAGATATTTGTCGTATATCACAATGTATAGAGTATCTGTACCCTGGACCTTCACTTTCATCTTCTGTACGCTGAAGGTGAGTTCAAACAGAACGCATGGTTTTGTCAACATGTTAATGATGATCTATAATTAGGGTTCCATATGGGCGAACAGTGCATCATCGTCTGCGAAGAGCATATCCCGAATGACAGTCTCCAATCTCTTACTTTTAGCTCACAGTCTGAGTAAATGAACTAATCTCCCATCTGACATAGTGTGCAGGAAAATCCCTTCTGTGGCAGTTCTAAAGGCGACCGACATAATAGTGAACTTTAGTTTTGACACAACCTTGTATTCATACAATGGTTGATTTCAATGTTGTAACTCGATGATTTCTAAACGTTGAATTGAAGCTGTCAGATGTGTTTTCATTGACTTTATAATTCGATAACTATTTTGGGGAAGAGTTGTAAGGAAACCAGAAGATAGCTACAAAAGATTTGATTCATCTTGTCAGGCGTTGTCTTCTAGAGATCTGCTCAATGTTTCCTAATGTGTCAGTCTAAAGTCTTTATGCCAGTCTTTGTCTTCTAGGGATCTGCTAACTGTTTCCCGATGTATTAGTCCACAGTCTACCGGTCACTCATTGTCTTCTAGAGATCTGCTCAATGTTTCCTGATGTGTCAGTCTAAAGTCTTTATGCCGGTCGTAGTCTTCTAGGGATCTACTCAATGTTTCTTGATGTATTAGTCCACAGTCTTGTGCTGGTATTAGACCCACGTAAGAAAGAGTGCTACGGTAATCTTATTTTAAATCCGCAGAAACCGCATGTTAAAGATACCAGGTCATTGACAAACAAAAAAGCCCTCTATTAGTTCATCCGGTCTAATAGTGAATGGGTGCTGGTAATAGACCCTCGGAAGACAGGTAAGTTTTACCCTACTAATGACAGGGCGTTGCTACGGTAATCCTGCTCAATTCGAGAGGAGCCGCAAAAGTTTGGTTCACGTACTAGGCAGATAAGCCAATGGCGCGTGGCTACCATGTGAGGGATCACAGCCGAACGCATTTAAGCCGTAATCCCGCCCAAAATCTCAGCACCACTGCAATGGGAGGCTCGATATGGTCGGGACCTGGGCTCGCGCCTCAGCCCTACCCGGTCGATCCGCATAAAGAGGTCTCTGCCGTCCGCTGATCAAAGCGGGCGGATAGCTTCTCGATATTCACCCCATACGGCAATGAGATGTGAAAACACAAACATAAGACGTAGTTCTTGGTCGGGGTGTCGTAAACAGTAGAGCAGCCACCTCATTGTGAACTGTCGAGACTCAATCCATGACCATGAGATATGTCCGTACACCAGGCGAACAACATTTCCGTGACATTTCCAGGATTGTCCCCTGGTTGAATAAAATTTTTGCCCCGATCTCTACCTATGTATGCTATCAGCCATACCAATGGACGCAGAAGAGAAGCAGGCTAGCGGACATTGCGCATCTGCCCTATTGTGTCACTCTCCCAGGTGGCGGGGAATGCTAGGCGTACCATCACTGTAGAGATGCCGAGAAAATAAAGGGAGCAAAGAGATACCCCACTCACATGCAAATACTACGTTGCGGGCAGGACGTGACGATCCTGGGATACAGACACACTGGACTGCCTCTCTTTCGGGTTAGTACAAACCAGCACATAGTCCTATATCATATATCATATATTATCACCGCACCCTATAGACACGAGTAGTGAAGACTCGTTAGTCATGTAAGACAACATCCATAAGAGAGACCTCTGATCACAAACAACTGCTGCCTAGCAGATATGCTGGGGACAGCCAAAGGCAAAGGATGGCATCTCTACAGAAACGCCTGTTGAAATCGGATGCACTGGGCCACAGGCTTAACGAAACAGTGCAACGTATATCGCAGTATGATGACAGTACAACCGATCAGAAACACGTATGGCGCTCATCCTGTGGAGTCCCGCTTGGCAGCGAGAGTGCCGGGCCTCACGCCTCGAAGGGGCCCACCCTTTACTACTGGTGATCACCCACTCATGTGTTGTGGAGTCGAGGCACATGGCTATGGGACAATTTCTATTGATCAGAAATACAAGATCCTCAAAATACTACAGTGGAATGCGGATGGAGTCATTAACAAAAAAGCTTTCCCTAATACATCACTTGCATGAAGGTAAGATTGACGTGGCATGTATCCAAGAAAAACGCCTCAACAAAAACCATAAATTCTAAATCAGTGGATACCAGGCCTTCCGTCTTGACAGAGAAGGTCACAAAGGAGGGGCTCTTATACTGACCCGAAACTGCATACCGAGTAGCTCGGTATCTGTCAATAACACCGGACAAGCATACATTGTAGGAGTTGACATAATGGCTCAAGAGACGAAGATCCGCATCTTCAATCTGTACGGGCCACAAAATAAAGACCTATCGCTCTCGAGTATGGAAGTCAAAGATTCCAACTGCATTGTAGTTCAAGACTTCAACAGCCACTCGGAGAGATGGGGATACTCGGACACAGTTGGCTGGCATGATGGCATCTCTCGCCTTCTAGGGTCAGCCCTTTGTTCTTATTTGAATGTCTTACCATCGAATATTTCGATTTATTTTTCGCTCATTGTTTAAATTTTACATTTGAACCTTGTACAAGTATTGTGATCTAGATTGGTTTTCTATAATACAAAGGAGCATGACTTTGATATTTTGTGTACAGGTTCTGAAGCATTACCATTGGAGAACAACACCTTTATAGTACTTTCACGATCATCAAACTACTGGGTGCTATGACAGTGTGTCCCGTGCGTGGGCCTGATATGTTGCGAGTGTGGATCTGTTAGACAGGCATACCTGGTACGAACCTTAAATGACCTTGTAAACGAAGTGACATTTCACACTATCACGTCACATAGTTCAAAAACAGTTGTAAATAATTTTTTTTTTTTGTTGGGGGGGGGGGGGGGGGGGGAATACTTGTGATTGGATTGACAATCGTAGCGGTATCTTTGCTCTGATATATCAGAGTATATATATATATATATGTGTCTAGTTTAATGGATTACCCATCAAAACTAATAATTGTTGTTACTATTAAAAGAAAGGCACACGTGAAATTATAATATACATAGAATAAAGGATACGACATCTCAGTTACTTCACAGCTATCCTGACCTGCATTACTAATTCAGATTTATACTTCCTCTTGTGCCTGTGTGACAGTAACACATTAACCATGCACGTTTCACTATCCATTTAGATAATCATTTGATTGAGTCTATACAAATTGTTTTCCTTGATTATGTAAGAATATCAACCCTTGAACATTTGAGATTTACCTGTCAAACAGAGAGGGCCGGTGTAGCCAATTGTACATTGAGCACATGTTCCCCTACTAAACTGACATATGCCACCTCGACAGTTTTTAGGACAGGTAGAGGAACAGTTGCGACCATACCGACCAGGCGGACATCCAACTGCGCACGTGCCAGTTACCAAATTACATGATTCGAAAACGGTACAGCTGCACGTGTCATTACACCAAAGCCCGTACCTGTTTTCTGGGCAGATAGTTTCTGATAGACAGACAGAACGATTGTTAAATCTGAGTATTTTTGACATGTCATTAGGGATATCAACAAAAGTGAACCAAGGTAACACTATGATAGTCACGTAGTGCAGTCGGAGACATTGAGTGAAGCATCTAGATGATAATGATAACTGTCTGTGGTTGTCGACGACGACCCTGGACATCATCCTTGTTGTATGTGTTGTGTTTGGTTTTGTTTCTCTCATGGCAGTCATGTTACGGGGTTGGTATTTGCTGGACCTCGAGTGGGTTTTCAGTCCAATTCTGGCACGATAAGTACTTGTGTATCGTTAATACTCGATACCTTCTGCTGCCTGTTAGCATTGGCTCTCTGCTCTTGCCATCAGGATCAGACGTTTGGTTTGCTCTGTCTGCATGCCATGATTCCCCCTTTCAGCAATGACCCCGTTTATTGCAGTTCTCAAGTCCGATCTGTTTTCGGTGATGCTCTGCTAGTTGTTTTCTTAGATGTGCCTGCATCTCAAGAGTTTCCTTCATCCTGTCCTAAAAACGCTTTTTTGCAAGCCTTACTTAAGCTCAACGCCAAAGGTCGTGTTGCTGGCAAGCGCACAAGTTACCCAGCTGATTTCAAATGTGCGTCTAAACCGTTGGATGAATGCTATGTGTATTTGCACTATTCATGACTTCAGTGTAAGTGACATGACTCTTGCAGCGAGGGGAGGGGAAATCAGGCTGATTCCGCAAATCTTAAATGTTAATGTCAAAGTGAACTCATACTGTAGAGAGCATTCTACCGAAGGCTTCACCAGTTTTCATTACTTTGCTTGTCACCTCGTTGTAAAGATTGACGGTTTCATAAAATGTACTGCACAAATACAACACCATGTACAACAGTGTACAACACCATGTACAACCGTGGACAGCCCCGTGTACAACATTGGACAACACCATGTTTAATCTGCTTGTCGCAAAACGAAATCGTTAATGGATCTACACTCTTTGCATTACATGATTATAGACAATTCTTCACAGACAGAGGAACACACAGGATGCACGAGTAACAAACGCATAAGTCTGGTGCCGAGATGTATGGATTAGATCACAGACTCATTGCGTTTGATCTCCCCACGCAGCCCAAGACTACGATTACGAGTAAACAACAGTTTCTGGAATACTACGATCAAGAGTATGCCACAGTTTCTGGAAGAATACGATCAAGAGTATGCAACAGTTTCTGGTAGACTACGATCAAGAGTATGCAACAGTTTCTGGCTTCTCTTACGATCGTCATTGATTCGCTCCAGAGAACAGACTTATCTCCAGAATGGGTTGTCTCCAACCACGAATCATTAATATGTTCCATAACTTTTCGTAACATCCCATACCCCCTCCCTTTTTTTCTTAAGTATATTTGCCTCCCCCTCGTATATTAGCCCCCCCCCCCCCCCCCCCCCGCGCTCTTATATCACCGTTTTCCCCACTTGGATAACAGCTTGGCTTTTCCATATATGGTCACCACTGGCTTATCCTGCCCTTTCACCTTAACTTTTTACTCTCTCCTGGCCAACTTCTCTGACCGTTGTCCTACATTTAGAGAAAAGCGTTCGATACGATCAGTCGTGATGTAAGATTATATATCTTATAGAGACACCATTTTTTCATTGTATGTTGACATCTCTTATACGTGTACAATGTGTTGTCATAAGTCGTTACCCTGACCATGAAAGAGTAGGAAGAGAAAGTTGAAATCTTGCACAGTGCCTATACCTTCGTAATGTAGCCACCACATTAATGTATACATTTCCGCCATCTCTGCGTTACTTTGAAAAGACCAACAGAATTAAGTAACTTTTTTTTTTAAAACTAAACCAGTTATCACATGCCAGGATGACATCTTTGTCACTGTCACAATTTCCTTTCAGCTGTTTTAAAAGTTTTTGAAAAAAGAAAACAAAATCTGTGTCAAAATGATGAACCCAAGACTCATCTACTGTCACGAGGATAGGCGACATGTTTTTCGACAGACACATTTTAATCAGCTAGCCACATTAATTAACCGTCGTTTGTTTCTGTTCACATGTCAGCAGACGCGGGACCCAGCGGACACACACTTTGCTCATGTCAATTCTGTTGTACAACGTTTTAAAAGCTTGTATTCAATTTTGTTGACTCAGATATCTCTGCAATTGTTATTGTTCTATCCTAGTCAAAGATTGTTCTCACTCTAGCAGCATTGTAATAGCTGCACTCCGGGGAGAGTTTTCCTGATCCACACAAGAGCTCACTACACGAACGCACTACAAACAGACACACTACAGAAACGCATTGCATTTACACATTCTACAATTACACATTCATTACACACGCACTACTCACGAACACGCATTTCACCCACGCACCACTCCAACGCAATACATACACGCACTAGACACACATACACTACAAATAATTTACCCACCACGTATACACATCCACTGCACATACGCATCACACACAAACACACACACACACGCAAACACACACTACCAACACACACTAACTTTACACACACGCAATACACACACACGCACGTAATATACACACACGCAATAAATACGCACTACACAATCAATAAACACAAACACGTACCACATAAATACGTTCTACACACTCGCGCATGGCACACGGATTACACACTCACTACATACGCACAACACACACGCACTACTCACGCACTGTACAAACATGCATTAAAATACGCACTACGTACACGAAATGCAGGCATGTACTACACACACGTACTACACCGACACACACACACATACTACGCGCACACGCAATGCACACATACACGCGCGCATTACACAAACACACACACGTACTACACCCAATTGCGCTGCACACATGAACCACACACACGCTCACACTGCACTCGTATTTCGCACATGCACTACGCCCACGAACATTACACGCACTACACACGAGCACACTACACACAGAAAAACTACACATACGAACTAAACACACGCACTACCTAAATACGCACTGCACATATACGCTCTACAAACACAGGCACACGCACTGCACATACACAATGAACACATACCCACACACACACACACACCCACACACACACACACACACACATACGCACTGCGAGCAAGCATTGCAAGAACTAAAAACACGCACTTAACACACATACTACTCTCACGTAATATATGGATGCACTACATACTCGCACATAACATATACACACGCAATACACATATGCACTACACAATCACAAGCAATACACGTGCATTTTACACACACACGCAGTACACATACACGAAGTACACATACTCACTTCACACACGCACTACACACACGCACTACATTCACGCAACACATACAAGCCCTACACACACATACACACACACACCCACACACTACATACACCCACTTCAAACAATCACTACACACACGGATACACACACCCACAGTATACACGTGCTTCCTACTACTTTACACAAGCACACATACATAACATTACGACACACATTACACTTACCCACTTCATAAAACCACATCACAAAACCACTACACACAAGCACTGCACACATCCACTACACATATTCACTGCACAAACGCCCTACATCCAATCACTACAAACACCACTCACATGTAATACAAAACGCACTACACACACACACACACACACACACACACATACGCACACAAATTACACACACATACTACACACACATGCTGCACACATACGCACTAAATCTTTACTTCACATATACGCACTACACATTCCTGCACTGTACACACATACACATAAACTAAACACACGCATTACACAAACGCACTACACACTCAGACGCACAACACACACGCACCGAACACAATTCGACACACACACACACACACACACACAACAGACACACTACCTACACGCACTACACACACCCACTTCACACACAAATTACACACACTCATTACACCCACGCACTACACACACCAATTACACACACAAACTAAATATACGCACTACATATACCAGCTACACACACTCACTACGCACACAAACACACACACACACACATACACACACACATACTACAGACACAAACTGAAGACACGCACTACACAAATTCACCACACATACTACACCATACAACCGTTACACACAATCACTGCACACACCCACTACACACACCCAAAGCATAAACGCAATAAATACGCATACTACATGTACGCACTACACACACGCACTACAACCTCCCACTACACACACCCGCTGCACACATTTGCTGATCACACGCACTACACACACGCAATACACGCACGTATTACGTACACGTACTTCACACATGTACTACACACACGCAATAAACACACGCACGCCATATACGCACCACATCCACACACGACCAACACACATGTCCTACACATACACGAATCACACACAGGCACTCATTATACGCATGCAATACGCACGTGTACCACGCACACGAACTACACATACGCACTACATAAGGAAATATCACAGTGGAATTCGTTTGTTTTAACAAAATCACCAATTGCTCGCCAGTTGTATGATGGCATGCGGACCGCGAGCTGAATGATGCTGAACTTTCTGCAGCATGTCCTACACATACACGAGCCAGCACACACACACACTCATTATACGCATGCGATACCCACATGTACTACACACATAAACTACACAAAAGCACATCACACACGAACTACAACAACGCACTACACACACACGCACTACATACAGACGCACTACAAACACACCCACTACACACATGAACTACACGCACGTTATAAACACACTTCACTAAGCACACGTACTGGCCATACGCATGATATAAACGCACTATATACACGCACGACACGCATACGCACTACACATACAAACACAAGCACTACACATAAACGTTATAGACACGCAATATACATACACGAACTTCACACACGCGCATTACAAACACACACATTACATTTATACTCAATGCAGGCACGCAATACACACAGACGCATTGATCAAATCACACACGCATTACACACACGCACTACATACACACACACACACACACACACTACACACACACTAAACATACGAACTACACACACACGCAACACACACATGCGCACTACGCATATGCATTACACGCACTGCACATACACACTAAACACAAACACTACACAAATGTTCTACATACACGCAATTTATATATATATATATATATATATATATATATATATATATATATATATATATATATATATATATATATATATATATATATATATATATATATATATATAAATAACGCAGTACACGAAGTACACACATACTTACCACAGACACACACAATACAAACGCATGCACTACACACACATGCATTACACTAAAACATACTACACACACATGAACTCTACACACACGCACTAAACACATGTGGTCCACCCACACACGTTCTACATACAAAAGCAAACACTATATGCTCACGCAATACACACACATGCGAAACGAAAAAACGCTCTACACACACGCACTGTAAATACCAACTACACACACGCACAGCACACGCGCACTATATTCACACATTTCACACATATAGTACACACACACTACAAACATCCACCACACACGCACTATAGACACACACTACATATACGTACTATGCATAGGCATTACACATACACATTACACCGATTCACGCACTAAACACACGTAAAAGGCACACACGCACCACATATACACTCACGACATATACATGAATTACACGTACACGTACTACAGACATTCGCACTACACACACAGACTACCTGCATACACGTATTTAACGCACACGCATTATACACATACACTTCACACACGCACTACACACACGTTTTACACACACATGAACTAGACAAACCCATTAGACAAACGCACTAAACAAACGCAATGTACACACGCAATACACACACACACGCAGACACATATACACATATGCACACACATTCACGCACACACATAGACACAAGCATACACACATACACTATAAACACATTAGTTCAAGATGTTAATCCGTGACCAGACTTTCCCTTTTTAATTCATCCCAACATCTCCCTTCCAGTTTCCAGTTCTGTGTCTGCGGTGATAAAATGTTTACTTCTGATCAATCTGAGTAGAGATGGTGTTATGATGTCCTTTCATTACAAGTGATGAAGATAACTCTAATTTTTCAGCCGCGTAGACATTCTTTTCTCTTGCTGTGTCCGCTGAAATTGTTGACTTTCTCGCTGATTTGGATTAATTTGAAAAAGAAAGTGTGTATTTTGTTAACCTCACTCTCTGGTCCTAAGCTACATTTAGGCAGTGGCAAGATATTTAGCGAGACCACGGGAGATAGTAAACGATATAAATTTGTCCTTAGGACTTACTCCCGAAGCCTTGCCAATTTCGTGAAGTTCAGCCGTGTGAGCTAGGCCATGAAATACACCACAGGTTTAAGCGTAGTGTTATTCATATAAATGATGTCCAGACCAGGGTAATCGGACGGAAGAAAAAAGGAACAAGTTAACCGAATCAACTGGAACACAGCACAACGTTTCCGTGAATACAAGTGTAAGTCGTCGACTAGTGTGAATTCCAGGCAATTAGGTGGTCTGGCGGCATTTACAATTAGCTAAAACAGTAGCGCAGTTTAGACCCGCAGCCATTTACGGCGCCATCTCTATTGCTTAACCGTGCTATTGTATGAAATACTACCTGTTGGTGGGTGAAGACAAAACTCTTGAAAAACTGAGAAATGAAACGAGCAGGCTGCAGGTCGATATACAACAACAATTGTTAGGTAAAGCGTTACAAGGTCTTATCAATATATATATATATATACTAACTGACTCACTAATTAACTCACTATCTTACTCACTAACCAACCTACCTTTTAACTTCTGAACTAACTAGCTAACTAAGTACCTAACGCTCTATCATTTGTGAACATCTGATTCTTAAAAAAACATGTTTTTACGGGAGTACTACATCTTCTCTGTTCATGAGCTTTCCATAAATCTGGATAGCGAGTCTATTATATGGACTGTGCAGTCAGCCATTCATTTGATAGCAAAGGTACTGACAGCATGGCCGTCAATTTGTTGTATTCAACTACAACGTTGCATAATGCCTGGGGAGTAACTTTGTGTAGTAAAAAGCGATATTGGGAGTACTAAGCAGATTTACTTGTGTCTCGGTAACACAATGTGATGAGTACTAAGTAATTTTACTTGTGTCTCGGTAACACAATGTGATGAGTACTAAGTAATTTTACGTGTGTCTCGGTAACACAATGTTGTGAGTACTAAGTAGATTTACTTGTGTCTCGGTAACACAATGTGATGAGTACTAAGTAATTTTACTTGTGTCTCGGTAACACAATGTTGTGATTACTAAGTAGATCTACTTGTGTCTCGGTAACACTCTGGTGTGAGTACTAAGTAAATTTACTTGTGTCTCGGTAACACAATGTTGTGAGTACTAAGTAGATCTACTTGTGCCTTGATAACACGCTGTTGTGAGTACTAAGTAGATAACCTTCTGTCTCGGTAACACATCTTTATGAGTACTAAGTAGATCTACTTGTGTCTCGGTAACACGCTGTTGTGAGTACTAAGTAGATCTACTTGTGTCTCGGTAACACACTGTTGTGAGTACTAAGTAGATCTACTTGTGTCTCGGTAACACACTTTGATCATGTTAAGATGGCATCCTACACACTTCACACACAATATACTGTAACCGACAAGACCTGCTGTGTATTATTGTCAAACACTTCCAGGAACACCATGTGTGGACACATAATGGCACTTACCCCCAAGTGTTTCTACCTCACATAGTGTCAAAATTCTAGTCCAGAGAGGTACGGCATTTGACGATGTAATGGTCAATTTTGTAATCGGGGTTGTATCAGGTAGTATTATGTAGTATGCATCTCTTAAATTGTTAGTATCTATATAGTCGTTTGTCTTCCTGTTATCTTCCGAGTATGTCTTCAGATTAAATCCTATCAGTCGTTCTCCCACTTCTGCAATTCAGCAAAAACAAATGGCCATGAAGTGGAAGCGTCATTTACATCAAAATCACAACATTCAGAGCGAGAGTTTCTTATTGACTATATCCACAATCAGGGATGACTTAAATGGTTAACTTGCCATCCCTATATACCACACTCAGAACATCGTTTAAGTGCTCGGCATAACCACAGTCGATATGGCCAGACACTCCCCCGAGTTCAGCATTTATTGGAAACTTTTCGTTTTCAGAAACACGTCACTTAATAATCAGCCCTCACATTTAGGATACGCTTGATTTTAGATAATTGTACCCGCATCGCCTCACCATGTTTAAAGTTGGTCAAATGATGGGAGAATATGGGTGAGGGCTGTATAGGGGATATGGAGATAGGACAAAACATGTCTTAGTCGTTGACACGCATAGCTATAGGTTTCTTCTTTGATTATACCGTTACATAACATATGTTATACTTTAGAAGACGCTTCATAGTCAGTATACAACCAATTTATTTTACTTCACTTGATTAACAAACTATCTGCCTCCAAGCATTCACCACTCTAAGACTATTACAATGTCTCCTAATATAGAATATGACATTTCTTTAAAAAAATTCCATTTTGTTATTGTAAGCGGTTATACTTTGAAAAACGTATTTTGTCGAATGCATCAATTGCTTTGCTTATCATATAAATGCGTATTTAAATCACCTCGAATTGGTCTCTGTTCTTGACACTGTAAGCCGCTTTTTCTGAGTCCTCCTCATAAAAATAATTTCGGAATCCCTCTATCAGTTATGCCGTATTTCTTTGTAACCGTTCCAGCATGTTTGTATCTCAAATAAAAGAAGACCTCCACACCTGTACACATGACTCCAATCTAGTTGTGACTAATAGTTATACAGGCTGAGTATCACTTCTTTGATATGCTGTAAATTGTTTCTGATTGATACTGGTTTACGGATTGTGTTATTTTGTAAAGTTAGATCTCTCTCTTGGACCAGTTTGCTTGTTTATGTTACTTTATTGCTGATTCAGTGATTATTTACCGATCAATCATTACGATGCTAACACAATTGATGGTTCTTTGATTGATTGTGCGTACTAATGTGTTCCATACTTGAAGTTTTATTAATAGTGGCATACATCATGTACATGTAGTATAGAGTTATATTGCTATTTTGTAGCATGCATTATGTACATACTGTCTAGATCTATATTGCTATTTTTTATAATATATCACATACAGGCGGTATAGAACTATATTGCTATATTATAGCATGCATCATGTACATGTGGTCTAGAGCTATATTGCTATTTTGTATCATACATCATGTACATGTGTTCTATAGTTGTAGTGCCATAAGTCATGGGCAGGAGGTACAATGTTGTAGTGTTAAAGATCATGTGCATGCGGTCCAAATGCGTAATGTGACTATCATATGGCATCTGCGTGCTGCCCATAGTTGTAATACGACTATCATATGTCATCTGCCTGCTGCCCATATAGTTGTAATGACTTGCGTAATTAAAGCCAACATTCCACGTCGATTTTCAGATCTGCTTCATAGTCTAACCTTTTTTTTCGCACTTATTGTAGTCGGTGTATGTGCCTAATTTATATCAAGTATCTGATTTCTTGAGATTGTTTGTGCTGACGTCAGACTAGAAATGGATTTGGGTTGCAAGATACATTTTGAAGAGTTGTTTCAGGAGACGATTCTGTGTAAGAACAAGTGGTAGGTTGTGTTTCATGAGATATAATGTGTACGGAATGTTGGTATGTGGGGTGTCAGAAGGTGATACTGTGTAAGGACAATTGATAAGGGGTGTTTCACGAGACGATACGGTGCAAAGATATTGCATGTGGTGTTTTTTAAAATGTTATATTTTTAGGGAAATATTCTTAATTATCTTCCCCTTCTTCTTCTTTGTCTTTTTCTACTACCGTTTCTTTTTCTTCTTTTTCTGTTTCTTCTTCTTCTTCTTCTTCTTCTTCTTCTTCTTCTTCTTCTTCTTCTCCTTCTTCTTCATCTTTTTGTTCTTCTTCTTCTTCTTCTTCTTCTTCTTCTTCTAATTATTATTATTATTATTATTATTATTATTATACTACTACTACTGCATTTTCATATTTTTCTTTTCATTTTTTTCTTTTCTCTTCGTCATCCTTATTTAATTCTTATTCCTATTTCTTCTTCTTCCTCTTTTTCTTCTTTTTCTTCTTACTATTTTCTTCTGCGTCTTCTTTTTCTTATTATTCTTCTTCTTTCTCTTCTTCTTCTGCTTCTTTGTCTTCTTCTTCATGTTGTTCTTCATCTTCTTCCTCATCTTCTTCTGTTTCTTCTTCTTCTTCTTCTTCTTCTTGTTCTTCTCCTTCTTCTTCTTCTTCTTCCTTTGTTTCTTCTTCTTCTGCTCCTTTATTTGTTTTCAGTCGTCCTTTACCATATATTAAAAATGACGTTGTAAGTAGCAGGGTATTGTCTAAAGAACGGACTATTTTGTTTGATAGCTTACAGCTTGATTATGATAGTTGCATTATTTGGGCTCCCACATCTGACTTCCTCATCTGAGTGCCACGTTAGTATCCCCTCTTTCATTGATCACTTCTCCTTAGCGAGTTTATTCTTCTGCAGTCTGTGAAATAGCTCCACCCAGAGCATGGTTGTTAAGGGCACGCGTGATGGGGTCAGCGATTCTAAGAACAAAATTGCCTGAATGTGTGCCAAAGTCACTCACCGTCTCGACACTAAGTCGACAAAGGAAAAAGGCGTGAAGGGGAAATGAAGAAGGGAAAGAATGAGTCTGATATATGTAGAGGCTAGGACATGGCCACTCTGGTGTTCCCATTTACGGTAGTGGGTGGGTGGGGGAGGGGGGTGTAGTGACAGACAGAGGCCATCATATATTGCTGCAACATTTTTAGTAACACGAATTCGGAATGATTTGTTCCAATAACAACTATATAGAGGTAGATCCAAACTAGAATGATGAAATAATTACAAATCTGGAATCCGTGACCGATACAAAAAAAAGCAGAGCCCAGCAGCAAGGAGATAACCTAAGAATACTGAAAAACCCTTATTTGCTTCAGATACTAAATGGATAAACTTTGAATAAATAGCCAACAACAAAGATGTTCAAAGACCATATGAGCGTCATATCAACACCAACGCACTTTTTACTGTACACAAACTCACATGAAAGCAGCAGATCTGTCCAGAGGTGATATAAAAACGTATAGGTATCGGATACAAGAACAGCCAGTCTGAAACGGAAGTAAGAATCATAACCCTATGGCACATAGAGAACAATTACCAAAGCACGGACTCGACCCATGCATACACTTGCGGTTCTACAACAAACAAAACACATAATGGAGGATACATTATTTTACTGATTCTAATGGTAGACAGAGAACACTGTCAGGTACGACTGGAACAACCTCAATCAATTTGAGATAGGAGGCAGATGCATTATCGACTGCAGTTGAAGCAATGCTGTCAGCGAAAGCAATGAAAGTCTGATAGGCTTGTTTACAGATGCCCTGCCAGTGGTTACATCACTAAAAGGCCAAGAAAATACTGCACGTAATGACTTAAGAGCAGTACTCTGTCAACTATGCCAGCAGTCCACACCCAAAAGAGTTGTGACACAGTGGGTTACATCCCACTATAACATTCAAGGCAACGAGCATGCAGTCAGACTGGAAAAAAAAGGTGCACGGTTACCACAACTAGATTATAGTGTGACCTACGAAGAGTACAAACGATTTATTTGAACCAGATACATGGCCAAATGGGAAATAGAGCATAACGGCTACACATAAAATGCTGCTTATTACCAGTTTAACATGAGAGAACAGGTTGTGGTCTGCAGACTCCGAACAGGCCAGAACAGACTGATATACCATTTATTCAATAAACTGAAGATAGGTGCTACTGACGAATGCACTTGTGGTACAGGGGAAATGAACTCTGAACATATGGTGCAAAATTGCCCGACATAAGAGGACCAGAGAAAGCTCTTGAGACAATCACCAGTGCAAACACTAGACATACTCTATGGCAGTGTCGACAACCTCAGAATGACCGTTGCTTTCTTCGAACAAATTTAATTTGACGCCTGACAGCGTACGAAGAAGAAGAAGAAGAAGCCGACAATGATATGATGATGCCACTTACAGAACGTGTGAAAGAACTGGACATATGTTAGAAGGATATGACGTAAAGAGAACGTACTGTTGATGGGTAGGACCCACATCAGACCAGCCATTATAAAACAGTTACTTTTCTGCGATTATGAAGGCAAAAGCAGTAGTAACAGACACTATCATGCAGAAAGGAAGACCAGGCAAACTAAAACGACGTGGACAGAGCTCTAAACATTGAGCTTAAAATACATTCTGGACCAATGACCGATATAATGGATTCTTTGTTAAACTCAAGAGGACCATTAATCGATAAATCAAATTTTGTTTTATAGAGTCGTAATTCGGGTTGTGTGTTAACCAGACTACTTTTAAAATTCAACCAGAACTAGAACAGCTTCCGTTCGTGACATATATGTCGACTCACGTGTGTTTGGTACTGAATAAGTGATATATTTGTGTTTTAAAGTAGCTAAACTGTGTTATTGATTCCTAAAACATAATGGCAACGCCCACTGCTTCTACTAGACCAAAACGATATAGTGCAGAACAAGCTATAGCTGTGTTTCAAAGCTTATTAGTTAGTGATTCTGATACAGAATTAGACGATTCAGAGGATAGCGATTATAGTGATAGTACTACTAACAGTACATATAGTGCTAAGAAATCAAAACGGTCTGGCTTAGGGTTAGTTGGTGGTTGCTTCCAGTCAGGGACTATCAGTGCTCCTGAATCATCAAGCAGCAGCGATGAGACTGATTTAGAGGGTGTACCAGGTACGTCTAGAGTTAATGGTGATGACGATAATGGCAAAAACAAGAATAGGTAATCGTTTAGTAGCTTCACCAGAACTAAAATACAAATGCGTAATTGTTCAGTCACCTAACCAGAACCAAAAAAACTGAAATAGGTAATAGTTCAGTTACATCACCAGAAGACAAACACAAATAGGTAATGGTTCGGTATCTCAAACAAAAAATACATAAATAAGTAATGGTACAGTGACCTCAATGGGACAAACAAACCATAAAGGAAATGGTTCAGTCACCTTACCAAAACAAAAACACAACTAGGTAATGGTTCAGTCACCTGAATATAAATAAAACACAAAAAGGTAATGGTTCAGTCACCTCACCAGAACAAAAACATATAAATGCAATGATTCAGTCACCTCGCCAGGACAAAAACACAATACAGAGAACGGTTCAGTAACCTCACAAATACAAAAAAATACAAAAACGTCCAGGGTTTGGTAATCTCAAAAAGACATAAAAACACAAATAGAAAATGGTTCAATCACCTTAACAGGACACACACACACACTAAAAAGGTCATAGTTTAGTCGCCTCACCAGAACAAAAACACAAAAAGGTAATAGTCCAGTCACCTCACACGGATACATATACAAATAGGTAATGGTCCAGTCACCTCACCAGGATAAAAACACAAATCGGTAATGGTTCAGTCACCTCGCCAAATTAAAAACACAAATATGTAGTGGTTATGTCACCTCACCAAAAATAGGTAATGGTTCAGTCAATTCACCAGGATAAGAACATATAAAGGTAGGTGTTCATTCACTTCACTAGGACAAACACACAAATATGTGATAATTCAGTCACCTCACCAGAACAAACACATTTAGGTAATCGTTCAGTATCCTCGCCTAGACTAAAACACAAATAAGTACTAGTTCAGCTGCCTCACCATAACAAAAACTCAAATTAGTGATAGTTCAGTCACCTCACCAATACAAAAACACAAAATGGGTAACATTGCTTCCACTTAACTAGAACAAAAACATAACTAGGTAATGGTTCAGTCAATTCATCAGAACAAGAACATAAATAGGAAATGGTTCAGTCAATTAACCAGGACAAGAACATAAATAGGAAATGGTTCAGTCAATTCATCAGAACAAGAACATAAATAGGAAATGGTTCAGTCAATTAACCAGGACAAGAACATAAATAGGAAATGGTTCAGTCAATTAACCAAGACAAGAACATAAATAGGAAATAGTTCAGTCAATTCATCAGAACAAGAACATAAATAGTAAATGGTTCAGTCAATTCATCAGAACAAGAACATAAATAGGAAATGGTTCAGTCAATTCATCAGAACAAGAACATAAATAGGAAATGGTTCAGTCAATTCATCAGAACAAGAACATAAATAGGAAATGGTTCAGTCAATTCATCAGAACAAGAACATAAATAGGTAAGTTTTCAGTCACTTCACTAGGAAAAACACACAAATAGGTAATGGTCTATTGAGCGAACCAGAATAAAACGAAACTGAAACATGTGTTACTGTCACAAGGTCATCGGAAAGTTATAATAGTCAGAATCCGAGAGAATCTAATAAGAATCTATCTAACTAGTCTGCTGGAAAATCTGTAGGACGGAGAAGGAAACCTAACGCTGACCAACAATATTATGTAGGTCATACTTGGGATTATATACTTTTTATTCCAACTACTTCGAATGAGCTTTTTAATTTTTTTTTAATAGCTGACGTTTTATTTTTAAATATTAAACTACAATTTTGACAGGACTGTAAGTCAATAGCCTTACTACGCAATAATATGGTAATAGTTTCACTTTTTTGTATTCAATATTGTTTCATACGAATTGCATTGAATTGCAAAGTAAAAAAAATATAAATTCCATAATTTATGAACATAACAAACAATAAGACGTGTGTCTTGCAGCAATTTTGTGGTAAATGAATTCAACGACTGGCCCAGACACAATATTCGATTAGACGATGTTGGTCTGCGTCAGATGAAACACGAGGGTTACGAGTTTGTGACAGAAGTGTTCCCGTTATCTTGATCGTCACCCGTTAAAAAGCCAAGCAAACCACAACGACCTTGAAGAACCCGTTCAACTTTCATCAACACGGTCGGAATGTTGGAAAGCTGCTGCAACCTGCCATATAGCGCTGTTTTCAGAACAGACACCAAAGCAAACTTACTCATCTCAGAAATGTAATAGTAATAATCACAATACTGTCATGTTGCTGTTTTGGGGGATTTAGTTTTTTTGGCTGCAGACAACTTGTGTGGGACAACGACTTGTGTAAGACAACGATTTGGGAAAGACAAGGACTGAGGTAGGAAAAGGAATGGGGTAGGACAACAACGTGTGTAGGACAACGACTTGGATAGGACAGCGACGTGTATAAGGCGATTGGAGTAGGACAAGGACTGCGGTAGGACAACGAATGGGATAGGGCACATACTTGTGTAGGACAACTTGGGTAGGACAACGTCGTGTGAAGGACATCGAACGGGGTAGTGCAATGACTGGGTCTAAGAGTTCCAGCCTGAGCATAATCGTTTAGGGAAGGGGTGATGTGGTTGGTGACTTTGAGAACACAGGTACCTGAGTGCGTGCCAAAGTAACTCTCCGTCTGGACACTACACCAATGTCACTCACCGCCTCAACAAATGAAATCGGAGTTGAGGGAAAGAATGCGCACAGGTAGACTAGGAACTAATCACTGGTGTTCCGATTTGGGTAGTGGGGGATGCGTGACAGACAAGTGTACATCAGTGAGCTTGCTGTGGAATTTGATTGACATATGTTCAGAGTAACTCGTTCCAATAACGAACAACATAGAGCCACCCACGAGAGATCCATTGGTCAGCTATGATACTGCTTGAGACTATATAACACTAGACACAGTTCAGCCCAAGTAGGCTGGCCATGGAGAGGGAATGAAAGCGAAAGAGAGAATGTAGATTCGAGTCTGTTTAGCTCACCGACATAGTAAAAGAGGGATTGATAAATTGTTGTTCGAATGTTGGAAATAGAACAGGATAGCTGAAACAGCATACGCCATTGATTCTTGGCCAGTCGCTTAAATAGGTGTGTGTTGGGCGTTTTGTATCTAGAGGTAATCTGAATGTGTGTTGTACGCAGGACACCTTGTGAACGAGGTATGACCTGACGAGTTTAGCGAGTGTGTAGATTAAGTAGGTGAGATCTATATATGTGTGTGTGTAGACATGAAGGCAACAAGGTATGTTCTAGAGCTGTGCGAGTGTACATCTGTGTTTATGATATATCTAGATGCATGTGTGGTATGTGTAAACATCAAGGCAACACGGTTCAGAGCGTGTATATGCGCAGATCGACTGAGTTAAGTGATCATATGTGAGTATACGTATACTATATTGAATGCATTCTGTCCACATCGCCCGCCTTAGAGGATTTGAGTGAGGAAGAGATTGGTAATGTGTGTTCAGGATGCAGATAAAGGGAGGGATGTGTGTACGGCAATAGAATTGTGTTTTGATAGTTGGGAATTCCATCAATAGCTACTGCTTAAAATTTCCGATTTAGTTTACTATTTATATTAACATATTTAAATGATTACTTAGTTAAGATGATATGTATTGCATTGTAGTGTAGTTTCATTGCACTCACTTTAATACGCCACCTGATGTGTGCTATGTCATTTGCTGTGTGTGGTCATGAATGTTGTGATTGAATGTGGTAACGTTCTAGTTAGAATACCCTATTTTAAAACGTGGGATCTGCTACATGGGGTAGGCCGTCGATCGGGGTAGGACAACGATCGGGGTAGGATAAAGATTGGGGTAGGACAGCGATTGGGGTAGGACATCGATTTTGAAAAGCCACCGATTTGTGTAGGTCAACGATTGTGGTAGGACAACGACTGCGGTAGGACAACGACTGGGGTAGGACAGCGACTGGGCTAGGATAACGACTGTGGTAGGACACCGATTGATGTAGGACAACGACTGGGGTAGTACAACGACTGGGGAAGGGCACGAACTGGAGTAGGACAACGACTGTGGTAAGATAATGACTGGGGTAGGACAACGATTAGGATAGGACAACGACTGGGGTAGGACAACGATTAGGATAGGACAACGACTGGGGTAGGACAACGATTAGGATAGGACAACGACTGGGGTAGGACAACGATTAGGATAGGACAACGACTGGGGTAGGACAACGATTAGGATAGCACAACGACTGGGGTAGGACAACGATTAGGATAGGACAACGACTGGGGTAGGACAACGATTAGGATAGGACAACGACTGGGGTAGGATACGGAATGGGGTAGGTGAAGGTCTGAGGTAGAACAAGGACTGGGGTAGGATACGGAATGGGGTAGGTGAAGGTCTGAGGTAGAACAAGGACTGGGGTAGGATACGGAATGGGGTAGGTGAAGGTCTGAGGTAGAACAAGGACTGGGGTAGGATACGGAATGGGGTAGGTGAAGGTCTGAGGTAGAACAAGGACTGAGGTAGGACACGGACTTGTGTATGATCCGTACGTGGTTATTGGAATTGACTTCTTTGTCAGAAGACGGTTACCAGCGTCTAAGCTAATGCAGTCACTTCCATCGAATTGAACATTAACCGAATATATAACTCTAGAGATTGTGTTCGTATAATACACTTGTAGTTGGTTGACCCTTGAGGAATGGTGGCATACAATGCTGATAACAGAAACAAGAGCGAAAAAACTAACATGGAAACAGAAAGAAAGTAGACACACTTACCATCACGTCTGTTAAAGATAGTGTATTTCACGATAACTTGGGGACGGTTGTACAAAAGGGTCCATGTTGGTGCTTCTTCATTGTTTGTGAAAGTGCACATACTAGGATCATTAGCAAGGTTCGTTTTTCCATCAACGGCTCGTTCTGCGCCACCTGCATCTGGATCACGTGCATAAGCGCTAGACTGAGACACATTTTGCCTTAACGCCACGTTACGACCTGCAATGACACAATAAGATGGCCATACTTATGTGCTGTCACATACAAAAAAAAAAAGACGAGGACGTCTTATATAAATCACCCAGTGAGAAATGAAAAAAGTCAAAAGCATATATTTACGATAGAGAACATCGATGACAAGAGCTGACAGGAAGATAGGAGAGATATATGATAGAAGTCAGCAAAAACATCACATAAATAATGGTTAAACCAGACCATAAATAAGCATGCCAGGAGAACAGTAACGGACACGTAGCCTCGTTGTGACAAAGGTATGAATTTAAAAGTAACTGGATACACGATAACAACAGAGGTAACAAAAACATATTGAGTGTCATACAACTCTGACGAGAAAGGATAACGTAGATGAGGTTGACAGACTTACATGTAAACAACTCTTTGATGAAGAACTCTGCTTTGAGAAAGGTAATCATAGTGAATAATAGTGAGATGACTGAATATGATACCACGAAGAGAGGCACAGTAAAGGTGATAAGTGCGAACACGTTTGACACGGTCAGAGGAAGGGCATTGAGTGTAAGTGAGTGAGTCGTAACGGGAGATAGGAAGGGCCGATGAGAAAGTGGTCTGAGGGTAAATTGGATTGCGAAAAAAGTAAAGCATGTCTTGGGCCCTGAGAATTAAATCAGTGTCGTCCTCAAAGAGGCGTCTAGCGCCGATGAGTTTGTAGGTAGGCAGCGTGTCGCGGCATGATTGAGTATGAGTGGAAGTATAGAGGGAGTAGCTGTGGGCGTCAGAGGGTTTATAGTAGACAGTAGGGGAGAGGCTTAAAGGGCCAAGGAAGTCGAAAACGTTTAAGAGGTTCTTCTCAGACATGTCCGTTAAACCATTCACATCGTCGGTGTATCGATAAAACATCAAAGGAAAGGACCATGATGATGACGCCAGATTAATTATACAAGGTCTCCCAGTCTGGTGCCCATAACTACCAGCTGATTTGGTCTTGGAAAGGGTCTTTGCAAACCACGGTATTGAGGATGGGTTGGATGAAAGTGGATGTGGGAAAAGAGAGGTTGACTCTCTGGTCAAGGAAGAAATGGAGGGCCAATAAGCAATCAGAGTGGAGGGTAAGGATGCAAAACGAACATGCATCAAGTAGGAAGAGACAATAGGTGCGGTCGGGGAGAGGACAAAGGTAATTAAACAGATTAAGGCGTGGCTGATATACCTCTGAATATTAGGAAGATTCTCAATAAAACTGGAAGAACCTATCAAGGCAGCATGTAAAATGAAGGCTTACCAAGCCAGCTGTTAAATTTTGGGAGGTTCGCGTCTCTATCCTGTAGGAGATGACGTCGATGGTTTGTAGCGCTATCCGGGAGGAAATGACGTCGGAGTTTTGCGGTGCTTTCTGGGAGGAAATGACGTCGGCGGTTCGTGGTGCTATCTGAGAGGAGATGACGTCGGTGGTTCGTGGCGCTATCCGAAAGGAGATGACGTCGGTGGTTCGTGGCGCTATCCGGGATGAGATGACGTCGGTGGTTCGTTGCAATTACAGGGAGGAGCATACGTCGGTTGTTCGTGGCACTATCCAGGAGGAAATGACGTCGGTGGTTCGTAGCGCTAACAGTGAGGAAATGACGTCGGTGGTTCTTGGCGCTTACAGGGAGGTTATGACGTAGGTGGTTCGTGGCGCTAACAGGAAGAAGATGACGTCAAAGGTACGTTGCGTTAACATGCAGGGCATGACGTCAGAGGTTTGTGGCGCTAACATGGAGGAGATGACGGCGGGGGTTCGAGCCGCTAACAGGGAGGAGATGACAGCACGTCATATCAAATATGGTGGTAGAAACCTACTTGTTGAAGAGGGCAGCCGCATAATTGGCTTGCGGTTTATAGGCAGGAGTGTTAGACAGTTGAATACGGCCAACCTGAACACATAAATCCGTCCCTTATGCCTCCACTACTCAACCTTTATCACCAAGTTTAATAGCAATATATGTACGCCGACTGAGGCTAACCAGAGCGCGAGCGTCGGGGTGAGAAATGTCTGAGCATACAAGGCGACGAGGGCAGAAGGCCTTATGTCGGGAAGAGTAGCTTTAATGTAGAGGTCTAAGAAACGCGATCGGCCGGGAAGTGGGGCCTAGCAAGATTTGCGGTGGGAGTAGCTGGAGAAAGGGTAATGGGGAGGGCGGTCAGGAGAAAGGCAGGAGTTGGATTTTGGTGTGGTACCATTGTTGAGGCGCAGGTGGTGATGATAAGCAAGCACGACCTTGAGAACCGAGTACTGGTCAATGAATAGCTGGAAAGGGACATGTTTAAGGCATTTGCAAAGGAACCGATATTTCACTCAAGGAAAGGTCAGAAGGGATTTACAGCTTGATAGAGAAAAGATGTGGACGAGTAGGGAGGTGCAGTGCTATGAAAGAGATTGTTCCATGGGATTGTAAAGATGCAGGAGTGATTCCCTAATTCACAATGGGTAAAATATATGATCCAGCAAAATCGACCGGTGAGTTTAATGAGAATAGTTTGGAAGTTGTTGTAGTCAATAATCAATGAAAACATTGTAACGCATTTAGACAAGTTTAATCTAATTAGATTTAGTCAGCATGGGTTTACTAGAGGGAGATAGTACTTAACAAATCTATTAGAATTCATGAAAAGGTAACTAAAATGCGAGATGAAAGTGAACCAGTGAATGTTATTTATCTAGATTATGCAAAAGACCTCTGACAGGTTACCTCACAAAATATTGTTTAAGTAACAGTGGTCTTCTCCGGATCTCGTTTTGCATATTGGAACGTTTTTCTAACCAATCTTGTAAGAAAACTACTTGATGACATGAACTGCCCGTGTTTCGTATCTTATGACTTCTTTGTTAAAATCGTTAATATTATCTTTCGCGTTTCAGTCACATATATATGTAAACGCATTCATGTAGATATGTACAGCGTATGTATGCATGTATTTACCCGTTATCTTACTCAGTGTTCTCATTTCTTTTCTATACTTTCAGGTCAGGTCAAATCATCCCGTAACCTGTGAGGTCATTCGGGAACACATGATGACATCTATGCAATACCCAGCAACCCTTCTCTGTCAGTGGAGGCTGCATGTGGCTCTTCTGGTCGAAGATTGGTCCATTCTTTTATGTTGTCATCCCATCTCATTTTGGAAGAGCCTTATCGGCGTCTGTCATGCACCTTTCAGTATAGGATTGTATTTGCAAGACCATTTGATATCGACATGTCCTCGTGCCAAGCGAGTTTCCTTCTTTTTACAGTTTCCAAGAGGTCTTCAAAAGGCCATAGTGCTGTTGTAATTATATCTCTTATTTTACTTATTTGTAACTCGATCTTTGTACGTGGCGTTTAAACGTATTCGGAAACATCTCATCTCCAAGGCACGTATCCTTCGTTGAAGATCAGCTGTAACTGTTTATGTCTCACCAGTATAGAGGATAATTGACAGGGCCAGTGTACGCATTATCTGATTTTCGTGCATAGTGCTAACCGTTTATCTTGCCAGATTTTCTTAAGCCGTGCAAGCGCCGCTATTATCTTTGCTATTTTGGCCAACACCTCACATTTTGATCCTTCATCAATCTGGGATTAGTCTCTCGCCGCCGCGATTGACTCTCATCTAGTATTCGTACAGCGATATCAGTCCCGCCAGACGGAACGATAGCCCGGGCTTACCGAAAACGCTCACCCGTCTCTCCCCGGCCATGTAGCGTAACGAAATGTGTGGTTTCGTACCGATGGCAACAATGCGTTACTGTGGCCCGTATCGAGAAACTTATACAGTCAGTGGTGCTTTTTCGAAAGCTTATAGCAGACCTCGACATTTCGTCTCACTGGTGGTTATACTTTCGCAAAGTGCTTGTGATCGGCAAATTGAAAGCAGGAATCCTGCGTAAAGGCCCTGTCCTCGCCCGACCAATCCTCGGGAAAAGGGCAGGCAGGCAGGCAAAACTCGTCTCCATTCCCTGTGAAATTCATCGCCGGTGCCGTTGGAATCCGTTCTGCACAGAGCGCTGCCATCCCTCCCAGAGCGAGCCCGGTCGCTCGGTCGTCTGGTGTCTCTGCAGTCCCCTGTCAGGCGGTGCTAAGTAGACGGAGTGAGAGACGGAACAACCTGGCTTTGTGCTATGGAGAGGTGCAACTCCATCCCTGGGCTTAACAGGTTTTGGAATAAACACGGGAGACAGCATTTTACGGGTTATAAGCCCTTCCCAATTGGCGGAGGCAAGGTGCCTCGTGCTGTCTCCGATGGTGGGAGATACTTTCGGATCTTACTGATCAACTAACGCCCGCATCAAACTGGGCAGTCCCGAGCTAATACGGTTTTGATCCGCCACATCATTTCTGCCTTAATGGGTACTTGGGGCTAGGACAAATTCAAAATCGCAAGCTGTAAATCAAGTGGACCAGGCAATACAACTGAAAATTAACACTGCTGGCTTCGACGTGCAACTTGGAATATCAGGAATATGTATCTGGGACATGCCACTGACCTCAGAGACATTGGTGGAATGTCAGTTCGATGTGTCCGGGCCATGCCACTGATCTCGGAGACATTGGTGACGTGAGAAAAACGGCTGTTATTGATGCCCACCTCAATCGTCTTGGTATCGATATTGCTGGACTGCAGGAGACACGCCTACCCGTGAATGGGTCACTTAGGGAGAACAATTATACCTTTTCTTGGAAAGGCAGAGGAAGGGAATAAATCCGGCAACATGGGGTTGGTTTTGCAGTGAAGAACTTGCTATTGTGTGCTATTGAGAGTCCAGTTAGAGGATATGAAAGAATGTTAACAATGAGGTTGTCTACCCCGTGTGGATACATAACAATTATCGAGGCATACGCTCCGATGCTCACATCAGCTCGAATGGGATTGTACTAGAATTCATGGCCAGTTTGTTTAGGCAAACACAATATTGGGCGCTTGAATGAAAATGGACAAAGGCTGCTGGAATTCTGCACACAAAACTATATCTGCATCACAAACTTCTACTTTGCAACAAAAGATCGCCTTGATGCATCATGTGAACACCCACGATTCGGTCATTGGCACCAACTGGATTTTATTATCACTAGGACACAACATCTGAATCAAACACAATTAACACGCAGCTATTCGAGTGCTGACTTTGATACTGACCACACGCAGATGTTCTCACTGATACATCAGGAGACTGTACAGCTAGTGAAAAGTGGGATTTAATCAAAGTAGCTACCGTCAAAGCAGCAGTAACGGCTAATGGCATTATAAAACACAGCAATCAAGACCGGTTTGAAGTAAATAGTAGGACACTGCAGTCTTTTATTGACAGGAAAAAGACAGCACTACTGAGAAACAATGACAAAACAAAACAAAGCGAGAAAATACATGCAACAGACAGCTAGACAGTGTGGAAATGACTTTTGGATACATGTATGTGAGAATATCAAATATGCCGGTAATAATGGTAACATCAGAGGCATGTATGAAGGGATAAAGAAAGCCATTGGCCTACAGTGAAAAAGAGGGCGCAGCTTTAAACTTTATCTGGAGAAACTATCACTGATAAAAGGAAGCAGTTAGACAGATGGATAGAGTACTATCTTGAACTCTACTTAAATGAGACAGAGTTAAAAGAAGATGCCCTCAATGCCATTGAGGCCATGCCAACTCTGGACCATCTGGACTCGCTGCCAACCATAGCAGAAGTTAACTGTGCTATTGCATATCTTTCTTCTAGCATAGCTCCAGCAAAGGATGTAATCCCGGTAACGGTCATTAGGAATGGAAACGACATACTTGCTCCACAGATACACCAGTTGGTATCTTTATGCTGGAATGAAGAAAATGATTTCAAAGATTCGAGCATTGTAACCGTGTACAAGAACAAAGAGGACCAGAGTGAATGCATTAATTACAGCGGAATTTCGCTTTTGTGTACCGTTGGGAAATAGTTGCCATAATTGTGTTGCGCAGACTCCAGGACCTCGGAGACCAGTTTTACCCAGAGGCACAATGCTATTTTCGGGTTAATAGGTCTACCACAGACATGAAATTCTCGTTACAACAAATGAAAGAGAAATGCAGAGAACAAAAGCAACCATTGTATATTGACTTCATAGATCTCACAAAGGCAATTGACTTGGTCAATCGTGTGGGTCTGTTCAAAGAGCTCGGGCGAATTGGTTTTCCACCGATTGTTCTGAGCATTATCGAGTCGTTAAACACTGACATGAAAGGTAGAATCAATTTTGAATGTGCGTTCTCAGATGAGTTCCAAATCAAGTGCGGAGTAAAGCAATGCTGTGTACCTGCTCCAACCCTCTTTGTAATATATTTATCACTTCTCAAACGCAAACAAACCATCAGCAATCTCAATTGATGATGAAGCTCTCGATGTAGTAGGTCACTGTATTTACTTGGAATCCTCAGTCAATAGTAAACTATCCCTGGACCAATAGGTCAATATCAGGATATAAAAGGCATCAACAACAATGAACAGATTAACATAAATGGTAGGAGAGAACAAAAAAGCTCACTGTTAAAAAAGAGACACTTGTTTCTCAGCACCCTTCTTTTTTTTCAGGGAGACATGGTCTACCTACATGCACCGGGAAAGGCGGCTAAACAGCGCTCACATGAGGTGCCTGCGCAGAATCCTGGTAATTGGGTGACAAGATAAGATCACCAACGCAGAGGTGTTGGGGAGAACATGCACTGTCACGATCATGGCCATGTTTCGTTTTCGAAGGCTCCGCTGGCTGGAACATACTTGGAGGACGGATGATGGCAGACTATCCAAATATCTTATTTATGGGGAATTACAATTAAGAAAAAGATCTCAAGCCGCCCACGTTTTCGGTAGAATGATGTATGCAAGCGGAACATGAATGACGAGGGCATCGATTTGGAATCATGGGAACAGGACGCCATGGACCGTCCTACGGGGAGGGACAGAATTATGCATGGGATACAGACACCGGAGGTACTGATTGCTGATATGCTAAGGGCTCAGAGTTTATAAAGACACGCCACACCATGGGATGCCTCAAACGGTCCTGATTGTTCTTGCACACACTGTGATAAAAGCGGTAAGTGCCTGTTTGAGGACAATGACGTGCTGGTAGGATGTACATATTTAACTAGGAAGGGCGAAACGAACCTGAGAAAACAATCCCATCAACATCAACACATATAGAGGATAACCAAATGAAAACAAAGGAAGATGTAATTGCAGCGGTAAAAACATTGAGAAGAAGGAAAGCGGCCGGCGTGGACAATATACAAGGAGAGCTCTTACAAGCAGGTGGAGAGGTAGTGGTGGAAAGCCTGACACCCATCAGCACCAAACAATACTTGGGCGACATGAAACTGGCCGGACATAATCAATAGTTATACCGTTACATAAGTCTGGAAACCTAAAGCTGTGCCAAAATTACAGAACAATAAGCCTCATTAACCACCCTAGCAAGGTCATGCTTAGATTAATTATTGACCGATTGAAACCCCAAGCCGAGGAGCAAGCATGAGTTCAGACAGGAAAGAAGCCTTGCAGCACATATATGCAATGTAAGGTTGCTAAGCGAGAAATATCTAGAGCATCAGCTGTATCATGTGTGTGTGGATTTTATAAAAGCGTTCGGCCTAAAGCGCTTTGGGCAACCATGAGGATGTATAATATCAACGGAAATAGTATAACGGTCATTCAACACCTGTATGACAAGGCGTCAAGCGCAGTGCTTTTGAATTGGAGGCGAGGACACTGGTTTCGCACATCAGTTGGTGTGAGACAGGGGTGTACGCTCTCTCCAACTCTTTTTCAAAATATTCCTGCAAGGAATTTTGAGTGAGGTACTTGGGGGTCACGTTTATACTGTCAAGATAGGGGGCCGAACGATTATAAACCTTAACACAATCTGTCAAGATAAACGGTTAGCACTACGCAAGAAAATCACTGGTCCTGTCAATATTCTTCTATGCGTATGATACATGGACAGGTACAGCTGACCTTTAACGAAGGATACAGGCCTTGGAGATGAGATGTTTCCGAAAACGTTTAAACGACACGTACACAGATCGGTTAGAGATGTGGAAATACGAGATAAAATTACAACAGCAATAGGGCCTTTCGAAGACCTTTTGACAACTGTCAAAAGAAAGAAACTCACTTTATCGGTCACATATCGAGATCAAATGGTCTTGCAAATACAAACATTCACGGAAAGGTGCATGGCAGACGACGAACAAACAAGCTCAAACAGAAATTGGAGGACAGCAGAAAAGCATGGACCAGTCTCCGACCAGAAGAGTCACATGCAGCGGCATTTGACAGGAGGTGGCGTGGGGTTGCAATGATGTCTTCATGTGTTCCCGAACGACATAACCTGTTACGGGATGACCTGACCTGAAACTGGAAGATGCTTCTCTGCCAGGATTGATCTTACTAGTCACATTCGTTTCCGTCATGGACTGTAGTTGCATACCTTTTCAAAGCACAATTACTATCGTCTGACAAGAGAGAAAGAGCCAAGCACAATTACTATCGTCTGACAAGACGGAAGGAGCTAATGATGATTGTTTGAGAAGTTACAATCACATGAAATAAATGGTAATGTTGCCAAATTGATTAAACATCCGTTGGCTGAAAGAGTGCGCAGAGTCAGTATACATAAGGAGTACAATCTGAGTGGTTTAGCAATGGCACAGGGCTAGGTTTTGGAATCAACTTTGTTCAGAACATATACACATATATTTATATACGATTAGAATAATATATTTGCTTCAATGATTGCACAATTCACTACTAACACAAAACTATGTAGTAGTGCCTCATCTAAAAAATAAGTGGATACATTGAGGTCCGATTTAGATAACATTATAAAATGGTCTGCGTGCTGGGTAGATCCAATATAGAAACTACTTACACCTTGGTCGAGAACAATATTTGAAAGATAGAAAGGAAAGGGATCTAGGGGTTATAATGGATCATACTGCTAAGGTGAGTGAGCAAGTATGATACAACGAAATAATAAACATAGGAGCAAGGAAGTGAAAGTCAAATTGTATAAAGCATTAGTTAGACCTAGATTGAAGTAACGTGTACAGATGTGTAGTCCTTATCGTGGATGAGATATAAACGTCCTGGAAAGGGTACACACAAGAGACAAAGCTGATTGTGTGATTTCATAATTACAGTTATGACGAGAGACTCAGGAAAACCTGAAAGCATTGTGTAGAAAATAGAAGGATTCGAGGTGACAATACAGATTAATATTATAATTAAAGGTATATATACTACAGACTATAACATATATTTTATTTCAAAATGCAAGCCCCTAAAAGAACAGGGGATTATAGCTACAAATTAACTAAAGAAAAGTCCAGAACAGATATTAGGAAATATGTTTTTATTCAGAGATTGTCGAATGGTTGGAATGCATTGCTACGTGAAGTAGTGGAGGAAGGGACAATTAATGCATTTAAGAACATATTGGATGCGCATAGCTCTTAGAGCAAGGACATGTACATGAAACTGGTTGTATACATATTCGGTGTAATCTTCTAAACCAGTACAAAGACGTTACGTTTAGTTGAACTTATACCATGTCAATATTTCTTCAGTTATTCCATTACTCGCTGGCATGTACACAGACATCTGCTACAGACTAATCTTGAATTGTAATGTGACAGGGTTACCGTTATAGCTATCATAGATCATGGAATGATTTATTTATATGTGGCAGGGTTACCGTTATAGCTGTCATAGACCATGGTATGATTTATGTGTATGTGGCTGGGTTAACCCTAACGAATTATATCACCACTTATTACTAACTTTCTTCCTTACCACTGTCACTCCTTAACTCACACTTTGATTAAGCCACTATCCTTTCATTTAACAACAGCTAAACAATGACTGTTTATTTGTTGAACATTATGCAAGTTATAATATTACTTCTAAGCATGAGAACCGTTACCAGTTCCGTTATCAACACTTCTCTAACTAACGTTGATGACTTTCAAGAGTTTCGTGCAATTAGCACATGTTTTTGTCTTTCACTAACATTACCCAGAGATCTAATCACGTGATGAGATCTAGGAAATATTTATATTCACAGTCTACTTCACTCTTCGTTGATATAATGCTGTCTAGCTACTTGTTCTCATTTCTAATCTCTTTGTCCTCTCTCGTCTGGTGGACTTATGTCCCATCTCTCAGCTTACACAACGTGAATTTTTTCTGAGCCTCTTGTCTCGTCTCAACGTCAGGAAGATGTCTACTGTCATCATATCTACTAGTTATTCTTCTTCGTGGTCAGTTATCAGGAACTCGGCGACTGCAGCTGTGCTCATACCTATGACAGTGGTTCTGTTACTGTGGTTTTCATGCCAAGGTAACACGTGTTACGACGTGTTGTCCAGGACGGCAGCTTCGTGTTGAAGCAACACGCCTCCCTCTGACGAGAATCCGACGGAAGCCACTCAAGGACTTGGAAGTCGTGTCATGTGTGACAGGTGCTAGCGACGATTCAAACATCACACACATTCATATTCTTGTACGTGTGTGGCCTCTGGTGTCCTGGCACGGTTGGTCTGCTTCAGTTACTTCTAATCTAGTTATTCAATGGCTTTGTTCAGTAGTCTATCTATCTTCTACTCTGGTTTATATCCTACCTAGTCACTGCACGGTAGTCTTCTCTTCTCTGCTCTTTCTGATCTCCTGAAACTCTCATACCCCAGCTTGTATTTTAAGCTGCCACTCTTTGGTCAATGACTTTATGGTTTGTCTTGAGTTCATTTTCTCAACTTTTTTTGAACTGGCGTGTCGCATCTTGTTCTTTAACCTACTATGTGACCTAGAAGGTCGTGGAATTCCCAGTAGAAATCGTTGGAGGGTAACCATTGTGACTGGGTAGTCTTAATATGCATTGTTTGAGAAGAACAGTAACCCGTTCAATGAACTCAATCTATTGGGCAGGGTTCTCAAATTATGTGTTGGTACCATGAACGGTATTGTCAGGGCTTCTTCTGCTTTGGTTTGTTGGACCCTTTGTAATACTTTAACTTAAAAAAAAAAAAAGTTTTTATTTCTCTTTTTCAATGTTTGTATTTGAATCTGAAATTCAGACCTTGTGTCCAACATGTTGACACGCCTTTCGCAATATTGGTTAAACAGTGGGTATTTGTGTGAAAGTAAAATCGTTTTTCAAACTCAGGATAATATATAGTGGTGAACAGTTTTTTGTAAAGTGCACCAAAGTAGAAAATGTAGGGCTAGAAAGCTAACGTGAACATATTTCAGTCAAGTTCTGAACCTTTGCGCCAAAAATGACTTAACTTTTAGTAACACATTTTATGAACTGTAGAAGTCAAATACTCATGTAGTATATTGATGTAACAGATGGAATAGCGAGTTATAAGCTTGACGTACGGCTCATTAAAAAGAAAGTGAAGCGTCTGTTATAGCCTCTCGCTTCCAGATGCAGAGATCGCTGCTGGATTCACTGTTTGGTTCGCCTTGTAGGAGTTTCAAAGCAAATGGTCTCTCCTCTCCTACAATATTATGGCTACTGCAGCACCTTCGTGAGGAGCCCTATGTTTCTTACATAACCTGCTTTTTTCCACGAGGAGTACTCTGTGGTATAACTGTGGTGGGGGGGGGGGGTAGATTGGGTTCATTAACCTTGGTTGGCAGTCAATCTAAGAGAAGGTGTAATGTGACTCTTAACCCGGGTAGACGAAGCTCGTTGGTATCTTCAGTCAGTTCGCCTAGAAGAAGAGGAATTCCGATATTAAACCTGCAAGTGCCAGGAAATGATTGCTAGTCCCGTAACGATAAGAGTATCCTCGGAGGGCTCGAGTAACAAGCATTTGCTAACAACCACCCCACTGCTTTGTGTGAATCTCAGACGAGGATATGGTTACAGGAGTAAGCCTAGTCAGAAAATCCGGAGTGGTAGCACCTAATGCGGAAGGTATCTAAATTTCGACATCATTCCGACAACTACTGCAGCTGACCTGGTGCCAAATTGTCAAATATTGCATTCAAGTGGATTACACCAGCGATGCCGAGGGAAGAATACTGCAGTTCGGCAGCCCAGGATCTTCATATTCGGTCCCAGGGTTGCGCCCTGGAGAAGCTACTTCAGCCTCGCTCTTGAGGATACAACACGGGCACTGGCAGTGTACGGGTCATAAGTCCCAGCCAATTGGAGTGGGGTACGGGGCCCCAGGGGTCAGCTTTGACGGTGGGAGGGATCATCGCATCCGATTGATAGACTACCGACAGCATAAGTCGGGCAGCGCGAGGTCTGGAGGGTGTCGAATTGCAAAACAAATGCCTGCTCCAGTGAGCACCCAGAGCTTAGTCCATACATTACAATAGCACCGATTAAAAGAAGACTAGCTCTTCGATGTGCAAGCTGGAACGTGTGTGCTATGTGTACAGGCTAATCCGATGGTGCGTACTATGCTTACATGCATATCCGATGCTGCGAACTATGTGTACATACATCTCGGAAGATCTTCGAAAACTAAGAGATTCCAGGAAAACAGCCATCATTGAAAGGGAGAACTCTCTATTGAATATGGACATATTATCTCTACAGAAGACCATAATTGCCTGTAATGGATCATCAAGGTTACATTACCTTTTTCTGAAAGAGTGGTGAACTTGAGGATTTTCGACAGCATCATGTTGGCGTTTTTTTATTAAAAACACACGCATGGCCTCATCACTGATATAGGTCATTTTCTTGTCCCCTGCGTTTATGCCCCAATTATGACATCTCCGGAGAAAGCAAAGGATCAATGATATGGACAGATGAAGGAAATGATAAAGAACAACCCCAGAGAAGAAGCACACATCCGTCTTGGCGATTTTAATGCTAAGTTAGGTAGGGACCACATAGCATGGCCTACCTGCCTTGGACATCTTGGTATTAGCAGGATAAATAGCAATAGTCAGAGGTTATCGGATTTGTGCACTAAACAAGGCTTGTGTATCGCACATAATTTCTTCAAGTTAAGGCCCAAACATAACGTAGACTGGAAACACCAAAGGCCCCAACATAAAGTAGACTGGAAACACCCAAGGCCCTAACATGAAGTAGACTGGAAACACCCAAGGCCCAAACATAAAGTAGACTGGAAACACCCAATGCCCCAACATAAAGTAGACTGGAAACTCCCATGGCCCAAACATAAAGTAGACTGGAAACACCCAAGGCCCCAACATAAAGTAGACTGGAAACACCCACGGCCCAAACTTAAAGTAGACTGGAAACACCCAATGCCCCAACATAAAGTAGACTGGAAAAACCCAAGGCCCAAATATAAAGTAGACTGGAAACACACAAGGCCCAAACATAAAGTAGACTGGAAACACCCAAGGCCCCAACATAAAGTAGACTGGAAACACCCAAGGCCCAAACATAAAGTAGACTGGAAACACCCAATGCTCAAACATGAAGTAGACTGGAAACACCCAAGGCCCAAACATAAAGTAGACTCGAAACACCACAGGCCCAAACATAAAGTAGACTGGAAAAACCTAAGGCCCAAACATAAAGTAGACTGGAAACAACCAAGGCCCCAACATAAAGTAGACTGGAAACACCCAAGACCCAAACATAAAGTAGACTGGAAACACCCAATGCTCAAACATAAAATAGTTTGGAAACACCCAAGGCCCAAACATAAAGTAGACTGGAAACACCCAAAACCGAAACATAAAATAGTTTGGAAACACCCAAGGCCCCAACATAAAATAGACTGGAAACACCCACGATCAGAACGATGAAATCAGATCCACTAAATTGTCGTCAGACGTTCAGCTCTTAACATGGGCCCCTACACTAGACGATATCACAGTGTAGACTGCGACTCTGACCAGGGTCTTGTCTGCATCAGGGTACGCTTGCATCTTCGCACACTATACCGATCCAAACAGATGGGACATCCCACATCAACACTACCAATATACGTATTCCTTTCAGGACAGAGAGATTTGGGTTTGACCTACATCCTGCTCTTCAGGGAGGATCCGAATGTGATATTACAGCTAAGTGGAACGTTATGAAAGGTGCCATCTATAATACATCTTTAGCTACGTTTGCCATTAGAGAACGGGCCAAACGCGACTTGTTAAATGTACATCTCGCAAGAATGGAATGAGGTCATTGAAACCAAACGAGAAACTTTCATCGATTGTAAAGAAACGCCTAAATGAAAGGACATGTGCTGCCTTCAGGAGGGTCCAAAACAGCAATAAACGAACCGCTAGACAATCCGCAAATGAGTACTGACAGAAACTGTAAAGAAAAACAGCTAAATGCAGAGACTAGAAATATCCAGCTCATGTATAGAGGCATCCATATGTGACTGGACCCAACTGCGAGACGTGCTGCTCCTCTGACATCGCTGACAGGTGTGAGAATCATGGACCGTGACCAGTATTTGGACAGATAGGTGGGGCTCTACTCTGATCTCTTCTCACGGCATTCTGTGGTCACTGATGAGGCTCTGTGTGGGCTATAGCTCTTGCAAATTATGGAGGAACTTCACAGACCGCCTACTCTGGATTAGCTTGACATTTCTATTGACTACCTCTCAAATGGCAAAGCACCAGTGGAAGATGGTATCCTACCTGAAGCTATAAAAAGCGGGAAATTAGCACTAGCAATGTCAATGTTTTTGACCGTCTATACATTAGCTGGGAGGAAGGTGCAGTCCACATATATATTCGTGGCCCCACCGATGCGATTATTTACAAAAAAACAAAGGTGACCGCGGGGACTGCAGTATCTATACAAGAATCTCGCTCCTGAGTATTGTAGGAACCGTTCACACTACTAAACAGGTTGAGACTGCTAGCAGACATGGTGTACCCAGAATCCCAGTGTGGCTTTAGATTAGGAAGATCAAGAAAGGATATGGTTTTCTCAATTCGCAAAATCCAGGACAAGTGCAGACCAGCCGCTCTATGTGATGTTCTAGACGTTACCAAGGCCTTTGACTTGATTAGCAGAAAGGGTCAATTCGAACTATTGAAGAAGATCGGCTGCCACACACCCCTGACCCCGCCCAATTGCGTACAATATGAATTTCATGTCACTCTTATACTTCAAGCTCTCTCCTCTATAAAGAGTGAAGTGAAATAGGGATCTGTGCTGGCGCCGTTGCTCTTTTGGATCTTCTTCTCCATGCTCCTATCCTACGATTATGATACATATGTGGTCTGTGTTTATCACACACGATGTCAGATGGGCGGCTGTTTAAACTTTACCGACAGCGTGCGAGGACCATTTAAGAAAGGTGCGTATTAGAGAGATGTTGTTTGCGGATGATGCAGTTCTAGCGACCAATAGTGAGGAGGCCTTGCATAGACTGGGATACAGTTTTGCTGAGAGGTGAAATACGTTTGGGCTGACCATTAGCCTGGAAAAGACAAAGGTCTGCGAAGAGGACATTACTACTAGGGCGTCCATAAAGATTGATGACGTCACATTGTAGGTCATCAGTTTCATTTATCTAGAGTCTGCCATCAGCAACACTCTCTCGCTCGGGAAGGAGATCGACAGTAGGCTAGGCAAGGCAAGTACAGTCATTCCCGCCTGACGAAGAGAGTCTGAGAGAACACTGCGATGTCTCACTACACTAATGTCCGGGTTTATCATACCTGCATTATTGGAACTCTCATGTATGGAATCGAGACTTGGAGCAGAGACACTAAACAGGAAAGGCGGCAAAACACCTTTCACATTTCGTGTCTACGGGATTGTGTGGCAAGAGAGTGTCACATAATACGGTTTTACAGAGAGCAAACCCTCACAGCATGTACTCGATGTTGAGCCAGACTAGATTACGATGGTTGGGACATGTTTATCGCATATAAAATGAAACGCTGCTAAAAGAGTTAATTTATGGACAGCAAGCCATTGGTGTTAGATTAATCTGTCGTCCGACATTGCAATTCAAAGACAAAATTTGCAGGTCGCCACGAGCATGTTCTATAGAGACTGGACCGCCAGTGATAGAACGACGTACACCAGCCGTCCCAAAGATCCCTTCTTACTAACAAGAAATGAAGCGAGACGGAGAGATGGATACAATCTCATTGTATCCCAATACAGAACAGGAAAGTACTAAGGAAATGCTCGTCCCATCTGTTCAATGATTGATCACCTGAATGTGCACTTTGACTCAATGTACTTAAATTAAAGAAAAAGGGGACGGCGTGACCCAGTTGTTAAGTGACACTGCTCACAAGCCGAATGTGCTGGGTTCGATCCCCATTACATCACCGGCCGTTACCCAGGGGAAGCAGACGCTTAGACAATGCAGGAGGAAGCAGGCCCTTACATAACATGCATTCTGAAGTCAGATGCACTGAGGCGACTGGCGGAAAATAAAAACCACAGTGCAACGCACACCGCCTTGGGGATTATATAAATAAGGCTAACGCAGACAAATATCAAAATAAAGAAAAGTGCAACTTGAATGTCAACACATCAACAACGGAGATAATGAGCAAATGTAGAAAGCAGACTGCACTTTATATTCAAGTCAATACGAACAAACATCAGGAACTCAGGTATTAAGGGACTGTTTTTACTGAAGATGGCAGACTTGAGAAATAAAGATAAGGGTGATATCACGTTCCAGATGTCTTCTCTACCAAGATACCCAAAGATTTACTCCAAGCAAAAAAAGCAGATGATAAATAGTATTAGTATGTTAAGCATGTGCAACGAATGCCAGGCATGAACATTGAATAGTGCTCATGAACGAAAGCTAGAAACCAGCGGAATTTGGTGTCTACGAAATGTCACTAAAGCTTCAGAAGAGACCGAATCACATATCAATATTCGAGAAGCGGTTTGAGTATTTGCCTGACTAAATTAGATCATGCAACAACGAATGAACTGGTTTGACCACATTGTGAGAATGTAACCAGATCAAATTGTTCTTGCAACCTTCTGCAAGAGAACATCAGGAAGTAGGGGGAAAGGTAGACCCAGGAATAGGTGGACAGACAACGTATGAAGACCTGCGTAAAGTGGGATAAAGGTTACTTGGCCATGAAAGAGGTGGAAGACAAATACATCTCATGTCACTGGGATACATCCTTAAAGAAAGACCACAGTGGACAAAGAACATAATAATTGATCTTCCCAAACCCTGAATTCTTCAATGTTGATCACCTTTGTTCTCCAGAAATATCTACTACATTTGTTAAAGTTATTACATAAGCTATTAAAAAAAAACAGTCTTTGTAACTAAAGAACACATTTATTATATTTTTTTAGTTGTCATTAATTGAAACTTGTTAACATAGTTTGTTCTTGCATTCCAGAAACGTATCAAGTCACTGGACACCAAACTGAGATTGACCACAAACTAACTGAAAAGACTTTTGGTGGGAATCACTCTCCGAAACAAAACCAATGCAAAAGCTCCACAGCTCTGACAAACAATCATTGTTTTGTTGAATGATGCGGCTATCTCTGCAGACAAGGCAACCCACCGATGGGGAGGTCACATGTTGCGACAAACAACACAAGTTAACAAAATACAATAATAAAAGTGAAATTTCTTCGTCTTCTTCTTCATCGTACTCAGTCAGACAGTAACCATTATTTTTTTCGAAAATAGCAGCGGTCATCCTAAGGCTGTCGACACTGCCAAAGAGCTTGTCTAGTGTTGCCTCTGGTGATGGCCACATCTGCTCTCTCTGATCCTCGTATGTCGGGCAGTTTTGCAGCATATGTTCAGCGGTCATTTTCCCGGTGCCGCACGTGCATTCGTCAGTGCCACCTATCTTCAATTTGTTGAATAGGTGGTACCTCAGTCTATTGTGGCCAGTGCGAAGTCTGAAGACCACGACCTGCTCTCTTCCGTTCAATTGGTAATAGGCATCGTTTTTTTTGTGTAGCCAGTATGTTCTGTTTGTAAGGATACTTTCGACTATATGAAGTTTGTTTTCAAAATACAACCGTCTACGAGAACAAGAGGACACAGCTACAAATTAACTAAAGAAAAGTACATCATAGATTAGCGGAAATGTGTTTCTAGGCAGAGAGTGGTGAATGCTTGGCATAGCCACAGGAAGTGATCGAGACCGGGGCAATTAATGCATACAAGAATATATTGGATGGGCAAAGCTTTAATTGAAAAGGAATGTGATGAAGCTGGTTGTATACATACTCTGCAGAGTCTTCTAAAGCAGTATAAAGACGTTAACTTTAGTTTCAAACAAACTCAATATTGCAATAGCAAATTTAATTTGAGAAATTCTAAATCCTCATGTAAATGTCATTTTAAATGTCAGTGTTGTATATGACATACATTTTCTCATATTTCCATTTTTTGAGGAATTTCCGCCCAAATGATTTAATGATAAATGCTTACTATGTTGTAACACTTATTGTGGCCATTGTGTTTAGATACAATGTTTCATAATATAAAATCAGAGAATATCCATTGTTTTTGTTTTGAATTATTTGATTTCATAATTTCCTTTCTCTTTATCCATTCACACGCTTTTGCAATATGCCAATAGCCGATGTTTTTGATTACTACTTATCATTTATTGCTAAAATACTGTAATTTCTTTCATTTTGTACAGCACAAATAATGGATAGAGCCAAATATACAGCAGTGAACAGGAAAGCTTTCAGTAGCCAGCGACTCATTGATGTCTGCTTGCATCAGGAGCAGTGATCCATAACTGACAAGGATCCTATTCCACCTGCAACTGGTAGCCCTGGAAACACCTGCAGGAAATCTGCCTGGATAATCATTGAAATATGAATGTAAAGCTAATCCCTAAAATGTGCTATAATCAGAAGTGTTGGTCTGAAAGGCAAATATACACCAACCTTTCTGTAAGCTATGACATATCGCTTGTTCAGGACCAACTCCAAAGAGAACGATTAATGCTCAAATGAAAACACTGACAAGAACGTATATGCAAGAACCTGGTTTGATAAAGGAAGTTAGAAGATTTCCTAACAACACAAAGATCATGGGAAGGTATAGGCATACGAGTTTGATGAGGTATTCAATTAACCAGTTCCAGAATATCCTTCAGACACGCAATCGTTTAATTGTGAAGCTAGCTAGAAAAGAAATGTGTAAAGCTAAATCTCTTCATAAAGATAGTAAGCCCACTTACCCAGATGGTGTCTCAGCAGATCCAATCAAAACAGTTATAATTTTAAATACAGAAACACACCAGTAGATTAGAAGAAAGACTAAATAGTTCAATTACTAGAATACGAAAGACCTGCAGTGAAGCCCACATTATAGGGATGCGAGATTAAACTGAATCATTTTAGAATATTTGAAAGCGGCCATAGATAACCAGCTGAGGATCGAGCAGGCAAGTTTTGACAAAATTGATTTGACATTGACCAGATAATTGCCAATAATTATTGACTCGTGTATGATGGAATGCATCTTTATATTGGAAAAGTAATTTATGAGAAGCCATTTAACAGTTTTTACAGGAAATCATTTTGTAAATCGCTCAAGCGATATTGAGAACCCCGTATGTCTACACTAATATAATTAAAAAAATTACCCTTTCACTTGTTAAAGATCTTTGAATGACCTTGAGATAAGAACTGAGGTGAGACAGAACTGTCTAATCACCAATCCTCATTTCTTCAGTTGTTACCGCATTATAGACAACACGGTGTTCACATATGATAATGATTATCTGAGCGAATAACATGAAATGGCTCTTCTATTTCATAACCACAACCAACAGCAAAATAACAGAAATATGCTTACTAAAATGTTTCTCAATATAACTTGACTCTTCACAGACAACAGAAACAATATTTGAGAATAAAAGGAGCAAACGCCTTGAGACTGTTTTATGGGAGACGATATAACTTCGTAGCAATATAAAGTTCGGAGGCACTGATATATTTCAAATGAGGAATACTACAGAAGGCAAAGACGCTTTTTGGCATTACGTGCATTTAAGAATATCAAAATAAATCAGTCTACACACCAATGCAGATCTTCAAATACAATGTCATGTCCCTCTATTGCACGGCTCTGTGACGTTGGGAACAAACATAACTACAAGTTCAAGACTTTCATAATTGAACGCTTGAACCAAACTGAGGGAATACAATGGTAGGATCCATTCATTAATACAATCATTAGAACTGTGGGAAAGAACAAGACAGATGCACGTCAAAAGAAGACGGTGTTGACAATGACAACATTAAGAAACAGTTAGGGAAAACTTATCGGGACCGGCCCCTACTTCGGTACAATGATATATACAAGAAGGATATGAATGATGCAGGAATCGACATGAAATCACTGGAACCACGTCACAGAACGTGTTGCATCGAGCTAAAGAATTAACCATGGAGAACTGACCAATGAGAAACTGATTGCCGATATGGTAACGGCTCAGGGTTTGAGAGGTCATGCTGCACCATGCGATGCCGCAAACGGTCATGACTTGTGTGGCACACACCATGGAAGACGCTTCTCTGCTCGAATTGGTTTTACTACTCACATGCATTATCGTCATGGACTGTAGTTGCATGTCTTTTTTCAAAGCACTATCGTCTGACAAGATGGAAAGAACCAATCAACCAATGAAGTATATTCATATACAAGTACATTTCAAACCACATCTCCACTTTGTCATCAGTTGTGCCGTAGATTATATGAATGTAGACTTTTCAATCGAAATGCCTCCTTCCTGAATGTGTACATCATGCGGATTAATTATGCTATGTTTGCAGACATATAACTTCGCTGTCATAAAAGATGTTCTGTTTGCAGACACATAATTAAGATGTCACAAATGATTTTATGTTTGCAGACAAATAACTAAGCTGTCACAAAGGATACCATTTACACCGATGATATAAAATACATAAAGTGGTTTTATGTAATGATTGTAATGTCGATGACCAGGACTGGTGTGTGACACAATCTTAATCGTGTGTAACGAATGCATGCTGAACACAAGAAGAAGATCGATACGTTTTACAAGTCTAATGATGCGCAGGGTTTCTATAAATCATCTTAACGATCTTTAATTGTGCATGCGTCCTACAACTGAACAGTAATAAGAGTTATAAGATGAAAATGCATGTGACCTTTCGGACTAATCGTTCTGATGTGCGACCAATGGGTCACGGGCAAGGACTTCCTGCTCTAGACCGATCATGATCGTATTCCCTGATTGATAATTAAGATTATGATCTCAGTAGACATCCGTAAAAGCATCTGCACCACACCATCCCGATTTCGTGCGTATTGAAAGCTTGACAGCCACATACATTACCCAGATGGAATTGAATGATCTTGTCAGCAGATCTGTCGGGGTCCAGACAGCAGCAGTGGCATCTTCTAGAAGAGCATGTGCATGTGCATGTGTTCCGTGCTTGGTGAGAAGATCTGCTTCCATATTTCTATATGATAGATAGCATAATTGCTTGCGTTTGTATAGTACGTATGATGGCAGCACTACACACCTCTGACCCTGATGACCAATGGAGACTGTTCAATGATTGTCCAAGTTGAGTCTTGAAGCTGAGCTGCTTGACAATGGTAACGGCTGACCATTTGCTCCAATCTGATGTCCAGTCTACATGAAAATAATGTTGTTGCTGTACGAAATGCTCAGCTGCATGTCCTTTAAATGATACGTGTTACACTCTCTTGTGGATGTCGTTCGTACTAACATTAGTGTCGTCAGTGGCACGCACGAGTGACGATTTCATCAGGACATTACTATCTAGACAAAAAGATACCAATGTAAATGAAATGCAGCGATGCTAGCTGACTATTGTCGGACACTTGTGAGTTGTTGATTCGAATGTCCATCATGAGTAGGTTTTTCTCTTGTGAGCGCCCTGACTATGACGTTAAGTTACGGGTTGCAGTAGCTGCCCTCACATTCCGAGCGTGTTGATGAATGTGAACCGAGGTACTTCAGGCGGTTGTGCTATGCTTTTTTTTCCATATGCGCGTCGCTCAGTACTACTGGCATGACGTCGATTACCCAACCCGTCAGTCAGGTTGTTTTGACAATATTCCAGATCGAGCTAATAGGCACCTGAGGTAAGTGTCTTGACTAGTAAATTTTGCCTGAACTTGGCTAACATGTCTGCTCAGTATATGTTTCCTGACACTGCCTAGCATGTCTTATCAGTATATTTTGTCTGACCCTGACTAACATATTTGATCAGTATATGTTGCCTGATTGACTAACATGTCTGTTCAGTATATGTTGCCTGACCCTGACTAATGTGTCTGATCAGTATATGTTGCCTGACCATGACTAACATATCTGATAAGTATATATTGCCTGACCCTGACTAACATGTCTGATCAGTATATGTTGCCTGACCCTGACTAATGTGTATGATCAGTATATTGTGCATGGACAGACATGAGTCTTCCTTCACGACACTTGTGAAAGATTCTCCATAAACGAATTACAAACGACATGAATCGTTTCATTTATGATCATTATTAACATTTTCTATGGTATTTCAATTGTGCACAATTTCAATATGTTGAGAAATCGATAAACACTATAGTGTTCTAATGATGATGTTCATTTACCGCTTACAAAAGACCAAAATACAAATAACATAACTTGATAATCTCAGATATTGAAAGGGGGTCACGATGCTGAGCAACACATGAGCTGCAGTGGGTAGCGTTCCATAGCTGACTGTTAGCGTCAGGGCCAGCGAGCCATAGCTGACATGACCCTTCTACACCTCCACGCGGTGACCCTAGATAACATGCTGTAGCAGGGCATACTTGCTAAAGAGAAGGGATCGAAGAGGGAATGCTACCCCTCTACTAAAAACATTCTTGCTGAAGTCGGATGTGTTGGACCGAAAGGTACAAATATCGCAGCTAAGCTGTAAGCTACGAAACAACGCATTCCGTTCTGTGGACTACATTCTTCTACTTAAGCCCTTTCAGGTTTTGGTAGTGGGATATTGAGTACAATAAAGAAGAAGATATTAAAGGGAGTCGCAAAAGAGATGTGATTAGACTAAACTTTGACCTGGACAAACTAAAAGACCCACAAATCACCGTCCTCATCCAGCAGACGGTCATTGATTGATTTTTAAAAAAGTCACTTCTGTCCATCATCAATGTGCCCATGATGGGAGCTTGTTATGCCATGGTGTCAGCTCTTTCATTGCACTGAACCCTCGCATGAGCAGGACAGTTGATCCAGGTCAGCGCCTGGAGGTTTGGGGCCTCAACAGCAGCTATCCACTCGTACCTAAGATATCACTTCTGTACTTTCTGAAGTACGGCGGGCGCGTCTGTCACGATGACTGCCTTTGCTGTAGAAGTCTCATATTTCCCTTTATGTGCTGAGGTCACTGCTTGCGTCTCCATTGTTATACTGGATGTTGTTGAAATGTATGCCTTTCTGCACTCAGCAACGACATCTGCTCTCACTCTAGCCGAGAAACCCCAGCATAATGTCCCACTGCGCACGACTGATCCGTCGGTGTATATGACAGCGTCACTCTTCTGGGTGTTCTCAGATATCAGCTGATTTACCTCGTGCTCTGCACTCTCGTTGTTCCATTCTCTGCATTCCTTGCCTAAGGTTACGATGACTCTCTGGTACTCTATCATTCCATCACCAGTGTGGACTAATTCTTCCCCATTGGCTATCCTCTCAGCTGGACTCACGTGTCCGATTGTTGTCTCAGTCTGTCCCATCTATGACGACCCTATCTTGATTCTTGATCATCGGATGTCTGATATACTACCTTGCAGAGGGTGCCGCGTGTCTGTGGTGGCACGTAAATAGGCTTTGACTTTGCCAGTTTATGTTTTGATGTCACCGATAACAATCCCAACTTGTACCACATCATCGCAATCGGTGTATCTCTAATGCAACCCAGAACCAGTCGCATTCCTTATTTTGGAAGTAGTCCAATCTTACACATTGTGTTCTTGATAGTGTGAGAATGCCTAGTCCATAATCGATGGCAGACAACACGACCTGATCAAAGAGGATGAAAAGGAGGAGTTGATCCAAGTCGGCATCCGCCATGGTCTTGAGTGTTCCTAACCCTCTCTTGCATCTTTGTACAATGTGGTCAACATGACAGTTATAGGAAAGACTACGATCAAAACTCATTCCGAGGTATTTCTTCTTCTTCTTCTTCTTCATCGTACGCTGTTTACATCGTTATTTACGTTGCACTGTTTTATTTTGTTCAGCCTGTGGCTCAGTGCATCCGATTTCAACAGGCGTTTCTGTAGGGTTGCCCTCCTTAGCCTTTGGCTGTCCCCAGCCTAACTGCAAGGCAGCAGTAGTTTTTGGTCAGATATGTCTCTCTTTGGGAAGTTGTCTTGCAGGACTATCGAGTCTTTCCATCTCGTGTCTATAGGGTTTGGCAATAATATGATATGATGGACTATGTACTAGTTTGTACTATCCCGGAAGAGAGTCCAGTGTGACTGTGTCTCAGGATCGTCACCTCCTGCCAGAAACGTAGCATATGCATGTGAGTGAGGTATCTCTTTGCTCCTTGTATTTTCTCGGCTCATCTGCAGTGATGGTACGCCTAGCATTCCCCGCCACCTGGGAGGTTGTCACAATAGGGCAGAGGGTGCAATGTCCGCTGGACTGCATCTCTTCTGCGTCCATTGGGATGACTGATAGCAGACAGAGGTAAAGAGCAAGGCAGGAGTGCATTTATCCGGGTGCATTTCTGCGGCTCGACCGGGCCGGGCTGAGACTCAAGCCCCAGGTCCCAGCAATGTCGTAGCCTCCTATCACAGCGGTGCTAGATTTAGGAAGGGGTTGTGGCTTAGAGGTGTTCGACCGTAGTCCCTCAGATGGTAGCCTCGCACCATTGGCTTATCAGCCAAGCACGCGGACCAAATGTCAGCGACCTGTGATTTCTATCAAAGGAGTGCATTTGACCAGGGGGCAAGCCTGGTCACGGCACGGAGATGGTGTTCGCCTGGTGTGCGGACATCTCTCATGGTCATGGGTTGAGTCTCAGCAGTTCGCAGTGAGGTAGCTGATCTACTGCTTAGGGCACCCCGACCGAGAACTAATTTTTCTACAAATGGTTTCATACCTCATCGCCGTATGGGGTGAATATCGAGGAGCTTCCCGCCCGCATTGATAAGCCCCAGGTCCCCACCATGTCGAGGCTTCCCTTTGCAATCGTGCTGAGCTTTTGGGCGGGATTTTGGCTTAGATGCGTTCGGCCGTAATCCCTCACCTTGTAGCCTCGCGTTGTTGGCTTATCAGCCTAGTACCTGAACCAAATGTTTGCGGCTCCTCTCACGTTGAGCAGGATTACCGTAGCAAGGCCCTGTCATTAGTAGGGTAAAACTGACCTGTCGTCCGAGGGTCTATTTCCAGAACCCGTTCAATATTAGACCAGACGTAACAATAGAGGGCTTTTTAGTTTGTCAATGGCCAAGTTTCTGGAACCTGCGATCTCTGCAGGGTTAAGACCAGATTACCATAGCAGACGCTCTTTCATTAGGGGGTTAAGAGACTGACCTGTCTTCCGTGGGTCTAATACCAGCACATGTTCACTATTAGATCCCACGAAGGTGCTCTCGATTTGACAGTGATTCTATAGTATTGACGTGCTAAGTCAATATAGCCGCAGGCTCTACTACTGGTAGTGCTCTTCCGTCAATTCATTTTTAAACACTGAATGCAGACCAACCGAGCCACAGAGGGCATAACCACATATTTCTCAGGGTCTAAATCCAGCACCTGTTCCATATTAGACCCAAGTAAAATGGCCTTTGCATGTCAGTAATTTCAGTGTTGGCCGTGTTGAGTAAAATTAAGCCGCAGGCTCCACTCCTGGTGGTGCCCTTGCGTCAATTCCTTTAAGTTTCAGCTTTGCAACCATACTTCCCCCGGAACCCAAATACTTTGGTTTCCCGGAAGCTGCCCGCAGATACATCGATACAAGTCCTGCGGATCGCTAGTCGGCATCGGTTATGGTCAGAACTACGACAGTATCTGATGGGCTTCGCACCTCTGACTTTCGTTCTTAATTAATGAAAACATTCCTGACAAATGCTTTCGCAGTAGCTCGTCTTGCGGCGATCCAAGAATTTCACCTCTAACGCCGCAATACGAATGCCCCCGTTTGTCCCTGTTCATCATTACCTCCAGTTCCGAAAACCAAAAAAAATATAACCGAGGTCCTTTTCCATTATTACATGCACCATTATTCAGGCAGCCGAGGCCTGCTTTGAACACTCTAATTTTTTCAAAGTAAACGCGCTGGCCACCCAGGACGCTCAGCGAAGAGCACCCGTGGGAGAGAGCCGGCAGACGGTAGGTCAGGAGACAACGGGCAGTGTACCGGCGCGAGCCGGAATTCCCGCCTGCGCCTGAGATCCAACTACGAGCTTTTAAATTGCATCAACTTTAATATACGCTATTGGAGCTGGAATTATCGCGGCTGCTGGCACTAGACTTGCCCTCCAATAGATCCTCGTTAGAGGGTTTAAAGTGTACTCATTCCATTTACGGGGCCTCGAAAGAGTCCCGTTTTGTTATTTTTCGTCACTACCTTCCCGTGCCGGGAGTGTGTAAGTTGCGCGCCTGCTGCCTTCCTTAGATGTGGTAGCCGTTTCTCATGCTCCCTCCTCGAGGTATTTCAACTTGTCACACCTGTCGAATGTGCAATCATCAAAAGTGATGTGCGGAAGTTCAGCCTTTACTATGGAATTATTCAGATAGCGTCACATCATGCAGACCTTGTTCAAATTTATCTTGGTTTTTTAGTGCCGTACTACTGTAAGATTCCTTGCAAGGTTTCATGGGTGTCTTTGACTAACTCTTGCCTGTCTGAACCAGTCATGTACGTTAAGATGTCAAAAGCAAATGTCAACGTTCTCCCTGACCCTGTGGGTTGAATATTGGCCAATTGTACTGTGTACATGTTGAACAGTACCGATGAGAGCGGAGACCCTCGAAGCATTCCTGAACATATTCGCCTCGGTTCTGATCTCCACGATCGCACGCGTAGCGAAGCTGTTCTTTCCATCAGGGCAGCTGATATCCAACTAATCAGCCACGGGTTTAAACCACACTGCCGCAGACAGGTAATTAAGGTCCCAAAATCGACAAGGTTGTATGCGTCTTCCAGGTCGAGTGCCACCGCGACTGGTTCTTGCCTTGACTGAAACCGCTCGTACACATACGCGAAAGTTCCAGCGTTAGCCTAGGTCTCCTTCGCTGTTCTATAGCTGCCCAACGTATCGGGTAGAATCTGCTCAAGTTCAAGGTTGGCCATTATTTTTCTGGCCACCATCTTCTCGAACAATGCTCTATATACATTGCGTATGACGTTTATTCTATAGCTGCCGAGAAGAGTGGAGTCCTTACCGGATTTAGGCAGTGGGCATATATAGCTATGAATCCAGTCCTCAGGCATAGATAACCATTAAGCCAGTTCTCAGGCACAGATAACTATGAATCCGTTTCTCATACACAAATGACTTCTCTATAGTGCGGTATTTCTTATCTCTGTCTCATCCAACTGCACGGTGTGGAAATACTTAAATCCATTAGGACCAGCGTGTTTTTTTTTTCTGGTACGTTAGCTATAAATAACCTTTGCCTCGGTAATAGGGACTACATAAGATTCACCCCTTATGGCTACGTCGCAAATCCCTTTCCGAGTTTCTAAACGTGCATTTCTGTCGCTTTTGTCAATCTGGGCAACATATCGACTGAAAAAAAAACTTAGACCCTTCTCTTCATCTGTCTTCAGGAGCCTTCATGTGGTGTTTTGAATCTTGGAGATAAGCTGGCTTGTAGTTTGTCCATTCATCTTTCGATGCATGTGTCATGCATTCTGGAAGGTATTATCAATACCGAGACCTGTGCTAAACTCCTCCGACTGCTCGCTTTCGGACTCCCTAGCTAACGCTTTAAAGGAATTGGTAGCTTTGCGTTTCACCTCCTCCTTTTCGTTCAATGCGTTGACAGTAATGCCAGCTCTCTTTCTGGTTTCACGCCAATCGTTTTTTGCCGCTTCCTTTTCTCACCAGGCCGTATCAACAGCTTGAGTCCACCAGGGTGGTTGGACAAAAGATGATCTAGTGGTTCTGCGTCCGATCGTCTGGCGCAGCTGGTTCACTACATTATCCTGTTCGTAAGTGTATCTGAACACATGTTTGGCTTCCCGGTGTCTGTTGTGTTTTCCTCAGGGTATACGTACAACACACGGCAGGTGGTCGCTCTTTTGTGCCCATAATACGTATCAGCGTGAGATGGATCAACATATATATATATATATATATATATATATATATATATATATATATATATATATATATATATATATATATATATATATATATATATGGATATAAAAGCCAGGTCGATGACCCCGTCCGTATCTCCCGGCCGAGATGCTAGTCTAGTTCGATGTCCATCATTCACGACAGTGAGGTGTGTGGACTAATGCCTGGCTCAAGGCGACCACTTGCCTATTTTCAGTGACATTTCCCCACTCAATTGACCTAGTATTAAGGCATCTGCAATGAGGCACTATTTGCTCTGCGAGTCTGACATGTCCAACATAAATTCCCACTTTACGTCTTCGAAGAGGTGATCTACGAGAGCGTATACGTTGTAGATTTCCATTCTTAGTGGTTGATTGTTACTTCAATCCTTTGTATCTCGACATCCTCAATTTTACAGGTGCTAGTATTTATTTATGTATGGGGAAGTTCTTGCTTAACATACATCGCCAGTCCCCGCTTACCGGGCCCGCATGGATTATTGTAGCACCTGCATCCTGTACACTTGATGGTAACTGTACACTTGATGGTAAATGTACACTTGATGGTATCTGTACACTTAATGGTAACGGTACACTTGATGGTAACTGTACACTTGATGGTAACTGTACACCAATTCTTGGAGAATCACTTCACGTTGGGCAGCGCTGCGGCAATTCCAGTGCGCCTATATGGACATTTTTTAACCCAATTCTAACTGACTTTCTTCGACATTTTTAACCCAATTCTATCTGACTTTCTTCGACATTTTTTAACCCAATTCTATCTGACTTTCTTCGACATTTTTAACCCAATTCTATCTGACTTTCTTCGACATTTTAAACCCAATTCTATCTGACTTTTTTGACATTTTTTAACCCAATTATATCTGACTTTCTTCGACATTTTAACTCAATTCTATCTGCCTTTCTTGAACATTTTTTTACCCAATTCTATATTTCTTTCTTCGACATTTTAAACCAATTCTATCTGACTTTCTGCGACATTTTTTTACCCAATTCTATCTGACTTTCTTCGACATTTTTTTATTCTGGCTCTTTTCTGTCTGTATCTTCTCATCTCTCCCCTTCCTCTCCTGCTGCGTTCACCTTCCTTAGCGCCATTTGCTGGATACATCGACGTCAGAGCACGAGATCCGTAGCTCCCGCGATTACTCTTATGTGTGGTTTGTCATCAGAGTTGCCCTTTTCCTAGAAGAGTTGCCTGCGAGCTAACGCGTCTCATCTACTCGGTTTGTGGTCGGTTTTCTCCACCATTTTTATCGCGGTGTCAAATTATCTTACGGGTCACCGTATATACACCTGTACTATACCACAAGACTATGGTTGGAGGACAGCTACCAGTCCATCCATCCGGGTATCACTTTTTTAATACACACTCTAGCGGTCTTGTTATCTCAGCCTCTAACTGATCAGCACAACCCTGAGCACGCACATCGACACACGTTGATCTAGCAAACCGTTGGTCAGCAAAGACCCTAGGTGTAATTTACCTTTACGTTTGAACTATTTTGCCCACGGTCACTGCGAGCCCACTCGTTGTCAATAATAGGGCTTTAAAGATACAAGATGTTATGCAACGGTACACTAGACGGTAAACTACGTATATACATGAACACAAACTTCCACAGAACACGGCCCTGAATGTGAGTCAACAACTGTGAAATGTGAAAATGTAAGTCCGATTTGAAATATGGTAATAGCCTAAACAAATACAAACAGCGGAGTGAATCGTGAACACAGCCAGTCTCTATGTGTCTCCGAGGATCATTCCTGTTCATGCAGCAACTCTTATAAACCAAACCATACGTTCAAATAAAATAGTCCTACAAAAAGACTCCTGGACCGTACATCAAGCCATCTCAAGCCCCACATAAGATAGTCGTACACGAAGAAAAAAACATCAAATTGATGTCTTAAAAAACATTTAGTTCTACATTGCATTCCGTCCCACTGTGGGATCCCTGGAAACGATACAGCAGATTATCTCGTAAAAGCCGGAGTGACAGCATACAGACTCGCCATCCACAAAGCTATAAAGAAGAGTTAACACTAATCAAACGATTCATGAGAACATAATGAATGTCACAACACAAAATATGAAATCCCAAAAATACGACAGCATAGACAAGATGGTAGAAATCGGCAGACACCGCTCGTCAGACTCATATATAGACATTTCAGACTCAAGGCCCACTTCTACGGAAATGGTCTCATACGCTTCGAAAGTCGCGGTTGTGGAGCACCAAAGGAAACATCAGAATATATTCTGCACGACTGCCTTACCTATGCAGAATAAGAGAAGCTGGCAGACCCCGAGGAGCGTCTTGCTCGAAAAGCTGTGAGGGACCGACACAGACCTAAAACGCACGGTTTCCTTGTGTAACATCACTGGACTGGACAACAGCAACAGTTGATCGTGAACCTTCCTGGCCTCGACGCACAACAACAGGTGATCGTGAACCTCACTGGACTGGATGCACAGCAACAGGTGATCGAAGAAGAAACACTGTAAAGGCGTTGTGATTAAGCCCTGAGAAAACAATACGGTGCATGTGTCCTTAAGGAAACCTAGTAGTGTTTCCATCGCCATTTTTGCAACTCCTGCGACGTCGCATATGCCATATTGTATGGGTTCTTGTCGATCCAATGGCTATATTATATTCATGGAAAGAGTGGAACTGCTGAACGGGCAACAGCTAGTTTCCAAAAGAAATATGCCCAAGCGTATCACCTGGAGAAGCCTTCTAGTTTCTCCTCGCGGTGAGGACACAACACGAGCATCATATGTTAATCTGAGATATTTGGCATACCCGTACAATGCTAACTGGACCGTATAATAATCGGCGTGATATAAACGATGACAGAAATATGTAAGAAATGCCAGAAAAGATATAAGCAGTGACATAACGATGTAAGCGATGCCAGCAATATGTAAGCCATGCCAGAAAGATGTAATGAATGCCAGGAAGATGTAAGCCATGCCAGAAAGATGTAATGAATGCCAGGAAGATGTAAGCCATGCCAGAAAGACATGCACAATTAATGACAAGCCCAAACAACCGGATGTGGACATTGTAGCACTTCCAGAAACGCGGTTAGAGGGATCGGAGTCACTGAATGAGAACACCTTCTACTGGCAAGTGAAAGCAGCTGAGCAAAGAAAGATTGGGGCAGGCTTTGCAGTACACCAATCTCGAATTCACATGGTTGAACCAGGTGAAAATGGTTCAGTAGGCATGCCTACACTTCATCCCATGCCACAGTAGGATCTGTGATCTCAATGTATATATCATGTGCTCCACACCTGCAGTCAAAGATGAGTTCTTCGAAGATGTACCAGCAGTCATTAGTAGAATGTGTAGTCAAATGCAGGTTGTACTACTAAGGGACTCGAATGCTAGAGTTGCTGCCGATCACATCCTTCACGGCTTGGCAATTTTGGAGTTGGTAACATTCAATGAAATGGTTAAGGGCCCCACAAGGTGTATGTTTAACATAAACTCTCTCTAACCGACTCATAATGTCATAACGAGCTCGAACATAAGGTATCGTACATCCACCCATCATTAAAGCACGTGTATCCTCTATAACTCATTCTTGTCAAAAGGTATCACCTCAAGTAAGTGCTCCTGACACGCTCTTACCAAAGTGCAGACTGTGATACCGATCATGCTTTGGTCCACTGTGCAATCACGTTGATGCCGAACAATATATACCACACTAAAAGCTAAAGCAAGCCACGTATCGACGCAATTAGAATATCAGACTATGCGCTGATCTGAAGAGTTAATAGGTATTTTGAATACACTCTCCATATACATGATCATCACACTACTGTTGCAGAGACGTTTGTAAGGACAAATATTATATCAAATGCTTGATTTAAAGCAAAAGTTAAGGATAAAGCACCCTTGTTTAAGGCGAAGTACTCGGTTCTGATTAAATGCAAGAAGGTTTCACATGAAAGGAATATACACCTTTAAGTCTGACAGATGCCAGGTGCAACATTCAGCTTGACACTATGCAAAAGAGTAATGTCTATATCTACAGGAAAACACTCAAACTACAGCCCAAACATGAAACACCAGCCACAAGTATAAAGTTGTAAAGAATCATGTCGGTCCTGAAAGTAGGAAAACTGCACGTCTCAATTATATCACAGCCGAGAAAATAACAGCACGCTCATTAATGTTAGCGATATTTGGACAACTTATACCACATAAGAGCACAAATGTAGCACCTTCCAACTATGGCACCTGTGATCTATTCTTGGACTTACATGTTGAGACAGATTGACGAATGAAGAAGTGTACTCTCATGTTGGTCTCCCAAATGTGTACACTTTCATTTGGAACTGAAGATAACAATGGCTTGGTCATGTTTGTCGCTTGGAAGACGGTCCAAAATATTTAGTATATGGGCAGGTGGCGATAGAAAGAGAACAGTAAGCCGACCACTGCTAAAGTATAACGATGTATATAAGCGTCATATACATAATATGGTCATTAATATGGAAGACGGAGCTGGAGACCGTTCCAAGTGGGATAGGACCTGGAGGGCCACCACACGATTGGTGAAGAGAAGCTTCTGAAACACTGGAATGTGAAATGACCACGCTGAGAGCAGAAAGACAAAAACCAATAAGTTTACGCGTTCTTTTCTAATCACTCCAAATGGGATCATCCTAGTGCCAGTTGTGACTGAAAGGGGGATACTTATATTACTATATTAACTTATATTTACATACCCTGATGATTCAACGACAGACTACTCATCAATTGGAGTTCCTGAATCTGAGATTTGTGATTAACCATCCCTTTGTCGAACAAAATATCGTTCCTTAATATGCAGTGTGATTTGTACGCTCTTTGTCGAACTAGATGGCGTTACACAACCTGATATATGTGATTAACACTCCCTTTCTCAAACATAATATTGGATTGAAAATTATGTTATTACATAATGTAAAATTAATCCATCTGACATGTGTGATTAACACTTCATGTTTCCCACACGATGGCTTTGCTCAATCTGACATGTGTGATTAACACAACATTTGTCGAATGAGATGACGTTTCTCATACAGAAATGTCCGATTAACACGTCCTTTATCGAACAAAATGGCGTTGTTCAAACCATACCTGAGTGAATAACACTACGTTTATTGAATAAGTGTCGATCATCAATATCATATGTGTGATTGACACACATTTTCTCAAACAATATGACTGTTCTTAATCTGAAATGTGTGATTGTCACTCCCTTTTCCGAAAAAAATATGAGGTTCCTCTATCTGACATGTGTTTTTAATATTCTCCTTGTCGAAAACGATGTTTCTCTTTAATATTGCATCTGTGATTACTACGCCCTTTGTCGAACACGATGGGGTTTCACAATCTGAGATGTGTGATTAACACTTCCTTTTACAATTGAGATTGCGTTTCTCAATCTAAAATGTCGGATTAATACGTCCATTGTCAAATAGAATCGCGTTTCGCAAACCCTATCTGAATGATTAACACTGCCTGTGTCGAGTAATTGTCGATCATAAATCTGACATGTGTGATTTACACTAACTTTCTCATACAATATGGAGTTCCAAATTCAGACATGTGTGATGTAAACTCATATTCCCAAACATATTGACGTTCCTCAGTCTGACATGTGTGATAAACACTCTATTTGTCGAACACGATGTCGTTCCTCAGTTTAACATGTGTGATTAACACTCTATTTGTCGAACACGATTTCGTTCCTCAGTATTAAATTAATAACCCTCCATGTGTCGAACACGATGACAATCCTCAATTTGACAGTGGGTTTTAACACGTCCTTTGTCGAATGAGATAGCGTTCCTCAAACTGACATGCGTTTTTTAACACCCCTTTTGTCGAACACGATATCTTTCATCAATCAGACACATGTGATTATCACGCTTTTGTCGAGCAAGTTGCGTTCCTCACTCTGACATGTGTGATTACCACGCCCGTTTCAGAGCACGATGACGTTCCTCAATCTGACATGTGTGATTGGCACTTCTCTTAATAAATAATTGAGAGTTACTCCATTTGACATGTGTGATTAACACTTCATTTGTCAAACACGATGGCGTTTTTTTTGCAATCTGACATGTGAAATTACCACACCATGTGTCGAACATGATGACCTTCCTAAATTTTACATCGAGTTTTAACACTTCCTATGTCGACTGAGATGTCGTTTCTCAAACTGACATGTGTATTTAACACTTCCTTTGTCGAACACGTTGCCATTCCTCAATCAGACGTATGTGATAACCATGCCCTTTGTTGAACAAAATGGCGTTTCTCATTCTGACATATGTGATTATCACGACCTTTGTCGAGGAAGTTGCGTCCACAATTTTACATGTGTGATTAACCATCCGTTTCTCAAACACTATTTGTTTCCTCAATCTGACATCTTTGTTTAAGAGTTCCTATGTCGAATAAGATGGAGTTTCTTCATCTGACACGTGTGATTAACACGTCCTGCGTTGACGAAGATGGCGTTCTTCAATCTGACATGTGAGATTAACACTCTTTTTGTCGAACAATATGGCGTTCCTCAAACTGACATGTGTGATTAAAATGTCATTTTTTGAATGAAATGACCATCATTAATTCGACATGTCTGATTAACACTTCATTTCTCAAGCAATATGGTGTTCCTCAAACTGACATGTGTGATTAACTCTCCTTTTGTCGAACATATAGCGTTCTTCAAACTGACATGTGTTATTGACAATCATTGTGTAGAACAAGTTGGTGTTCCTCATTCATACATTCATTATTAACAACTTTGTTGTTAAACTTGATGTCCTTTCTCAATCTGATATGGAACACTTCCTTTGTAAACCAAGATGTCGTTCCTCAATCTGACATGTGCGATTAACACTTTATTTATCAAAGAAAATTGTGTTTTTTTCAATATGACGTGTGATTAACACTCCAAGTGTCGAAGAAGATGGCGTTCCTCAATTTGACATTGGCTTTTAACACTTTCATTGGCGAATGAGATAGCGTTCCTCAAACTGGCGTGTGTTTTTGACCTTCTCTTTTTCGAACACGATGCCGTTCCTCAATCAATCATATGTGATTACCATGCCCTTTGTCGAACGAGATGACGTTTCTCATTCTCATTTATGTGATTATCACGCCCTTTGTTGAATTAGTTGCGTTCCTCAATCTGAAATGTGTGATTAACACATTCGTTGCCGAGAACAATGGCATTCCTCAATTTGACATGTGTGATTGACACTTCTTCTATTAAATAATGTAAAGTTTCCATATTTTTCATGCGTGATTACCACTCCATTTGTCGAACACGATGTCGTTCTTCAATCTGACATTTGATTAACACGGCATGTGTCCTACATGATGACGTTCATCAATCTGACATGTGTGATTGGCATTCCGTTTTTCAAACAATATGGAGTTCCTCAATCTGACATGTGTTATTAATACGCCCTTTCTCGAACAAGATGACGTTCTTCAATCTGATATGTGAATTGACACGTCCTGTTTCGAATAAGATGTCGTTTATCATTGTGAAATATGTTCTGAACAATGCGCTCCTCAACCTGATATGTGTCTTTGACATCCCGTTTCTCAAACAATATATTATTCCTTCATCTGACATTTGGGATTAACACACCCTTTGTCGAACACGATGGCATCTCTTCAATATGACATGTGTAATTAACATGTCCTTTTGTCGAATGAGATGGCGTTCCTCAATCTGACATGTCCGATAAACACGTCCGTTGTCGAACAAAATGACTTTTCTTAAAACCTATCTGATTGGTTCACACTGAATTTTTGAAATAAGTGTCGATCTTCTATCTGACGTCTGATTGAAACTCCCTTTCTCAAACAGCATGTTGTTCCACAATTTACCATGTCCAAATAACATCCCTTTTGTCGATCACATTCACGTTCTTCCATTTGACATTGGTGATTAACAGTTAATTTGTCAAACACGATGTCTTTCCTCAATCTGACATGGTCATTTTACACTCCCTTTGTCGACCAAGATGACGTTCCTCAATTGTACATGTTTGATTGACACTCCTATTGTCGAACAAGATGACGTCTTAATCACTGGAACCTATGGATCCGAACGAAATAACAGCGGATCTAACAGACCAGACACCTGTCATGCGGGCTTCACAGGATCAAACCGCCCAGCAGATTGAGATATAGACATATGATAGAGCTAAGCGTACGTCTGAAGTAAGCATTACTGCTGAGAAGGAACGTTTGATAGCGGACTTGGATTGCGTTAATTAAAAAAAATTGGAGAAATTACCTCATTTCAGAAATGGAATTAGGTAGAGTCGTGTAACACTTATACAGACGGTAATGACATATGTGGGACTAGCACGATGAACTCAGGTTAAAGTATACATTTGCATATATTAGTTTTTTTTACCGTTATCTGTGTGTGGCGTAAATGTGGAATGATTAGGGGGTATGTAAGAATTAAGGAAGGCATAAAGGTTAACAATTCCTTAGAAGGCGGTGTCTGAAGTAAACGTCAGGCAATGAGCGAACCACGTATCGCAAAGGATGGCCAGTCTGACGCTAGACTGAACGCGAACAAAGGATTCTTTTCAACCAGTGGGATGAACATGAGACGCACGGTCGATTGATCTAAGGTTGAACGTAAAATAAAGTGTTCTGCGCCAGTTAATGTTACCTGCGACCAACGGTAACATGTGGACGTGACGTTCGGTACAGGAAAGACCAGTTGCCTTTGATATCGGGAGTTTGGGGAAATAGCGTTAAATTAGTTAGGTTACAAAACTCGGTTGTAATTCCCTTTGACTAAGACGCCAACAGTTAACGGAGCTCTTTAATTTGGACAATAGTAAACTGTGTCTGGACCGGTTAGCATTACCACCATTAATTAAACCGACAGCTGGAAGATTCGGTTTTGACACAGACATAGTTAGCAGTAGTCTTTATCGGATTAAGTTAGACGTTAGCCATAGTTCAGTATCTGCTGAACGCGGTCATAGCCAGATCATGACGTGTGTCTCCCTAGCGGAATGAAATGTGGATCGCACATGGTCATTTGTATGCGTGCTTATACTTTGACAATTGTTGGTTGTATAATCGATAGTGTATGCTTTGCATTTTTAAATGGTTGTCTATACATGCGTAGAGGTATTGATAAATGTAACAAGGTGTACTGATCTGTGCTTTGTAGAGAAGTGTAGCCCATCCATAATGTATGCCTCCGCAAACAGAGGATGACACGAGTTGCAGAAAAATGACTAGCATGCTGGGTCACTGGGCTGGCTGAATTGCTTGTCACAGGCTTGTTATTGTGTATATTATATCACATGCACGGAGAGTCTTTGAATCAACGACTAAGTTTATCATAAACTGAATAATTAGAATGTATAAATTGTTCTGTAAGATTGACTATGGCATATATTTTGCAATTACGTTTGTTTGAGAAACAAAAATAATGTCTCCGTTTTTTGAGAGGGGGATACGTATCAGAAGAGACACTGTGATAACTAGCATGAGGATAACACTACGAAAGTTCGTGTCCTAGCAGGACTTAGTATGAATTGAGACACTGAAGGCAGCAATGAGCAAGGAGCATTCCTTTAGGTCTTTTTATTTTGAAAATTAAAATTTTCTGTGGGCACATGATTAGCTCGCGACTTAATAGAAACGTGATTCATAGTTTGTTTTAAGAAATATATGAGAACATGGTCGTGGAACTAGCATGCGCCCTGAAGTATTAGCCAGTCGCTCTATAAATGGTGAATTTGGCGCCCTGTGTCTAAGAGAGATCTAGATCTGTGTGTTGTCTGTGTGGAGACCGAAGTAACGATGTATGTGTGGTGTGTAGATACTGAGGGAAGGATGTATGTTCTGAAGAGTTACGCAAGTGTACATATCGACTAGGTTCGATCTCAATGCGTGTGTCGTGTGTGTAGACACCGAGGGAACGATACATATTCCAGATCGTGGGTATACGCAGAATAATTGAGTGTGTGATCGTATGTGAGTATAACTTTAATATATTGAATGTATTATTTTCAAATCACCCACCTGATGGGATATGAGTCACAGAATACAAACGTAAAGACGCGTTTTTGAGAATGTGTTTAGTGTGCAGATAAGGGGAGGGGAGTGTGCGGATAGAACTGGGTTGGATTAGTTGGGAGCAACATTAATATATTGTGCTTTTAAACTCCATGTATCCATTTAGATATATTGGAGTTCTTGTTGTATGAATATAATATAAATATTTAAACGTTGTACGAGTATGACATAATAAATATGCCACCTGATGTGTGCTATGGTATTTGCTGTGTATGGTCGTGAATGATGTGGATGGGTGTGGTAACATTTAAAATAAAGTAACCCGAGTGGAAAAAACTGGACTCTGCTACGCTCAATATGACATGTTCGATTAACACGGTATACGTCGAACAAGATGGCGTTCCTCAACCTCACATCTGACTTTAACACTCCCATTGTAGACCAATATGACTTTTCTCAATATGAAACTACATGTTTCAAACAAGTTGGCGTTCTTCAATATGGCATATGTGATTATAACGCGTTTTGTCGAACTCGATGTCGTTCTTCAATCAGACATATGTGATTATAACGCGTTTTGTCGAACTCGATGTCGTTCTTCAATCAGACATATGTGATTATAACGCGTTTTGTCGAACTCGATGTCGTTCTTCAATCAGACATATGTGATTATAACGCGTTTTGTCGAACTCGATGTCGTTCTTCAATCAGACATATGTGATTATAACGCGTTTTGTCGAACTCGATGTCGTTCTTCAATCAGACATATGTGATTATAACGCGTTTTGTCGAACTCGATGTCGTTCTTCAATCAGACATGTTATTGACACTACATGTATCGAATAACATGGCGTTACTAAATCTGCCATTTTTTATTTCCACTCCATTTGTCGAAAACGATGTCGTTCCTCTATCTGGCATGTGGGATTAAAACCTCGGTTTGTCAGAGAAGTTGAGTCAAAAAATCTGACAATTGTGATTGACATTCCGTTTCTAAAACAATATGGATATCCTCAAACTGACATGTGTGATCATGACGCGCTTTGTCGAACTCGATGTCGTTCTTCAATCTGTCATATGTATAACACTACATGTGTCGAACACGATGGCGTTCTTCAATATGGCATGTGTGATTGACACTACTTCTGTCAAATGAGATGGCGTTCCTCAATCTCAAATGTCCGAACATTTTCCGAATCTACAAAATGTCGAACAAAATGGCGTTTCTCATACACTACCTTTGTCGAATAAGTGTCGATCATCAATCTGACATTTGTGATTGACACTAATTTTCTCAAACAATATGGTGTTCCATAATGTGGCATGTGTAATTACCACACCCTTTGTCGAACATGTTGGCGTTCCTAAACATGACATGTGTGATTAACACTCCCATTGTCGACGAAGATGACGCTCATAAATCTGACATGTGAGTGGCACTCCCTTTCTCGAAAACAATGGTATTATATCGCGTCCGTTGACGAACACGATGGCGTTCCTGTTTCTCACATGTATGATGGGCGCTTCTTATCTCAGCGTCCCCACAAATGTCATGTGCGATTAAAAATGCAATCTATTTGTAAAACTCGATGTCGTTGCTATATCTGATATGTGTCATTAACACTCTCTTTGTCGAAAACGACTGCGTTTATCAATTTTAATTATGTAAATAACCTATCTTTTGTCGAATGGGATGACGTTCCTCAATTTGGCACGTGCGATTAATAGTCCCTGTTTCGAACAAGGTTGCGTTCATCATTCTGAAATCTTTTATTAACAGTTACTTGTTTTCAAAAAAAAAAGATATATATATATATATATATATATATATATATATATATATATATATATATATATATTTATATATATATATATATATATACATATATATATATACCTTTCCCATAATTAGTTCACGAAGAAGAAGAATAACAAACAACATATCTAACCTCCACTGATGTAGATGCTACAAACGGTCGGTGCTATAGGTCCATCAATTCGAAGTTTCGTTATTAGAACGGTATTAACACACGTGACATCCACATAAGTATCCAGCTTGGATATATACTTTATCTCGTTGACACATGGAACATTGTCATTTATTACAGATGTAAAGTTGAGAATATTACCTGTAATGATGAAACGAAATATGTCAAAGGTCATCTGTAAATGTCGTCCATCAGTTGTTATTTGTAGATTAGAAAAGCATATGACAACCATGGAATGTAAACAGATGATGTTGATTAACTAAGTATGTCAAACTATTTAGACTCTCATAGCTAAGGCTAAGTTTATGTACGTGTAGGCGATTTGTAGTTCATAGGTGGAGTCGTCAGAAACCGTGTTAGTGAATTTTGAGAAGGGATTGGGGGACGGGGGGAAGAAGGAAGGGAATAAGAACCGGTGAATCAGCTGTTTCTTTATGTAGCCAATATTTGGCAATCCTGGTCCATGATTGTTTAGGAGAGGCGTGGAGACCGGTCAATCACATCTTTCTTTCTGTAGCCAATATTGTGCAAGCCTGGTGGGATAATCGGTGTCATTTTGTTTATGTGCCATAATTATATAATTGGCTCGCCCATGACACTGTATCTCCAACTATTTAATTATTTCACTTTTAGTAATTATGATATATTGGTTTTTTTCAGCAATTTGGGTGGTAAGGTTATGTGAGCATAACTGTAAAAGTTCCAGCACGAGCATGAGCGTTTAGGGCAGGGGTGATGTGGGCAGCAACTCTGATAACAAATGTGCCTGGATGTATGCCTAGGTCACTCACCGTCTCGATACAAGTCAAAAATTGAAAACTCGGGGGGTGGGGGGAGTTGGGGAAAACAATATGTTTGGTGCAGGTATACTATAGGTGTTGATCACTCTGGCGTTCCGATTAGGGTCCTGTGGGATGAGTGACAGACCGAGGCCAACATAGCTTAATGCGGCATTTTGAGTGACATGCGTTAGTGATACGTTCCAATGGCAGCTGAATGGCTAGGTCAGGACATCCTACTGACTTGCCATCGGACAGCTCTGATACTGCTTGATACTTTATAATACTAGATGAAGTTTGGCTCAATCAGACTGGCCATGGAGAGAGAGAGAGAGAGAGAGAGAGAGAGCGAGAGAGAGAGCGAGAGACATAATTTAGCTAAGAGTCTGTTCAGCTCACCGAATTAACAGAAGAGTGATTGATAGGCTGTTTTACGAATGTGTGTGATAGAACAGAATGACACAACCAGCATACGCCTTTGAGTCTTTGCCAGTCACACTATAAGGTGTATGTTTTGCGCCCTGTGCCTAAGACATATCTAGATGTATGTGTGATGTGTGTAGACACCCATGGAACGATGTATGTTATGAAGAGTTACGAAAATTGTCAGTACGACTAGGTGAGATCTAGATGTATGTTTGGTGTGTGTATAAACACACAGAACGATATATGTTCTGATGAATTAAGCAAGTGAACAGATCGACTAGAATATATATTGATGTGTGTGGTGTGTAGACACCGTGGGAACGTTGTATCTTCCAGAGCGTGGGCACACGCAGATCGATTGAGTGTATGATCAAATGTGAGAATACGTTGAATATATTGAATGTACTATGTCAAGATCACACGCCTGAGTGGATCTGAGTTTCACAGAATACAGAGGGGAGGACAAGTTTTTGAGAGTGTGTAGATGGTACGGATACGTGGAGAGCAGTGTGTGGCTAGAACTGGGTTGGATTAGTTTGGAGCAACAACAATAGGTTATGCTTACAAATGTCATGCATCTATTTAGTTAATATGTAATTCTTGTATTGTTTCTAATTTCATTGCACTCACTTTAATAGTTATTGTATGAGTAGGATGCAATAAATATGTCACCTGCCGCGTGCTATGACATTTGCTGTCTGTGGTCGGGCATACTGTGGATAAGTGTGGTAACATTCTGAAATAATAACCCCTGTGTAAACCTGGACTCTGCTGCATAACAGTACGACATGTAAGCTGGTGAGGTTTATGTGAGCATACAAATAGGGACAAGTATGGCTGGTGAGGTTTATGCGAGCATACTATTAGGGACAATTGTGGCTGGCGAGGTGTATGTGGACATGTGCAGTTACGGCTGGAATACGACACATCGATACATGATTATAAATGGCATATAGGTTACGTCAAAACTTAATTCATCATGTACGAAGCTCGAATGACGTATTGCAAGCATGGCAATCAGCGAGTCAGGTGGCGTCACGTCTAACGGCAATATGTTTAAGTTGGTTTTAGTTGTGTTTTGTTTTGTTTAGTTGTGTTGTGTTTATTTTTTTAAAATTGTGTTTTGATTTGTTTAGTTGTGTTTTGTTTAGTTGTGTTTTGTTTTGTTTAGTTGTGTTTTCTTTTGTTTAGTTGTGTTTTGTTTTGTTTAGTTGTGTTTTTTGTTTTGTTTAGTTGTGTTTTGTTTTGTTTAGTTGTGTTTTGTTTAGTTGTGTTTTGTTTTGTTTTCCTCTATTGTCGCAGTTATTTGTACTGAAAAGCACATTGGCTAATAAGACATGTTTTTATTCAGTTGTGGTATCTTCATCATGCTGGTCTATGTATTTTTGATTCATAATTTTAGCTTCATATAACTTCCCGATCTCGCTGTAAACATATTTCTCCATGACATGTTGTTAATCAACGAAGATCGTTCAACATTGGTCAACACCTGGTATTCAGCTCACGCGCGTGGATACAAGTTTCTGCAATAATCACGGGTGACCCACCCAGGACTCCGATTCGACTGTCGAGCTTAATGAAGTACGGATATTTGAGGAGAGCAGTGAGGCCCTCAACCTTCAATGCGCTAAGATATGTCTGTCTGATGATACAAATGCTGGTCTAGGAGGACAGACACAAATATAATACAGGGCAAATATAATATGATTGTTATCGACTGCGGCCGTCTGCATCCCATTACTTCCCAGATCGATAATATATCGTCTTCATAGCGACAGAGATATTAATATTAATATATATATATATATATAAATAAATAGAGAGAGTGAGAGAGATAGATAGAGAGAGAGAGAGAGATCATTCGTGCACGTATATCAACATGCATACATACATATATACATTCATGCCTACCTACATAACCTACATACCTACATACATACACGCATATATGCTCGCATACATACAAACATACATGCAAACACACTCACACGCATATACATATTTACATACATATATACATACATACATACATACGCACGCACACCCTTACACACAGACACACAGACATGCATACATACATACATAAATACATGCATGCATACATACATATATATATATATACACACATACATGTATTCCAGAAGACGGGTGAGAAGGAACAATACTCAACCTGTAGAACAATATTAGGAAGGAACAAAACCTATTGGTAATAATAGATCATTTATGTAAGGTGAGTGAGCAAGTCCACGTATGAGTAAAGTAGGCAAATGTCCTGCTTGGTAGGATAACAGGAAACAGTGAACATTCGATCAAAGAAGTGATACACACTGCATAATCATAGATTGGAGAATTGTTTCTTAGTTTAGATTCTATATCGCAGATTTGATAAACACATGCTGAAAATGATAAAACAAAAATAACAAAACTGATATTGTAATAATTGAATTGTAGTTAGAAGGAAAGGCTCATACCAAAAAAAAATGTATGCAGTGTCAAAGCAGGAATTAGTTCGATACAATTGAAAAGTGTTTAAAAGTTAATATAGAGAAACGATATAGTATACATTTAACCATTTTTTCTGAAAGGTCAGACGTCTAGCAGAACAAGATGACACAGCTTGAAATGTATAATAAAACATGGTTTGCAGTAGATATTTGTAAATATTAGCATTAGTCAGAGTCAAATACGTTTAGTTACTAGCATGGCAGATCATGACATTTTTTTATTCAGTCACTAACATGACATAACATAGTCTGCAACACTATCTCACATGCAATCACATAAAGTATATATAATATACAAACACATACTAATGCTAACTAGCTGACCCGTGCAGAAAATCAGCCCATTGTAAAAATAATTGCAACCAAGTGCAGTCTCCTTTCCGCCCCTCACCCAACGCCCCCCCCCCACCGCCTCTCACTCCACCATTTTGGTTGCATCGACTTTGAGTGTTTAGGCATTACCCTACTACTCTTGCCCTGAGCATTCCAGAGCAACACATGTGTGTAGTGCTGACACGGATTTCCGCAATGTCGTCCAATTCATCGTTAAAGTCTGCTTTTCAAGTCTAGCTCAAATGGCATATGCTTTGTTCTTTCGCACAGTTCTATATTAGAGAATATATTACACAATGGTATTCCTTCGGTTTGATGTAAATGTCCAGTGATAAAAGACTCATCTTATTCTAGTTGTACTGGTTTAAGTACGCTATTTTCACTGTTCACTTTTTTGTAGTTAGAGAACCATTTTAGGAAATTGATTGATACTTAACACACTTCACAAGGCCAACTATGCACTTCAATTCCTTCCTACAGACATGTAACAGATACCAACTTCAACCCCTATGATCACTTTCCAATACCGATACTAAAGACAAAACAAAACTTGCCTCATAGATTTCTGATGGCAGAACAAAATATGTCATTGGTTTCAGTTTCTCATTTTCAAAGTAGTTATCGACACTGTCTTCGTCTGTCCACGTGCACGATCAACGATTTCATGTTATCATTTCCGTTTTTGTGACACTATCTAAGAGAGCTCAATTGGTACGATCGATAGAGAGAAGGAGAGAGATTTAGAGATATAGATACAGAGAGAGAGTAATAGAGCGAGATAGAGAGGGAAAGAGCGATAAAGAGACACACACATATATATATATATATATATATATATATATATATATATATATATATATATATATATATATATATATATATATATATATATAAATATAAATATATACATATATATATAAATACAGATAGCGAGATAGATAGAGAGATACATAGATAGATAGAGTGAGATGTATAGATAGATTGAGAGAGAGATAGAGATATAGATAGAGATAGAGATAAAGACAGAGAGAGACAGAGAGAGATAGAGATAGAGAGAGTTGGTGGTGTTGTGTGAGGTTGGGAGATAATCCATTGTGGGTCTTATTAGTTTTATTTCTGGTACCTGTCTGTGCCATTTTGCAATATTTTCAAACATAATGGTCGGAATACATAATAATCTTCAATAAACACAAAGAGGCCGGCCTAAACTAGTTGTTGGGTCAGTCGAAACTGGTTGTCGGGCCAGATCTGACATGCGGACTGTAGTTTGGCCACCTCTGATATCGATAATAATATTCATTTTAATTTGAACATCACTGTAATTTATATGTTTTCTGTAAATAGGGCAGCCATGATCTATTTCTGTATTTGGATCTACACATTAGTTGTGGAAGTTGTTGACACATACAGTTTCCACTGTTTGGACTAATCAGCTATTAATCGTTTCAGACGGTACATAAACCATACATTCGGTCACAATGTACTTAAATCTTGGATTCATGTTTAAATTAGGCTTTTCCGCACCAATTAATGTAACCATTGTTAGGTATCTTCAAAAGTGAATGTAACATCTAACATTCAAAAACATATGAATATACGAGATGACATGTCAAATTATTATTATTCAAAACATCACTCAATAAATCAAACAAATTATTTTGGATGACCCTGACAGTTATGCCATATATATTGTCAAGATGATGATTACCCTATAGCGCATGTTAAACATATGACATTACTATATTGTAAGTTAAAGCAATAACAATGGCTGGTCGATAGCAATTAGATTAGTGTCATTTTATTAATACAGTTATGTTGTATACATCGTTTATTTCCCTTAAATAATGCATGCAATGTGACCAAAATGTATGTGCGGGCAGTCTCAATAGGTGGTCGAGAGTCTTAACTCATCTAGAAGTCTGAGAAATAATTCAGTTCGGAAGTCGTTCTAAATTAGTTAAGTTGGACCCCTTTTTATTTTTACATTAGCATCAACAGTGAACAGCTATAATAAATGTCAACTGAGGTGTAGCAGACTGATACCAACATGAACATCCAACTGGAACTGATAAAACGTTACGCTTTTTGCATTGCTAGTCATCATTATTTTATGTGCTAAATCTCTTTATTTATGTTTTTGCATTGCACGTTCCATGTTTAGTTGTTTTTGTCTTATATTCACTGTTCACTGCGATCTTTATCCATTTTATTAATGTTTATGTGCATGTTAATTGTCTGGCTAATTTTGTTCATTTACTATATAATTTATTCAATGAACGTTACACGTGTTTGTACCTGCATGATATAAGGGAACTAAAACGCTTCATTCTTTTTATATCTACATTTTGAAAAAAATATTGTCATTAAGTCCAGAAATGCACAAGCTATTAAAATAGAATTACAAAAAAAAATAGAAATGGAAATAATACATTCCCAATTCATGGCTGGATTAGTCTCACGTCCGTGTTGAACATACATTTTGTTATTGTTCTGAATCATTTCTTATTCTGTGTCTGATTATTTCATTGTTCTTCTATATTGGTATTTTTGTTTTTGATTACACGTTTCTCAGCTTATCTGCGTGTCCCAACGTCGTCTCCAGCGGAAACTGTTTTACTCTACGGAAGTTCAATGAATCATACGCTCTGCTCCATGTACGTCCTGATAGATCGTTATAGCAAAGGGAGTGAAGAACGAATTTATGTTTTTTTTTTTTCTGAGGTCTATACTTCTGGGGTACCAGATACTTGTTTCCATACTTTATCGAAAATCATTTCGTCACAAGACGTTACCTGCCCATCTATGGTTTGCCTTATCTGCACACATTGCTCCATCATTCACCAAAAACACTCGTGGCATGTTGGAAATGTGAAACTTTTGTGCGCGTTATTTCCAGAGTGGTTCTTACCAAGCGTCTCTCAAGAGAGACCTGTGCCAGTGCCATTTTGTCATCCAGTGACTTTATTAATTTCTGCAATATAAAAACACATAACTTGTAATTTTCAGAGATAAAAAAACGAAATGTTTAAAATTATGAAATACATAGTATTCAGTTATTCTGTAATAACACAGAATGCTCATTAATAGATTATGTAATTACTTGGTTTAATATCTTATTTTAGATAAGTGTTACTGAAATTAGTTAATTTGGAGTTAGAAAAATACATTTTGAGAATAGTTTTCTGATGTTTTTGTATACTGTCTACTGGGTTGTAGCCCAGCGTCATTGTATATATGTTTTTTTCGGTTATCTTTGTGAATAAGTGACATGTATTCAATCTTTACAAGTCTTGTTCACTCCATGTTCCAAACTTTTCCTTTGTCAATTTTTCGCCCTTCTTTCTGATGTTCTCCCCTAGACAGGTGCATGCACAAAGTGGATTGCTTGAATTTTCACAATGTGATAAAACCATTACATTGTCTGTTGCTCGATTATGTATATTAGATAAGGAATTGTTCGAACTTCCCACCCCTCCTCCTCCAAACAGCAACGCTGTTGATGTGGTCTTTATGGTGTTTTAATGACCATTTGTAAGCACCGCATTTTACAGGTGGATTTTTGTTTGTTCATGAGCACTATCCAATGAGCAAGTCTGGCATGTTTACAGGGTAGGACAGAATATACTATTCGTTATGTTTTTTCTTGGAAGGAAATCGCTGTGTGTCTTATTAGTTGAGACAGCTGGTAAGTAATAACATTTGCCCTCTACACTCTCGTCTGTATATCTTTAGATCTTATAGTCTGCCGTTTTCAGAAAATAAAAAAAACAAACTTCATGAATACCTAATTTATTTCACCTGTTTGAATGTTTCATCACGTATGTTGGGGTGGATACACATTGGCCGTCTGTTAAGATCAATTCGTTTGTTCTTTCTTGCTTTGAATCTGCTTCATGGGAAATTTATTTTCGTATAAGTGACTAAGAGAAGTGGTGAGAAAACATAACTTTGCCTGACGCCCTTTAAAATGGGGAACCACTCAAACATGCTCCCTGTTGTTCATAATGCATTCCCGCTGTCGAGATAAAGGGTCATGCTATTACTAAGGAAATAACCATCTAGTCTATAATCTGCCAGCATCTCATGTCATTTACTTCTTTTTATTCTATAGAACATTGTTCATGATTTGTCAATTTCAGACTGTTGTAAATATCGTCTTCTAAAGACCATTCACATATTTAACACAATGTAAACATTGCGTAGATGCATCTATTTCCTTTCCTCAAATTACAACTGTGTATTTCCTATTCGAGGTTCCAATATCGGTCCTGCCATTCTTTCTATAATCGTTGTATAGCTTTCGTGTGTGGCTTTGAAGAGAGATTCACTTTAAGTATCAAACACTCGCTTGTCGCTTTCATTTTTTTTTTCAGAAATGAACGTTAATCGTTCGCTGCTAATCGATCGATATCTTTCTAGACTTACAGACCAAATTAAATATTATGATCCGCCAGCTCACTGCAGTTGTTCTGCAAGGTAGTAGCATTTCTGTTGTGATACAATAAATGACTGCTGTCTTATGTTCCTTGCTATCCTAAAGGATACACATATTTTTAAACCACGCTTTGTTTCATTCTCCATCTGGTGCTGTGGAGGTTCATACTGTCTTAGATTTAGCAGCTCGCTAAAGTATTCTCTCGATACGTTTCTTATGCATTGGCTGTTTTTAAGCGGTTCCTTGATCTCACTGTTGATAATCGATGGAATGAATTATTCCTTTCTCACTCGCATTATTTATTTGCATAGGTAACAATGTATAGATGATGCATTACATACGGTTGCTATTTGTTCTCCACAGTTTTTACATGAATCACATTGTGAACAAGAATTAATATTCTGTACATGAATCATATTTTGCAATGATCATTGTTTTCATGTTTGTTCTGCTGTTTGTGTTGCAGCTTGTCTGTAAGCTTTGCAATCTCCCTTGGTTTTTATTCTGTCATTTATTTAAACATTAAATTATTTCATCCATTCGACTTTTTTACTTGTTTCATTCTACCATCTCGTGTGTCTTGTCAGTGTGCCGATGTCTGAAAAAGCATTTAACATGTACTATCTATGGCATGATAGTTTCCCAAAAAGGCCACTCCCAGTATATGCTGTCTGCATCTTTTTGAGTGTTATAAGAGGCTTTGACCTATCCATCTATTTATCCTTCTTCTTCTTCCTCTTCTTATGCTGGAAGACACATCTACTTATCCTTCTTCTTCTTCCTCTTCTTACGCTGGAAGACAAATCTACTTATCCTTCTTCTTCTTCCTCTTCTTACGCTGGAAGACACATCTACTTATCATTCTTCTTCTTCTTCCTCTTCTTACGCTGGAAGACACATCTACTTATCCTTCTTCTTCTTCTTCCTCTTCTTACGCTGGAAGACACATCTACTTATCCTTCTTCTTCCTCTTCTTATGCTGGAAGACACATCTACTTATCCTTCTTCTTCTTCCTCTTCTTACGCTGGAAGACACATCTACTTATCATTCTTCTTCTTCTTCCTCTTCTTACGCTGGAAGACACATCTACTTATCCTTCTTCTTCTTCTTCCTCTTCTTACGCTGGAAGACACATCTACTTATCCTTCTTCTTCTTCTTCTTCTTCTTATGCTGGAAGACACATCTACTTATCCTTCTTCTTCCTCTTCTTACGCTGGAAGACACATCTACTTATCCTTCTTCTTCTTCCTCTTCTTACGCTGGAAGACACATCTACTTATCCTTCTTCTTCCTCTTCTTACGCTGGAAGACACATCTACTTATCCTTCTTCTTCTTCCTCTTCTTACGCTGGAAGACACTTCTACTTATCCTTCTTCTTCTTCCTCTTCTTATGCTGGAAGACACTTCTACTTATCCTTCTTCTTCTTCCTCTTCTTATGCTGGAAGACACTTCTACTTATCCTTCTTCTTCTTCCTCTTCTTACGCTGGAAGACACTTTTACTTATCCTTCTTCTTCTTCCTCTTCTTTCGTTGGAAGACACATCTACTTATCCTTCTTCTTCTTCCTCTTCTTATGCTGGAAGACACTTCTACTTATCCTTTTTCTTCTTCCTCTTCTTACGCTGGAAGACACTTCTACTTATCCTTCTTCTTCTTCCTCTTCTTTCGCTGGAAGACACATCTACTTATCCTTCTTCTTCCTCTTCTTATGCTGGAAGACACATCTACTTACCCTTCTTCTTCCTCTTCTTACGCTGGAAGACACATCTACTTATCCTTCTTCTTCTTCCTCTTCTTATGCTGGAAGACACTTCTACTTATCCTTTTTCTTCTTCCTCTTCTTATGCTGGAAGACACATCTACTTATCCTTCTTCTTCTTCCTCTTCTTTCGCTGGAAGACACATCTACTTATCCTTCTTCTTCTTCCTCTTCTTATGCTGGAAGACACATCTACTTATCCTTCTTCTTCTTCCTCTTCTTATGCTGGAAGACACATCTACTTAACCTTCTTCTTCTTCCTCTTCTTTTGATGGAAGACACATCTACTGATCCTTCTTCTTCCTCTTCTCATGCTGGAAGACACATCTACTTATCCTTCTTCTTCTTCCTCTTCTTACGCTGGAAGACACATCTACTTATCCTTCTTCTTCTTCCTCTTCTTACGCTGGAAGACACATCTACTTATCCTTCTTCTTCTTCTTCTTATGCTGGAAGACACATCTACTTATCCTTCTTCTTCTTCCTCTTCTTACGCTGGAAGACACATCTACTTATCCTTCTTCTTCTTGCTCTTCTTATGCTGGAAGACACATCTACTTATCCTTCTTCTTCTTCCTCTTCTTACGCTGGAAGACACATCTACTTATCCTTCTTATTCCTCTTCCTACGCTGTAAGACACATCTACTTATCCTTCTTCTTCCTCTTCTTACGCTGGAAGACACATCTACTTATCCTTCTTCTTCCTCTTCTTATGCTGGAAGACACATCTACTTATCCTTCTTCTTCTTCTTCTTCTTATGCTGTAAGACACATCTACTTATCCTTATTCTTCTTCTTCCTCTTCTTATGCTGGAAGACCCATCTACTTATCCTTCTTCTTCCTCTTCTTATGCTGGAAGACACATCTACTTATCCTTCTTCTTCTTCCTCTTCTTACGCTGGAAGACACATCTACTTATCCTTCTTCTTCTTCCTCTTCTTATGCTGGACGACACATCTACTTATCCTTCTTCTTCTTATTCTTCTTCTTACGCTGGAAGACACATCTACTTATCCTTCTTCTTCCTCTTCTTATGCTGGAAGACACATCTACTTATCCTTCTTCTTTCTCTTCTTATGCTGGAAGACACATCTACATATCCTTCTTATTATTCCTCTTCTTATGCTGGAAGACACATCTACTTATCCTTCTTCTTCTTCTTCTTATGCTGGAAGACACATCTACTTATCCTTCTTCTTTCTCTTTTTATGCTGGAAGATACATCTACTTATCCTTCCTCTTCCTCTTCTTATGCTGGAAGATACATCTACTTATCCTTCTTCTTCTTCTTCTTCTTACGCTGGAAGACACATCTACATATCCTTCTTCTTCTTCCTCTTCTTACGCTGGAAGACACATCTACTTATCCTTCTTCTTCTTCCTCTTCTTATGCTGGAAGACACATCTACTTATCCTTCTTCTTCTTCCTCTTCTTATGCTGGAAGACACATCTACTTATCCTTCTTCTTCTTCTTCTTATTCTGGAAGACACATCTATTTATCCTTCTTCTTCTTCTTCTTCTTCTTCTTATGCTGGAAAACACATCTAGTTATCCTTCTTCTTCTTCTTCTTATGCTGGAAGACACATCTACTTATCCTTCTTCTTCTTCCTCTTCTTAAGCTGGAAGACACATCTATTTATCCTTCTTCTTCTTCTTCTTCTTCTTCTTATGCTGGAAAATACATCTAGTTATCCTTCTTCTTCTTCCTCTTCTTACGCTGGAAGACACATCTACTTATCCTTCTTCATCCTCTTCTTACACTGGAAGACACATCTACTTATCCTTCTTCTTCTTCTTCTTCTTATGCTGGAAGACACATCTACTTATCCTTCTTCTTCTTCTTCTTCTTACGCTGGAAGACACATCTACTTATCCTTCTTCTTCTTCTTCTTCTTCTTATGCTGGAAGACACATCTACTTATCCTTCTTCTTCTTCTTCTTCTTACGCTGGAAGACACATCTACTTATCCTTCTTCTTCTTCTTCTTATGCTGGAAGACACATCTACTTATCCTTCTTCTTCTTCTTCTTCTTATGCTGGAAGACACATCTACTTATCCTTCTTCTTCTTCTTCTTATGCTGGAAGACACATCTACTTATCCTTCTTCTTCTTCTTCTTATGCTGGAAGACACATCTACTTATCCTTCTTCTTCTTCTTCTTATGCTGGAAGACACATCTACTTATCCTTCTTCTTCTTCTTCTTATGCTGGAAGACACATCTACTTATCCTTCTTCTTCCTCTTCTTACACTGGAAGACACATCTACTTATCCTTCTTCTTCTTCCTCTTCTTACGCTGGAAGACACATCTACTTATCCTTCTTCTTCTTCCTCTTCTTACGCTGGAAGATACATCTACTTATCCTTCTTCTTCTTCCTCTTCTTATGCTGGAAGACACATCTACTTATCCTTCTTCTTCTTCCTCTTCTTATGCTGGAAGACACATCTACTTATCCTTCTTCTTCTTCCTCTTCTTACGCTGGAAGACACATCTACTTATCCTTCTTCTTCCTCTTCTTACGCTGGAAGACACATCTACTTATCCTTCCTCCTCTTCTTACGCTGGAAGACACATCTACTTATCCTTCTTCTTCTTCTTCCTCTTCTTATGCTGGAAGACACATCTACTTATCCTTCTTCTTCCTCTTCTTACGCTGGAAGACACATCTACTTATCCTTCTTCTTCCTCTTCTTACGCTGGAAGACACATCTACTTATCAGAAGTGTATATATCGTGACGTATTATATATATTTAAATATGTGTGCTTGTCTTATCTGGTTTGTGAAAGTTATTTGTTTTTGTCCAAAGTATTACATGGCTATAGGAAGACTTGATTAGAGCATTGTGTATCACATTGTAATCTCTATAGTTCTCCATCTTTCTTCCTTCATTGTTAATTTGATGTCCAGTTGGGACTCACGGTTTGTGTTATTGCATACATATTACTTGGGTTTTGACTTCTACAGTATTGACAGAAAGAGTTACTGAAAACTAGGTGACGTTTTGCAAAATGGTTGTTGATTTGCCGTAAGATGTTCTCGTTAGCTTCTGAGCCTACACCGTCTACTTTGTTGCACTTTGCATTAACCGTTTATCACTATAGAAAACACATCCTGGTATATACAACTCCGTGAATGTCACATACATGCACACCGTCTTAGACAAAATTTGTGTAAAGCATGTTACCATTCTGGACACCAAATCTGATTTTAAGTGTGAAAACAAATTTTAAAAAAAGAAAACGCTGCTTTCGAAAAATATAACAATGATATCACATGTTTCTATACTTGACAATGCAACATGGGATAACTGAGGGCATATTGGCATGAAATAATTATGATAGAAATCGTTTGTAAAATATTTTGCTGATATACAAATATACAAAATTCTAAGCAGAGTAGAGTAGTTATCTATATCAGAGTAACTGATATATTCGTCAGGCATGTGTTCATTCCATGCTGTTTAAAACAGCGACAAGGTCCAACAAGTCGACGTGGTTTCATCGGCAGTCTAATTCTATAGCAGCCTCAATTGTTTGTTGTCTACACATGCATTCCTAATACATAACATCTGCAATTGTCCCAGCGTTATCATGGGTCTCTATAGTTTGTCCAGAACTACAAAGGGAGTTGCTAGAACGTATTGACATTCTAGACGTCACATTATGTTTATTTACGACTCTCCTTGCGAGATACCTGGTGTAAATGTATCCTGGAGTGAGTATTACATCCTTACTGAAGAGCGTGAGGTACTTTTCAGGATTTGGGCGTTAGTGGAAAATGGAACGAGCTAGGACGCTATATCTTTCTGAGTGTCACCAAACTATCCCGACTTTCTTTCAGCAATTCCTTACTGTATTTGTTGTTTCCGTGTGTTTTTCATAAACATATGTGTTAGCCATTATCTACAGCAATATAATATGAAATGTGCTACAGAGAATTTACTAAAAAAAGTGGAGAGTGTGGATGTGAGGATACTAGTATAATAATGTGTGTCAGAATTGTTGTTTTTTTATAACGAACAAACTTCTCTTCGTGTTAAACAGCCTCATCGTATTCTCCACGGAAAATTATGGCAAGTCCCATCTAGCTCTTACAGGCCATTTTTTCAGTGTTTCTAAATTTCAATTGATATAATTTGGTAAGGGAAGTAACTATTTTATTTACGTTTCAAATGTGTGGACATTAAAAGTTGGAAAACATTTGTCATCTTTCAAGTCAGTTTATCACCAACTTGTGTAGCAAGTCTAGGACTTCAATATTGTCTAATGGTAGGTTGTTTTTATCTGTAGAAAATGCTAGGGAGTTGAGTACTCTAGAATGAATTCAGTGACGAGGATTCACATTTTGCTGATGATGAATCTGAGTTTGAAATAAAGTAAAATATTATCCAACATACTCTGCCTACTAAATCTGATGCTGAATCGGAGTTTGATATAGATAATAATATTATTCAACCTTCTCAGCCCACTGAATCTAATCACGAGATATGGTGCTGCTAAAAGACAAAAACGTTTGACTTCAACATTAACATAACAAAGAAGATGCCATTTTTCTAATGCAAATTCGAAAGAACATGATAGTGACTGGGTTTAAGTATTAAATTACTTCACCACTGACTGACTGAGACCCATAATTCATTCAGATTGTTACCAAAGTGTGACTGACATCGTGGAGTGAAGCGATAAATGCAACTCAGTGACACATCAATTATATTTGACGGCTACATACAATTATTTGCTTGTAGATATTATTCATATGTGAATTACTGTTATTCTGAAGTACACTAGGCAAATATGCATTGACTCGCAGTGGTTATTCATGGGTAGGTGACATTTGCGTGTGTGGGAAAAATATTTCTTATTTTCAAAAAATGACAATTTAAATGTTAACAATTACATGTAATATGTTATAAAATTATACAATACCAGCACATTCTTACTGCACATTGCTTTTCCATTATTTTGATATGTTACATGTGTGTCTGTGTTACTTGTGCAATAATTAAGAAAACTCACATTTTATGAAGAGACTGTTTTATAGAACAAATAGTGTTGGCAAACTAGTAAACACATCAAGTTCTTTAAGAGCTCTACAGCTAAGAGAGTTTTGAGCAAATATGGCCTTGTTGATTATGTCGTAAAGACCTTGGTCTGTTCCTTCGTCTTTGTTAATGTAGATAAAAGCCCATTTTGTTGCTCTGCTAATACCATGAAAAACCTCATCAGAACCTAACTTCCGAACGGTCTCACTACTGTGTCATTTGTATAAAGTCTTTGAAAGAACGCTCGTATCGCCCCCTCCCTCCCCCCTCCTCTTAGACAAGAAACTCATCAGGGGGCAAGTTGGATTCGGACCTGGAAGATCTTGCTGCGGCCATATCCGTAACCTGGCACAACTGGTCGAAGACCAGTACGAACGTAAACAGATCACATGAGTAACTTGTATCGGCAAGTGCAGCTCATGACACCATAAACCACCATACATTGTTGGCTGAGCTAAACTCCGAGACAAAGGATTGACGTCTCACGAGCCGCGTTAAATATGTCCCGCAAAAGAGGCGATTCATTCAATGTCACGTGGGGGGAGGGGGTGTGTTCGCTGACGAAACCAAATACCTGGGCTGGCACAACGAACAACCTATAGATACAGAGGTGACACAATCCATATATGCTGATGATACAACAATACCTGCAACGGGAACGGGCTTCCAAAGAAGTCGAATAGAAACTGTCAAATTATCTTTATACCCTTCGTCTTTATTACCAAAACAATTACCTAAAACCAAACCACAACAACACTCAAGTGTGTGTCAACCAACTCTGAAACAGAGAGGTGAACAGAAAGTTGCAGATCAAATAGCCAGCACACAGCATGGCCCCCGAATAATTGGCAATAAAGTTGGACCGTACGCTATCCTATGCCGCACATTCTCAGGAGACAAAACAGAAAATGCATTCGATAAAAAGTATCATAAGAAAACTGACTGGCACAACATGGGGAGCAACGCCAGATGTCCTCAGAACATCATCACTCGCTGTGTGCTTCTCTGTAACTGAGTACGCCTAACGAGGCTTGAACAACTCTGCACATGTCAAACAAACAGGCCGTACATTTACTGGATGACTAAAACCTACATCAACTGAAACAGATATACCCCAACTTTGATTATCCATAGAGAAAACGTTTTGGTTTTCCGTCCAACTGTAATTCTCCATATAGAAAACGTTTTGGTATTCCACCGAACTGTAATTATCGATATAAATAACCTTTTGGTATTCCGCCTAACTGTAATTCTCAATAGAGAAATCATTTTGGTATTCCTCCCAACTGTAATTCTTAATAGAGAAAACATGTTGATATTCTGCCAAACTGTTATTCTACATAGGGAAAACCGCTTGTCCCCCCCCCCCCCCTCTCTCTCTCTCAACGTGTAATTCCCCATAGAGAAAATCTGTTGGTATTCTCCCCAAATTGTAATTCTCTATAGAATAAAACGATTTGGTATCCCCCTTCCTATCTTGCAAACGAATTCTCCATAGAGACAATATTTTGGTATCCCCCCCCCCCCATAAAACTGTAATTCTGCATAGAGAAAACATTTTCTATTTGTTGCCCTCATCCATCCACGGATTATGTCATCCTTAGATAGCTTTATATTTTTTTTTTATTTTTCATACATTTATTGGTTGTGTATCTGTTGAAGATGTTGCTGATTGAAATCATGATTATTATTTTGTTGTTCTACATCTATACAATATTGAAAACGTCAATCATTATTTTGGTCATGATTTTTACAGCCATTGTGAGGATATACTGAATGAATGGTAATTTAATCGATGGCCATATATCAATGTTTAGGAGTGGCGTGTTTGTTCCCATATTTCTTGATGAAGAGATGGTGCAATACATGTGTGTGCCGCAAACAGTTTCCTTATTAATTAAGATACTTGAAATAAATGATATAGAAACCTAATACCTAATTATATTAATAGATAATCGCATACTAAATAAGTGAAGATTCATCATCGACAAAGTCATCTGACAAAGTCGTTACCCTCTCATAATGTCTTCACCTCTCTAGAAATCCGCACCTTTATTGTCTTGTTCTATGGTCTATTCATATTATGTTATATTACATGTATTAGATGTTTCGGCTTTTATTGCAGCTTTTAGTCAATATTCATAGATATCATATGATTGACTGTATAGTTGATCCTGGTAATTATATGGCAATGTAGTTTGTTCTATTTATGATGGTTTGAGTTATCCATCTGTATATGTCATGGCACATACTATTTCTCAATTGATCTTAACCAAAATGTATCATTTCTGGTACCTTCTAGAATCGTTTAATATGATATCAGAATAATGATTACATTGGTCTTGTAACATTAACATTCTCTCTGTTTTTTGTTGTTGTTGTTGCTTAGCACTGCGCTTGGTATCACGATTGATTGAATACATGTATATCGTGTATTGAGTCTACAAGAAACCGTACATAGTCTGTTGTATGAATCGATTTGTCCGTTTAATATGATGCTTCACGTCTTTAAACGATGCCCATAAAATATATTCGTGAATGCATTGATTGTCTCTGCGTCCAATACCTCGTGGGACAATGCATTCCAAGCATTAACCACTCTTTGAATAACACATTTTTACTAATATCTAACTTTGACCTCTACTTAGTGAATTTGTAGATATGTCTTCTTGTTGTTGTATGCGGTTGTATTTTTAAGAAAAAAACGTGTTGTAGTCAAATGTAACATTGCTATTGATTATCTTATGAACCAGTATTACGTCACAAAGCATAATTCTCTTTTCTAGACACTGTAGGCTGGTTGTTCTGACTCTTTCCTCATAACTGTCATTTTGCAATCTCATTATTAGCGTTGACGTTCCTATTTGTGTCTTTTACAGCATTTTTTTATATCATCTACGATAAGGTTTCTACACATGTACACATTACTCCAATCTAGGTCTAACTAACACTTTATACAGTTTGACAATCACGGTCTTAATCCTATGCTTAAAAGTTATGTTTCTGATTCCTAACATTGCATTCGCTTGTTTCACTGCTTCCTGAACTTGCTCACTCAATTTACGATCTAATATAGCCCATATGTCCCTTTCCTTTTCTTTCTTTCAAATATTGTTCTTGCCCATTCTGTAATTATGTTTCATATTGGATTTTGACATGTGGAAGACTGTACCCTTATCTGCATTAAACTCCCTTTTACAGTTCGCATACCATACTCCAATGATATAACAAATATGATCTCAACTTTTCCACTTCTGCTTTAGACGAAACACTACTGCATGCATAAAATATTATGGAAAATCAGATATGCCAGAAGCCATGTCAATACACGACAATCATACACCTCAGGTTAACCAGTCCAGACAGAAGATTCGAGTAGGTGACAATGTTATTTTTGCCACGTGTGATGTGCGAAAATTAGGACACTGAAGGAGCTGTCACATGACATAAGTACGTATTGATGGACAGTACTGGGAATGTTTGAGACAAAATGGATCCGTGTTTGTGAAATTTCCACCGAAGACGGTCACATTTTTTTTCACAGCGGCGAGGAATGTATCCACCGATATGAGGTAGGGTTCCTGTTCCACATATATAACAAACACTCAGTATTGCAATCCCCAAACCTCCCCACATCTCCAGCTGGCGAATAAGCATACGCTTAAATGCCACACATTTATGTATTACTGTGATTTAGACGTACTCACGAAGATGAATTGATGAAACTATTATTCGTCCAACTATAGAACTGAGTAAACAAAAATCTACAAGAAAGTAGGCCTTGATGACACGTTTCTTAGCGTAGCTACGAGTCCCTACTTCATCTCCAGAGGAGTTTTACTCCACGATATCACCTGCCACATGGGAAGCGTACAGTAACATAATTTCAAACGAGAGTTTCTACGGATTACTTGATATTGTTGAATGCAATTACATTGTGCTTTCAAACACGCTGGCTAACCCTAAGACTTCAAGAAGGACCACATGACACTATCCCAATGGGAAACACCATAACCAAAAAGACCCCATGCTGGTACAGACTAGATTCCGTTCCAGCATTAATAAAAGCAATGGGAGAAGCTTTCCACAGGCGGACATGGGTAATGACCTTGACCTGCTCGTGTTAACATTTTGCGTCACATTTAAGAAATTGACAAGACCACACGATTAAAGGATCAAATACGACCTTGTAGGTTACATGATCAGATATGCCCTTGGAGGCTACAGGATCAGATATGACCTTGGAGCTAACAATGAAACCCAAGCATTGGCATAATCCTTCCACACCATTCTCAAGGACACAGCTCAGACAACGATGAGGTAAAATACACACGGAGGTCTACGCCATGGGTCATTGAACATATAGTGTCACTGTGCAACACCGAGAGGAATCTCAAAAATGTGAAAAATAATCCACAGGGGGCTGACGAGTACAGGTCAAGTATAAGACCATACGGAAAACACTTACAGAGGCAAAGAATGAGTGGACACAAGCCACGTAAAGACGCGCAAGACTCCATTACCAAAAACAACAGTAAGAGAGCGAACCAGCTGGTTAAGGCCCCCATTTCATCAGGAGTAAGATATGGTTGTGACTACTCATCTTTCTGACTTATATTAATAAAATAGCCTTGTCAGCAAATACAGAACAGGAAAATACCGACGGATTGATCTTCGCAACTGCCAATGGTTGACCCACCGCAAGGTACATATTGGGACTCACTGTACTTAAACTGTAAAAGGTGCAACATGAATATCAACAAATCAACACAAGACAATGAGTAAAGGTAGGAAGCACACTGCACTTTATTTTCATGTAAATGAGGAGCAAATCATGGAGGTGCATGAATGTAGGAATGTAGGAACTGTTATTAACTGAATGTGGCAAACGATAGAGAGATAAACAAAAAAGAGGGTGCTATCACTTACCCGCTGTCTTCACTAGTAAGCCACGCCAAGATTTAAATCCATGGACAAAAAAAAAACAGATAACAAATAAGATCTTTATCTCTACCCCGTCCTACCAATGCCAGACAGGGTCATTGAATAGGGCTCAGGAACGAAAGCTACGCACCTGCACACATTGATGCCTACGAAACGTCACTAAATCAACAGAAGAGAGCGAATAACTAATATGAAATGTCGAGAGGTGGTTTGAACAATGTCCTGCCCAAATTACAAGTAACACAATGAAATGGTTTGACCACATTGTGAGAATGCAATCAGACCAATGTTCATGCAATCATCTACATGAGAAGGGAGCCGCGTAGCGCAGTGGTTAGCGCCCTGGCGTCGCATCTGAGTGGTCCTGGGTTCATTCCCCAGTTGGGGCGGTAATGTTTTTTCAGACCGTAATGGCTCCCGGGTCGATCCAACCTTAAATGGGTACCGATTAAGTCCGGGAAGTAAAAGCGGCGAGGGAGAGCAGATGGCTACCGCCCTCATATAGCCGAGCCTTTGAAATGTGAGATCGCTAACACCTCAGACCCTGCTATGTGATACTTTACTTTACATGAGAAGATCATGAATTAGTGAGAAAGTGAGACCACACAAGAAAAAGAATATCATAATGTTCTTTCCCAATCCCCAAATTACTCAATGTCGGTCACCATAATCTAAAGAATTATCTCCTAAATTTGTTACAGTAATTGCATAAGCTATTAAAAAGAAATCAGTATGTAACTAAAGAATAAATCAATGTTAATACAATTTTGTTTAGCCAAAGCAAAGATGCACGAAGATCCCATAAACGCACTAACAACACCAAAACCCATCACTACTGTACGAAAACCTACCTGGAGGCAGGATATATTTCCAGAGGTGGTAGAAAATATACCAGGTATTGGAAACAAAATCGGCCAGACTGAAAAAGAAAGGAGAGATACTACCCTAAGCTTTATAAACTACCCAAGCATGGACTGGACCCATGCCTACACCGACGGTTCTGTAACAAACACTACACAGAACGGAGGGGCAGGAGCATTCCTGAACCTACCAAATGGCAGAAAAATAACACTGTCATTCGCTACTGGTAAGTACACAAGCAATTTCAGAGCGGAGGCAGAGGCACTGAGGGCGGCAGTGGAAGAAATGGTGACACATAAAGAAAATGAAAGCCATATAGTCCTGCTTACAGATGCTCTCGCCGTAATCACATCGCTAAAAAGCCAGAAAAACACTGAGCTTAATGCCTTAAGAGCAGCACTCTGCAAACTGTGCCAGCAGTCAGCACCAAAAAGGGTAGTGGTACAGTGGGTCCCATCACACTGCAACATCCAAGGCAACGAGAAGGCAGACAGACTGGCAAAAGAAGCTGCAAGACTACCACAAACAGATACTAGAGTCAAAACGAAGAGTCAAAACGGCTTATCAAAGCCAGATACATGACCAAATGGGAAACCGAACATAGTGTAATGCATTTAGACAAATGTAATATAATTAGAAATAGTCAGCATGAGTCTACTGGAGGGAGATCATGCATAACACATATATTACAATTCATGGAGTAGGTTACCAAAAGTATAGATAAAGGCGAGGCAATGGACGTTATTTATCTATAATTTTCAAAGGCGTTTGAGAGTAACTTATAAAACATTATTTAGAAAGTTAAAACCACATGGTGTAGGTGGGGAATTTGCCAAGAGGATTGACAATTGGTTAACATGAATAAGGCAGAGGGTGGGCATAATTAAGGAGTACTCTGAGTGGTGTGACGTGAAAATTGGAGTTCCACATGGATCGATTTGGGGACCAATCTTTGTCCTGCTATATATAAATATATATATATATATGTACATAGTGTACTTCCCTGAAACGGTCAATGCAATGTGACAATAAATGTATGATCAGACAGTCTCATTATGCGGTCGACACTAACTCATATAAACGTCTGCGTTTATTTCAACTCGGAAATCATTTCGAATAAGTTAAGTTGGTTTCCTTTCTATTTTCACTTAAATAATGTTTAATGATTTGTAGTAGACTGAAACTACCATACATATTTATATATATATTTATATACATAACTAACATACATATTTACATACATATTTATATACATAACTACCATACATATTTATAACAAAACTAACATACATATTTATAACATAACTAACATATCAAAAACATAAACAAAAAAAAGATAATTACCACTGATAAAACGTCAGCTGACATTTACGTGGGTGGTGAGGTCATTCATCAGGTCACACATTTTGAATACCTGGGCTCTAGAATTGAAAAAAATGGCGACAGCTTGAAATAAATCAGAATAAGACTAGCTATGCAATGCAAATACTGTAAAAATCTTGAGAGCCTGTATTTTTCCTGTGGCGGCTTATGGTTGTGAAGAATGGACAATTACCAAAACTTCGAGACAAAGAATCGAATCTTTAAAGTCAAAATGTTACAGAAAGATCCTCAGAATACCCTGGACAGAGAAAAGAACAAATGTAGACATCAGGTAAGAGTTGAGCATAGAGGAGAACTGGTTTATCAATTCCATTTTGGCTAGAAAATGCAAATACTTTGGTCACATCAAGAGACACAATGGTCTTGAGAGAACGGTGATAGAAGGTATGGTGCCAGGCAAAAGAGGAAGGGGTAGACCAAGAAGATGATGGCACCAAGATATCCAGGAATGCCTGAGTATGCCAGTGGCGGAAGCTGGTGTTTTGGCAAGGAAACGAGTTTCTTTCAGACAAACTGTGATGAGAGCGACGTTCTACATTTGACATGCTACATGATGATGATGACTAACATGATGGAATATCAATATTCAAATAATATGTGCCAGAAATATTTACTGCTTTCACTAGCATGCAACAGGAATATGCCACATATAAAAAATGTGTTACCTGGTAAGTAGACACCTAAACATATACCTGACATAATCGCCAGTATGTTACAATTGAAAATGTCTAAGCTATGGAGTAATGATTTCAATAGGATTTTTTTTTGCATATGCATTACATTTACATATTCGTCAATGAAATTTAAACTGTCCATTCACTTTTTAAGAAACGTACACAGAGTTACATTAATTAGTGCAGAGAAACAACATGCAATTATGATTCCAAAATTCCATGATATTTTGGACAAATGTATGATTTATGGTCCTTCTGAAACGCTTATGAGCAGATCAGTCAACTCATTAGAAAATGTGCGTGTCAAAAATCATGTGTAGATCCAACTACATACACAAAACAATGGTTACCTAATTTACATAACAATAATAATTTAAATTGATGTTCAAATTAAAATGTAAAGTTATTAACGATATGATGGTGGTCTTTCTTTAATTCCTCACCTTATTTGCATTTCATTCGTTATATGTAGTAGATGGATATAACTAGTTTTCTGAATCAGTTGCCTTACACAATATATTTGTTTAGAAAGAGTCATGGAAACATAGGGATTAATATTAACCTGTATTGCGGAGGAAATAGTATATTGAACGAGTTTAGAAAGGATAAATTTTAAAAATCAAAATCGTATCCATCCACAATTCCTTTTTTTGAAATTAGGGACCTGCTAGCAAAATCATTGGCTGTCACATTCTCAATCATTAGCAAAATGTATTGTTCCAGGGGATTCGCCGTATTCAAAATAGGGCAACCAATCAGATCCAGCAAATTATAGACGCGTAAGTTTAACGAGCATAGTATGTCAATTGTTAGAGTCAATAATAACAAAAAAAGAAACATGATGCATTTAGCTAAGTTTAGTCTAATCATACATAGTCATCATGGGTTTACGTGAGCCAGATCTTGATAAACAAATATATTATAATTCATGGAGGAGGTTAATACAATGATAGATGAAGGGGAGTCAGTAGACGTCACTTATGCAGATTTCGCAAAGGCCTTTGTTATACGTCATCAACAACATTTTTTAGGATGTCAACATTGCATGGCAATAGAGGGAAAGTTGCAAAATTCAATGAAAATTGGTTAACGGTAGAAAACGGAGAGTGGGCTCACATAAAGAGTAATCTGAGTTAAGAACCTGTTTCGGTCATTATATAAATAAACCTGTCGGACATTGATATGGAATCAATGGTTACAAAGCTATGCAGAAGCGTATCATCTAAAGCAGAAGTGTCTCATCTAAGGCAGATGTTCATATTTATTTCATGTTTACATAACATTCGAGAATTGGTTGCGTGATCAGAAATGGAGTTTTAATGTATATAAATGTACAGTCATTAACATGGGTAAATACAATATTAAACACATTTAAAGAATGAGGAAGAACAATATTAGTAAAATATAATTCAAGGGACCTAGTGGTTATAACAGGTCATACAGGTAATGTGAGTGAGCAAGTTCAAGTAGCAGTGAAAAAAAGAAATGTAATGTAAGGTATGATAAAATGAAATATTAAACAGAGGAGTAATGAACTGATTGTCAAACTGTATAAAGCATTAACTAAACCTAGATTAGAGTATTGTATGCAGGTGTGGAGCCCTTAGTGTTGAGACGTAAGGAACTTGCTGGAAAGGATACATGTAAGAGTGATACATCTGGTAGTGGGATTTCATAATTACAATTGTGTAGAAAAGACAAACAAAAACTGTCTACAATATCTATATTAGAAAAAAGAGGAATTCAATGTGACTATACAGATTAATTATAAAATCAACTGTAAGGATACATACGAATATAACATGTTTTTTTTTTTTTAAAAACTACTACCAACAAGAATAAGAGAGCACAGTTACTGATTAACTAAGGAAATGTCCAGAATGGATCTTACAAAATATTTGCTTAGACAAAGAGTGGCGAATGCTTGAAATGCAAAGTCACAGAAAGCAGTTGAAGTGTTAACAAGAAATGCATTTTAGAGCAAGAACATGTTAAAGAAACTGGTTGTATGCAGTATCTGCAAAGTCGTCTAAGCCGGTATGAAGAGATTAAGTGAAGTTGATATATTCGTTTCAAATGAAAGTGTAAACCTGACATGCAATGGAAAATGTAATTTTGGAATTTCTAAATGGTCATGTAAATGTCAAATAAAATAGCAGTGTTGTCTGTGACACATATTTTCTCATATTTTCTTTTCTGAATTTACTCCAAAAAGATTCAATGATAATTGCTTACTATTTGTTGAATGTTTAGTGGTCACTGTGGTTAGATAAATGAGAAAACATCTAGTGTTTTTATTGTTAGTATTTGTATTGCAAAATGACCTTTCTCTTCTTTCATTCACTAACTGGTGCAATATGACAATATTCTGCGTTATTGACAATAACTAATCGTTAATTGCTCAAATACTGTCATGTCTCACATTGTATACATCATAAATGATAAACAGAGCCAAGGATGCAGTAGGATAACGAAAAGCTTACAACAACCAGTTACTCATAGATTTCAAACAAAGAATATTACAAAAGTCAAGGAGGCTTTATTTTCGCTACAAGATTTACGGATTTCAACATAAATAAGTCTAACACAAAAAATACATATCTTCAAATACAATGTCATGCCCCTCTATTGCATTCTTAAAAAGATTATAAAGATGTAGTTATACTTTAACGTGAACTTACGTCTGCTTGCTTTAGAGTACAGGACATGTTACCATGTTTTCTTAATGAACACTTGCTAAACAAAACGAAACAGCTCAAAAACGGTAATCCTGTATATATTTATGTTTCTTTGTGCAATATTTTTTTTTAAAAATTTGTATGGACGGTAACATCACAAGTGCAATGTATTTCTATAAACATATAATTCTCATCATATACATCTGGTTTATCAGTTCTTAAACGGGTTGTAACGTTGTCTGAGCATGTCTCTTCATTTCGCTATCAACAACAACAACAATAAAACAACAACGTGTGTTTGCGCCTTAACATTGTCGGCAGAAGACTTTCTTGGGGCATATTGTGCCCCAGAAAACGCAATCTATATCGTTGTTTCATTTGCAAAATTTGTCGTTGTTTGGCTACCCCGGTAAGGACATTGCCATTATATTTCCCTTCTGTCCAGTGCATTTTTGGCATCCTGCAGTGTCAAGACATTTCAAGCTGTTTCAAGTTGTGTTTTTCCATTTTTGAACGCAAGTTTCAGACCACGGCCACGACCATGTTTCAGACCACGACTACGCCCATGTTTCGGACCACGACTACGACCATGTGTCAGACTACGCCTACGACCATGTCTCACACTACGACTACAGATATGTCTCAGACTACGACTACACATTTATTTTCAGACTATGACTATGAATATGTTTCCGACCACGACCACAGCCATGTTTCAGACTAAGACTACGACCACGTTTCAGACTATGACCACATTTCAGACCTCAACTACGAAAATGTTTCACTCCACGACTTTGAACATGTTTCAGACTACGACTACGACCATGGTTCAGTGTATTCTGTTCTTTATATGTATACCGATATTATTTAAAGCTAGCAACTTCTGTTTTTCTGTATCGGTAAATGTTATCAATACAATCCGTCATTCCTAATTCCGGTCTCGTATAGGGCATCGTCTGTAATGTTTTAAAGTGTGACGCTTAATGAACGCCTGCAAAATAGCAAAGATTAGTTGTTTTTTTTGCAGTATGTTAACTGTTAAAACGGTAACATGCATAGGCATGCGATCTTTTAATAAAGTAGGCCCATATAGTTCAGTGTAATGGTATGTGTATCTTAGTGCAGTTGTCTTGTCGTACCCACTTATGCCGTGATGTGTCGTGAGGAGCCGAAGTTTTATGTCTCGAGCCAGACGCATTGCTCAAATAGTGGTCGCCCCATAACGAGTTAAAATATACTCAACATTTCATATCCATCTACATTTCAGTTGGCCACGGTTTCGAAAACCCGAACGACATGCGTTATAGTCGAATATAGGTAGTTGGTCTGTTTGCATTCTCATTAGGTGGCTGAACCACTTGATTCTCTGCTCATGAATAAATGAAATGGAGGGTTTTGGTTTAACTATTCTTCTCACATCTTTATTGGACTTTCTGTCTCTCTTAGTTCTGATCTGTTGATTGTTTCCCGGAGGCATCTCATCTCAAATGGCTTGATCTTTCTCTCTAGAGATTTGGTTAAAAATCACGTTTGACAATAGCAACAATTACTAAATTATTGATCGGTATTCCTTTTGTTGGCATGTTTATGTTAGAGTGTTTCAATAATGGTGACAGCTGGTATACACTCGCATTTGTTTTTTTACATTTGATCTAAAACTCTCTATCTAAACCTCTATCATGTGTGAAAACACTGCCAAAGTACTTGAACTCATGCACTTGTTTGATCGTGGCCTCGATCACCATAATGTTCATGTTCTCAGGCGATCTGCATTGTTTCTGTTTTTGATGTGTTGAAGTTCATGCTGTGTCCTTCACACTCAGAGTTGAGCGCAGTCAGATGTTGTTGTTGATCGTCTTCACCATCGTGTAGTCCCCATTGATCATCTACAAAACGGAGTTCATTTAACTGATGAGCCCCTGACCTTTCCTCCTCTACATTTCCTGATATATGCTCCAGTTTGACCTCCGCCGTTATCCTGTCCATAAATGTGTTGAAGAGTAGTGGCAAAATCACCCACCATTGTCTCACCCCGGTTATCTCCTCTGTTTCGGTCAGGCCATCTGTTGATATTCCCATACTTTGGCACTATTTGTGTAGTGCTCTAATATTAGCAAATAGCTGCCCGTGTACTCCGTAGTTGTCTTCCATTGCTAATATTGTATTTATATCTACTATATCGATAGCGTGTTTTTAATCTATTAAAGCAACTTTGAATTTCCTATCGAAATAGAAGTTATTTTAGCTTTGTTGTATCAATATAAATAACGCGTATGTGTAGATCCTACCTCAGCCGGACGCAACATTGAGTCCCACTCTGCTGTGGTAACGGTCGAATTCTCTGCTCCAGGATGTTCGTCTACTAAACTTGGAAATTTTTTAAAAATTTAGCAACATATGACAAGAAAGCAAGTCTTTGGAATGTATATATTGCGTAATATCCTCTAGCGACCAACATGCCTTTCTCCATGGCTACCGTTCTTAGTATGCCGTAAAAGGCATGTGCTAAATTGTTAGAAACATTGGGACAATGAAAAAACAAAGTATAGGTTGTACAGGTTATGTCAAACAATGATTAAAATTACAGAAATGTCTAACATAACGATTATCCTCAGTACCAAGAATTTTTATTTAAACAGTATTAATATATTAGATTCGGCAATCAGTTTCTCATTTGATTCAACCTCTGCATTGATCTAGTCATTCTCCGTCCCACTTCATACAAGCAATCTTCATGGCTGCTTATAATTGAAAACGTGTGACGTTCTCAATGCCCTGTTGTTCTAGAATAACTTTAGGTTTGGTCCTTGTCTTGTCTGGGCTCAATATTTTAGTTTTACTTATATTCATGTTTGGATTTTGGTTATCTCTGTGTTGTTTTACCGACATGATCATCAATTACAATTTCCGCAGCAATCTTTGAGAGAACAACTGGGCCACATGCTTATCTGAACACTGGTCTCTTGATCCCATAGATTGTTAGCGGCTGGAACTTGTCATTATTTACATTGTTTTTGATGTTCCTTATTATACGATGCATCATATAGATTGAAAAGATAAGGGGAGAGTATGCATCCTTGTCTTACATCTTTTGATCTCTGAACCAGCCTGAGGTTTGGCTGTCTAGTCTGACCGCTGCTTGTTGTTTCTTGTATAATAATTAGATCAAGTGAATCAAGTCTGTTAGAAACACCATGTCTCGTTATATGTTCTATAACTCTTGGTGTTGTACACAATCCTGAGCATAATAAATATTATTTCACAATACACGAATGAAAAATATTTGTGAATATGGCTGACAACTAAACCATTCGTGCGATCGACACTCAATCGAATTGTTTTAAAACAATGACTGATGCGTACTTCAAAATTGTGAAGATAAAATTGGTTAAGTAATTACACCAAGGATATTCTAATGCACAGACGGAATAAACCAAAACTAAACCTCCATGCAGTTGACATATATATTACATTTGCGTCGTTCAATACGATTTCTGACTCGTTAAACGGACTAGTCAAAGAAACAGTGTATCAATGAACTGACAATGTCATCGCAAACTAGGTGTAATAAATGCTCTAGATTATGCCTGCTACAGATGACAAGGCAGCTCTGTGATAGAGAAACTGTGACGAATATCCCGATCAGAAATAAGTCTGGGGCTCTCCATACTTCAGGAAAAGAACAGATGGAGTAGTGGGAAAAACATTTGATATAGCTTCTGAAAAGGCCGTAGTCATCGGCAACCCTTGACCTGGTCAATAAAACAGTCCTAACCATCATACACGTAGCTAGTGATTAGTGATGAGGAGATTAAGCTCACCATCTGAAATCACCACAACTGTGAAGCAGCTGGCAACGATGGAATCACAGAAGAAATAAAAAAAAGCAGACAATGATGATGTTCTGAAACACTTGATACCCACCATAAATGGCGTGTGGGATGATGCAAAGTCGCTACGAAAACTGAACGATTGTTTTCTGGTTAAAATACCAACGAGGTACGACTTATCTGGATTGTAAACATTATCCAGGCATTATGTTTCTATCAGGGGCAGGAAAAGCCCTTTGCAGTGTGATGTAAAACACAATGATAAATTAGACATAATGCTGCGAAATAAACATCATGGTTCTACACCAGATCTTGAATCGACCAACTATTTCACGCTTAGAACAATTATTGAGTTATACGCATGGACACAATTTCCACTGTCCATTAAATTTATTGAATTTCAAAAAAGCTATTGATATTTTACATTGACCGACACTTTGAACAATACTCTCCATCTATGGCTTTCCATTAAAGTACATTCACACCCTTGCAGCTCTCTACCCTGATTCCAAATGCTGTTGTTGGATCTCTACGAGCAGAACGTATTGGTTTCGAATAGTAACTGTAGTGAGAAAAGGTTGTATAATCCTACCTCAGCTATTTGGCAAAGATATGGATTGTTTTTTTTAATAAGCTACACACGAGAAGAATATTCGGCAAACATTGGATATATGTCTTGATTCTAGAGGAACTGAATTTCAAAGATGACCTGGCACTGTTGAAGTGTACCCATGAAAAACTGTAAATCAATATTGGTCGAATATCCTGCCTTTCAAAACATATATGACTCAATGTCACCACATCCAAGACAAAGGTCATGCATTTTACCCAAATCTTTTTATTATCCAGTTTCATGGATATATATTGCAAACAGTCGAAAGTCTCCCTTTTCTGTGAAGTAAAATGACTACAGATGAAGGCTTTGGAAAGCGCTTCATTATCTCTGATATGGTCTCTCCAGCGAATATGCAGAATACATTATAGAACAAGTCACATGGGAGAGATTTAGCATCCTGACGTCAAGTACGCAGACAGAGCAGGTCGTACATGTGTGGAGCAGGGTGCAGAGAACTGCGGCACAGTAGACCTTCCCTTTAGTCGTTATATTAATTCCTCGACGTTTCCACACTGAGGCGCTCACTTCACAAAAAGTTGTGCTGAACTTTGTTGCTCTATCAGCCAGCTTTTCAGCAATAATAATATATTTATATAACGCCCTACGGAGGTAAGCACATATTTCTACAGCGTAATACCGTGGTTTACACATATTTCAATCCCGTGTCATTTGTGCACCTTTTTTTAAATTACCAGCCGGTTAAATGCTGCGCTGCCTGGTGTTGGCTGGTACATGACCTCAGTGTTTTGTTGTGCTAATGACCAAGTCAACGTTTCTACAACCAGCAGAGACGCGGTCTATATCCGATTGCATATTATGTTATAATAAACTGTTCAGGGCCCAGTCATCCACAAATAAAAGTTTCGTGCCACCTTGTTCGTGGCATTCAGGCTACGAGTAGTGAATAGATTACCACCCATGGATAACTTCTTTGTGTGATATACTCAGGATCTTTTAAGACCTCCGTCAGAATAGAGTAAAACATCATGCTGAACAGGGTCAGGGACAAGTACACGTTTTTCTTTCCCGCTGTTGTTGACCTCGAGTGATATAGAGGTCTCGTCATTGTCAAGTGCACGTGCGCACGTGCCCTTGTAGAGCTGGTTTACCTGGGTTTCAAATATATCAGAACAGCGACATGTCACATGATCAACCATACCTAACCTTTACTGACCACAATCACTTACAAGCACATATAGGTTAATGATAAACATAAAAACTTACTCCTGTCACGCACATAAATCCTAAACCATGTGAACGGTTCTTCTGATATCAGAAACACTTCAACGGATACGGCATTCCTATCTGTGTTGCAAGTATTTTCATTTCTGTCTTGTAAATATGAAGGAACTGACTCATTTGCGTAAAAGGAGACCAAATCAACTGAAACAAAATAATTCATTAATATGTTATTATGTAAATGACATTGAATGGTCAAGTTTCATATCGAAATTAGTGCACATCATGCTAATCTCGTTGTTAAATCAATATACGACAGCCTGGTCTCACTGGTAGATGCATTCTTGCCTCTCTTGCTCTCACTGCTAAATCAATGGTCGGGTGTCAATTCTCACTGTTAAATCAATGGGCGGCCGTTAAGTCTGATTGTTAAATCAATGGACAGCCGTGAAGTCTCACTGTTCAATCAATACACGACAATCTAGTTTCATTTTGAAATCAATGCATGACCGTCCTGTCTAACTGGTAAATCAATGTACGGTCATCTATTCTTACAACTAAATAAATGTATCGTCGTCTAGCCTTACTACTAAATCTATGGATGGTCATCTAATCTTCCGACTGAATCAATGTATGGGTTTAGTATTATGACTAAATCAATGTATGGTCGTCTAGTCTTACGACAAAATCCATGTATGGTCGTCTAGTAGTTCGACTAAGTCAATGCAAGACACTACCGGTGAACTGCTAAATCACTTCACGACAGCCATCTTTCACCGTCAAATTAATGTACAACCTCTATGAATATTCTAAATCAAGGCACTACTTTATGTTATCACTCCTAAATCAATGAACTACCTTCTGCTGTAACTGCTAAATCAATGCACTACCTTCTACTGTCACTGCTAAATCAATTAAAAAAGAGGAGTGTGCTCCATGTAGAAAGATAAACCCCAAGTGTAAAAAGTATATAACTAGATTTATAGATAAATGTAGAAATGCAAAAATTAATGCATGGGTAGACATTTATAGAGGCAGTTACATTGACGGAAAAAAATTACAAACATGTGGACATCAAATCATAGCTCATGAAGTGAATAGATCAGTGAAAACCAAAATTCGGGGGAAAAAAAGAGTGCTTAATCAAAGGATCAAGACTGAAAGAAATAGCTGATTTTCCTATGTTAAAAATAAATTAGAAAAACAGACAAAGATGGCACAATCAGTACATTGGCATCGTGATCTTGATGACCCGTTCCTCACCGTAGTTACGGGTTCAACTTCGTCTCAAGCGGACCCTGTCTTTGCCATGGCAGTCCAGTGCGTGTAAAGTGCTCCTCTAGAGGCATATCGGATGTTGCAGCGTACAGCAATGACATTTTACCAACTCCTTGGAGGTCTTACCCCCAGTCTCTTCTTACCTCAGGGGTACCAGACTGCTGTGGCTGTGCTCCATCGACCATCGTTTTGTCGCAACATTTGACC